>JAWMRA010000078.1:74106056-74154281 GCA_035584735.1 Pseudotriccus pelzelni
CACAAGATCTATAACGCCGCTGCTTCTTTTGAGAACACGCGCAGGATCACTCTCGAGGAGAAGAGACAGCGCAGAAAAAAATCGCGTCTTGTCGCTATCAGCTGGGGAGTCTTTCTGCTGTGCCTTTTGCGACCGGACTTGTCTGTCTTGCATTGGCCTTTTTAGCCATAAGCACGCTTGTAGCAAGTGGGGTAGAGCCCTTCCCAAATCTTGGTTCATGAAGCCCAGCCATGGTTAGTATGAAGACACAGTATGTATTGGTTTCAAGGTCTTGTAGAATGTGGCACCGCATGTAGGAAAAAGGAGCTTCTTCCAGACAAAGCAGCGGCACAACTAAGATGTCCTTCACCTCACATTTTCTTAAACATCATACATGTGCCATTCAATGCCTGGAATGCCCTTCTGTGGATGCTATTTTCATAAAATTTTTTTCTATCTTTTCATGTGCTTTTTTTCTTTTACTTTTTTACTCCTGCAGTTTTATTTCAACATGAAGAAGAGTTGGTTGAATATTCTTCAACAACAACAACAAAAAAAGGAATTCTAATACTAAATTATCCTAAAATAAAGCCTCTGTAAAGAAAAGAACTTTCATCTGAACTAGCTCGTATCAGAGAATTGCTCTTCTCTGGAGCAGAAAAAATGTAATAAGCACTATTGTTTCCGTTACAGAAAAAAACCCAAAGATGATTATTTCAATGGAACCACAAATGGAGAATAATGGGAATACCATTAGCCATGAAAGTACCTATTACTGATAACATTTCAAGCTGGACAGGATATTTTAAAGATTAATTCCAAAAATTACATGCTTTCCATTTTATCTAACTCCATTAGCACAATCAAATATATTCCTGAGAGTTCTGAAAAGGGAAGAAAACTAAAATTTTTATGGTATGCTGCAGTAAAAAAATACTGAAAAGTTTTTTTCATGAATTATACTGAAAATAACATCTCTAAATAAGTAAAGTTTGCCCTAATTTTTTAAAAACTAGATTTGGTTTAGAAGTAACTGTTTTATACCAAGTGTATAGATAGTAAAGTGCTTATTTTAAATATATCACAGTTAATTTACTGCAAACCTTATTTTTTTAAAGTTTATTATATTTTTATTAGTTAATTTATTGCTGTTTTCCACTAGAAATTTCTGGTGCCTGAAACAAATGGCTTGTTCCCTTTGAAAGAGTTACTGAGAATGTCTTACTTTAGATTATAATAAAAATATTAACACATAAAAAAGACAAAAAAACCCTGCTATCTGTTCCAACCCTGAGATTATCTCAGATGGCTAGCGCATGTTGCTAATAACACCAAGGTCTTGGGTTTGATCCCCATATGGGCCATCCACTTAAGAGTTGGACTTCATGATCCTTGTGGGTCACTTCCAACTCGCAGTATTCTGTGAATATTCTGTGAATTAATAATACAATATCCCTTTCTATAATATATACTTCAAAAGGAGAAAAAAAAAGATAATTTGTCCAGATTTGAGGATTGTCAGTTTAGCTTTGTAGATTTCAAACATGTAGGAAAAAGGCAGAGGAAAAACCTAAACTTTAGGACCCAACTGCTTAAATCAGTTAAAGGAATAGGTCAGGAAAGAAATAAACATCTCCGTGAAGAAATAATATGACACTTAAATAGAGAAATATATTTCTATTGGGACAGGGGTTAAAAAAAACAACATTGCAACGCAAACTGTTTTTAAATCTCATGCCTATGCATATAATAAAATAAACTGCCTAGTTCAATAGATGTGAAAGAGTCGCAGCTCCTCAGGGCACTGATGCATCAGTTTAGTTGCAGATTCATTGAAGTTTCTAATGAGAGGCCAGTCTCAAGGGAAAAAAGAAGCATTATGAGGTACCAGTTCTGAAGATGTGTGGAATTATGGAGTTACATTGAGTAGAACATGTAAGCAAAACATTAGTTGGTTTTCATTTTGATCTTTTTAGGGTTTGTTTATTTGTTTTAAACCCATAATAGGAAACCAGCAAATTTTATTCCACAAATTTTATTCCAAAAGTCTAACTTTCTGAGTTCGTAGTAGTCAAAGAAAATTCCTTATCATGTTATTATTTCAAGGGGCTGCAGTGTTTGCTGCCACAAAAGCAAGTTGCAGCTAATGCATTATGTCCCTATTCCTATGGTTCACAACCATTACAAATTTTATTTGAAGATAACCTGTAATACTGACTTACAAACCTAAAGCGCAGTGTTTGGTATGATGATTTTTTGTTGCTTAAATATTTTTCCTCTTTAACTGTAAATGTAGTTTTAGAGGATTCTAGATAAACACCTCCTTAACACCTGGCTTTCTCTATATAGAGATGGAGACTGAGGGTGGAAAACCTGTACCTCTAATAAGGCCTTTCAATAATTGCTGTAACTAAAGGATTAACATGGCACACACATCCTTTGGCTTCAGCCACCTTTCTTAGGCATCTATAATTTGAATAGTCCGGTTCTCACATTAAAGTTCTTCACTTTGAAGCACTGAATTAATGTCTTGTGTTTTAGTAAACAGAAGCTATTTCTAAAAGTTAATCATGTCTCCAGGCTGTGAAATTTTATGAACTTTTATCCCTTGACACTGAAATTTGCCTGAAATATTCATGAGCGTTTTCATATTTTCATACGAAGCAGAGTGTGGTGTTTTCACTGTTAGATATTGCTGAGTTAAGTTTGGATTTTTTTATATTAGCATAAAGATACAAGAATCTCCCCCAGTGAAAAATGAAGGCATTTATTGAGATAAATAGTCTTTTTTACAGTAGTCTGATTAATTCTGTACGAAAAAAAGAGATGTTTTGCTCATATGCAGTTGTAAGCTAAACTAAACAAGATGTATCAGATGCCAGATAAAAAGTTTGACCTCAGTGAACACTGATAATAGGCTTTTTAAAATATAATAACAGATGAAATGAAACTTTACCGTATATATGCATACATACTTACAGAGTTTGAACTACGGCCACATCATCCTTTTTTCCCAGGGTTTTGGTTGTGGTTTGAGCTTTTTGGGGGTTTTTTTGGGTTTTTAAAAAATTTTAATCATGACTGAAAATTGCTTTGGGTGGATTTTTTTATTTCATTTCATAAGGGAAAATAATTTACTCATTGTGTCTGTCAGAACTCAACAAGAAGTGTTGCTTCCATGAAGTTCCAGCAAATGCTGAAGGGAAGTCTTGCTCAAAGCAGACTGGTTGAGCTGTAATATTTGGTAATGATCACCAATGAGGGGAACTCTAGAACAAAACCTAAAATTTTTGAAGGTTGTCTGACTTGTAAGAAAGGCAGTTTCTCCATCTTACTGTCCTCAAGAGTGTCCCTGTTACCTCACCAAGAATTTCTTGCTTCTGTCGGGAAGGGTTTCTTGGCTGTACATCCTGTGATGTTTTGTGAATTGGATGCCCCTACCGCATTTCAAGTTTTTGCTTCAGCTTTTCCCATTCAGCTTATTAGCAGTATCCTTCCCCTATGTAAGTCAGCTTTGAAACCAAATCCTGACTTTCCCCACCTCCCAGGATAAACATATTTAGTTCCCTAAGTGATTGGAGCAGCTGTGGAAAAAATATGCATGAGTGACTGCATGATAAGACAGTTAGTAATGATCAACATTTTAAGAGTATTTAAATTAATTTGCTTATTTCAAGCTATAAGAAATCAAATATGTCCTTAGCTTATCAGAAGAAAAGGGTCTTCATTAGAATAGCATTGATATAGGAAAGTAATGCAAGACAAAAGGAGGAGTTATCAGATATAGATAAAGCATTTCAGTATTGTCATGTTATTACTTAGTTTAATTATTTTTTTATCTCCAGAAGAAGACAATTGAGTGGGAAGTGAAAGTGATAAGTACAAAATTGTTCCGAATTTTTTACATCCAAGTTTCAGATTAGCTTGCTAGAATTCCCATCAATTTGAGACAGTCTTGTTGAGTGCTACAGTCTAATTTTTAATCTAAAAAGAATATTATTATTAATCCAGTTACAATAATGTTAAAACTTGTAGTTTAGTTCACTCTATTCAGTTAAAAGGAGATAAATACAAACTTTCCAAGGATCTACCCCTTTTTCTGATGCCCTTGCCCTTGCCCTGCCCTTTGGTCTCCCAAGGCTCACTCTGAAGGGCTGAAGAAGCACTGCAGGCCACGAGGACTTCCTTTGTGATTTTCTCCAGAGATGAAATTCACGTTCACAAGCCTGTAGGTTTCACTGATTTTTCTTTTGACCCTTTTTTGAAGATGGTTGCTACACAAATCTTTTTTTTATCATTTCTGTGTCCCTGGCTCTTGTGTCCACGTCAGGTATGGCTCCCTTGCCTTAAGCACTGTCTGGATTCCACAGTTATCCGAGAGGACTTCATGCACAGTGAGACAGGATGGATTTGATTGTGGAGGCAGAGGCAGCATGCAGCAAAACCTGTGTGCCAAGGCAGTGATAAGGGAGGAAAGAAATGCCGAGGAAAAGAGTGCTTCATTGCCATGGACCAGTTGCCAGTGGATGAGCAACACACTCAGTTAAACACTTGACTGAAACTGTGTGAAGTCAGTATTCATGTCTGAATTACCTGGCTTCAGGTAGATATGGGAACATCTAAGTTTAATCAAGAACATTAATATGTTGTTTGTAGGTGTCCAAGTGGCTTCCCTAGCCAGTGAATTTCTTGAAGTGTCCTGTTATGGTGATATAACATTAAAAACTGCAGCTACTGGCCAGAAACGGTCCACGTGGAAGTCTTGGAGATTTGTGAGAGACTAGGAGTTTAAAATCTAGTTTTAAAGTTCCCTTTAACTAACTTTAATTTATTTTAAATAATTTGCTATCGCAAATCTCTAGCACATAATGAATTTCTGGAGAGCAACCACTTTCCGCTTGGCCTTAATTTTGTTAAGCTCCCTTAGTTTTCATGTGTGAAAAGTCCTTGCAATTCCATTAGTGTTTTACTAGCTTTTCTGGGCTCTTTTTCGAGTTTAAATGAATTGAGCAGATTGACCAACACTGTACAGATTATTCCAGGTAAAACACTAGCAAATGATCATCAGTGTTTTGTATAGAGACTTTGATTCTTTTTTCTCATTTCTGTCTTACTGGTATACTCCATTCTTTTTTTAAAGCGTCTTTATATATAATAAGTAAAATATATTTTAAATCAAAACTGCAGATAAAATGAAAATTGATTGTGAGGACAGTAGAAGGAAATTGTAGATGGATGACCACTGTGTGTACTTGCAGGTTATACTCAGGTAGAATAATCTGTTATTCCTTTGTACACAGAGAAAATTACACATTTTTATTTATCTTTCAAATCATTAATGAAATGTGGCTTAAAATACTTCCAGATAGTTGCCAGGTTTTTGTTCAGTTCATATCAGAAGAAGAAAGTGAAGAATGACCTGATTTGGGGTAGCTGGTTTCTACTTAATGGTCTGGATTTGTCTCTCTGCTTCTGTGTACTCAGCTAATTTCCTCAGAATTTCAGCTTATGTATCAGAACAAGCAATGTGATTACTGATTTGGTGCTCCGCTGATATGTAATGGTGTGTTATCATCAAGACCAACAGCTTTGCATATGTGTATCTCAAAAGACTGTATATTTCAAGACAGTTTCTAATCATTTCAGCAAATGATTTACTTTCCACGGTCAGACCACTATACTATTTTATAGATAAACTTAAATATTCTGTAATGTCTGAATAATTATGTCTGAAACTCTGCATATAGGAGGAAGTAGAAGGCTTTAGATCCTATTTTCATTATTCTTGCTCTTTTCTCAGAAATTTCTATATTGCTTGACCTGAGTGTATGTGGACTGTAAAATATCTGTATTTGGTTAAGGGCAGTCATGCAAGACAATTTTTTTTTTTCTGTTTACATAAACAAACTACAGACTTATTCAAAGTCCTGATCCTGGCTCTTTTATGTATTTTTTTGTTTCAATTTGGCAGTTTTGTGATTTTTTTAACAAAACACAGACCTTTCCTTTCCTTTCAGTAATGGCGTTTCTTTTGCAAAAAGAAATCAGGACCTTTTGAAATCAATACTATGAACATAATAACATTTAGCTATAGCATCTCTATTTGTAAATAGTGGTTGCTTTTTGTAATTAGACAGATAAAAAAGGAATGTTAGTTACACTAGAAGGCTATGTTGTATAACACTGTTGATTTAGAAGAACTTCAGAATCACTGCCTTCAGAAAATGAAGCAGCTGCAATAGGCAAATAGCTATTTGAAGAGAAATTGGGACTAATGAATTGAACAGATTGCTTAGGGCATATTCAAAAAGTCTACAGGTGTTAAATTTAGAATTAATTAAACCTTGAAGTAATATCTAAAGAAATTCTTTGGACTTTCTCCTAATGAACTGATAACTACTCTAATTCTGTTGTGGTTCAAAAGTTACCTTTACCAGGTTCAAAATTTCCATCCCTAAAATTCTTAGAAAAAGAACTTTAGATGTGATAAATTGTCAAGTGAAAGTCCCTTAAAGATTGGAAGAAGATAAGCCACACTTATTTTGGGTATAGAAATAAAATTTATTTCAAACTTTAATTGTCTTCAAATATCTATGAATGTTTAAACCAGATATTTTATTAATGTACTTGACTGGGAGTTAATTTAGGTTATTTAGGTTCATAAAATGAGTTGTGTTGTTAGTTTCTTTCTTTCTTTTTTTTTTTTTTTTACTTTTGTATTTGACTTTTTTTTTAAATTATTAAGTCTAGATTATTTCAAAGACCATTTAGCAGCCATGCAAACTAACATGTTAATGAAAATGCATTATGGTTAGGGTTCAGAGAGGCACAAAGCCTAAAGATCTAGGGACACTAGAGCTGCAGAAGGCATGTCAAGGAGAGAGTGACACTGCACCAACATTGGTCCCCTCAAACCTTTCTCATCTGGGCCACTCACAGGACCTAAGGCTCAGATGCACCTCAGCCTCACATCTAAGCTGCCATTACGTTTAGGGTCAAGAGACCCACAAATCCTACAGCTCCAGGGACTGCAGTAAAAAATACATTTTTACATTTGAAGCTTAGGTGCTGTGGGTTGCACAGATGAGAAAGGTTTGGAGGGAGCAGTGTTGGTACAGTGCCACTCTCCCTTTTCCATGCCTTCTGCAACCCCAGTGTCCCATGTGACGGTGCAAACAGGTGCTACAATATCCCCTCTCTTTCATCCTACACAGAGAGTATCAAAGAATGTAGTTCAGGAGGGTTTCTTGCTTTAGAGATGCCCTAGCTCCCTGGGGAATTCTATATGAGCTTTATCTTGCTGGATGGGGTTTTGGAAGTGTGTTAAGGTAGCCATTTGTATCTGTGTTGAATACATAATAAAATACTGGTCTTCAGATTAACCTGTTTTGCAGATGTAGACTGTCAGTATTACTTAACATATGTAAAAATTGTTATGCTCAAAAAGACAGTTATATGAACACAACATTTCTCAAGTTATACAATTTTTATAGCTAGAGAAAAATTAAGGATGCTGAAGATACAGATCTGGGACCAGTTAACAGCATGTTATTTCTTCCAGCCTTCAGATTCTGGTCTGAAAGGTAAGAATCTTCTTAAGTAAATAGAGGCTGTGTTAAACAAAACTTCAAATATAAAATAGGTATTAAAAAATTGAGGTCATAGTTCCAGAAACTAGTTTGAGATATATTTTTAAAAAATAAATCCATCTTAGGTAGAAAGAATTTCATTGGCTTACATGTGATTTTTTTGTTTGTTTATTTCTTTCCTAAGGGAACAAATAAATTAGTCAAAGCTAAAATTTTCAATTGATTTATTTGCGCAATAACCAGTATTTGTTACATAAGGCTGTATGACAGAATATTTAAACATCTAAATCTTGTGTGTAAGGAGCTTTGGAGTAACGATAATCTGCTGTGTGTACAAACTAGTTCTATGTTTAGTCAAGCAGCTGAAGAGCTGACAATTGCCAATGAAACTTGTTAATTGGAAGTTAAGAATAGGCATACTTACCAAAACTTACCATTGTGTTTTTTCCCCTTTGTATCAAAATTGGAAGTAAAATGAAAAAATAAGTATAAATTACTGATTTTCAACAAATATTCATCAGTGATGAGTCACAAAATTTAAAAGTGATCAGAACTAAGCAAAGCAACAGCAATAAATCCAACAGCAAGTTTTGCTGTTATTCTGAGAAAGGGAGATTTTGCTGCTACTCCATTAATTTTTTCACAAGTTTTTGGTTTTTGATTGCTAGCTTGGGTTTTTTTTTTTGTATTGTGCTTTTTTTTTCCCCAGGTTTTTTTTTCTTTTTATCAATAGCATTTCCTAGCAAAGAACATTTCTAAAAGAAATTATCTCACCCAGCAGACTACTTTTCCACTAAGTAATGATCCAGGCAAAGTAATCCATTAGTTCTGCTCTGACTCAGCCTTACGTATAATCAGATGAATCATAGGTACTGATGAGAATGTCTTGCATGTCTTTTTCAAAGGCCATGATGTTACTTGAATTCCAGCCATTCACAAATTGTGATCATTGATATTTTCTTCATGAGACTTCAAAACGTAGAACGCAAGCTATTGAGGTTAATACTCTGGCTTCTTTCACTT
Source organism: Pseudotriccus pelzelni (assembly GCA_035584735.1). Classification (NCBI taxonomy): domain Eukaryota; kingdom Metazoa; phylum Chordata; class Aves; order Passeriformes; family Tyrannidae; genus Pseudotriccus; species Pseudotriccus pelzelni. The sequence goes on from JAWMRA010000078.1 coordinate 74,114,648, forward strand.
AGTTAACTATTGTTGTATGTTAAGCTCATAAATGTCAGCCAAGCATACAGGAACACACACTCTGCTAAAAACTTTAGAAAATGAAATTTAGGCCACGTGTAGTACAAAATAAAGAATCCAACTGTTGCAGCTGGTTAGATTGCAAGTATGATTCATCTGGAAAAAAAAGTAAAATCGTGTTCTGCACCAGTTTAGTTGCAGCTGTTGCTAATTCTATTGCCAGCTGTGTATCATTTGTAGCATAATTGAGGGTATACTTTCCACACCTTGAATGCTGTTATTTACCTAAGCCACTGAGTTGAAGTTGTTTACACTTGAATATGCACATGTGTATCACATTTGAGAAAATGGAGTACTTGGGTGGATAACAAGAAGGTTTAATTGCATTCGTTATCTTTATCGTAGCTTGTCTCTGGGGGAAATGCTCCTCTAAATTTTCCATATTGGCTTCAAGATGCAAGTGGGTTTTATTTGTGGTATTATGTTTGGTTTGGGGTTGTTTTTGGGCTTTTTTTGAACTTCAGTTAATAGTTGTGATACCTCTTTTATTTATTTTTAATTTCACTACTGTGAATTGCTTATTTATTTAAAGGTTGTGAGGTAGTGGTGTGTGAAATATTCCTACCAACAGAAAAGACAATTGTGCTTGACTGACCAAGAAACATCTGAGGATAGTTTTATTTTGAGGAATGCTACAATACTGACACATAACAAGTTGATAAAAATGTGTTTGGAAATGGGAGCAAAAGTCTGCTTAAGTGATAAAATCAAGCATATTAAGACTGTTTGACAAACTTTTATTACAGTACTAGAAGGTTACCTAGGATATTTTGTTTGTTTCAGTGAATTGATTAATCAGTGTAAGGGGGTAAACAGCTTTAAATATCTTTTCTGTAAAGCTGTAAACTTGAAGATGAAGAAAGTAAGTCAATATTTCACCTTTGTTGGTCTAATGATAAGAAGTTGGGAACAATTTAGAGAGATTTCCTTTTGCAAGAAGAGACCAAGAAAAAAAATACAGATATGCCTGGTTTTTTTCCCCAGAATAGGACTGCTGTCATCATATAGAACTTAAATCTGGTAGTTCTTACTATTTTCTGAAACAAGCTTGTTACTCAGTGGTTCTGAACAGTAATTTTCATTATTCGTTATTCATAGGATAAGCTCTTTAAGGCAATAAACCAGCACATTGATAATTGTATGTAATTTTTTAAACAGTTCAGTGTGATGTTATGTGCACACATAATATATCAATAATTAATTGGCATTTATTTCACTACTGTAGGTGAAAATATTTGTGTTAGTCTCAAAAGCAGTATTTTTTTATTCAGAAAGAGAAAGAAAAGTGGGTTGCTTTAAAGTTTATAATATATGAAAACATTTTTTACATTTATCCATTTAATTCCAGTTTGCTTTTCAATAATCAAGATTTTTCTTTCTAGATTTCTGTTTCAGTTCAGTCATAGTTTCAGCTCAGTCATTTCTTTAGTTTCACTTTTATTATCATAAGTAAGGTTATCATGATAATTATCTTCTCCAGATAATTGAACATACCTTTGTTCTTTCTTAATTTTTAATTAAAAATGTAACATTCCAAGTCAATTTTTTATATTTTATCTATTTTTCTCCAATAATGGATCAAATATATATTAAAAAAATCTTTCACTACTAGAAAAGAAAATTTTTAAAAAGAGATACATATTTATTATTGAAGAATTCAAATCAGCTGAAACTATAGTCACTTCAGACCGTGCACTTGATATTGGCTTAAAGGAAGACAATCATTTGGAAACTATTCAAGTGGAAAAAGCATCACATTTTTTCAGTTACTATGTGTTTTTTACTTGTACTTTGAACTATAAAATGAGAATGCTGTTCTACAAAATTAATCTTACATTATTTGAAATAACTGATTTTACTTAAAATGTTTATGAAGGAATAAAATTCAGCAGAAGTTTTGATGGAGAAAATAAACTTTAAATAGATTACTTCAGGATAATCATGACCTAGAAAGGTAGATTTTTTTTTTTAGACTGTTTTTTTTCTTTGTGCTTTATTAGTTTTTCTTTGACAGACATTTAGATCTTTACTTGGGTGTTTTGGGGATTTTGTTTTGTTACTTAGGACATTATTATAGGATTATTATTAGGACATTATTATAGGATGTAGTATATTACACATGTGGTATTTCATAAAAAAATGATACTGACTGATTAAAATTCAAATGAGAAATTATTAAGTTAATTTTTTAAACTGATGTTACAGTTCTGGGAAAAATTTTGGACTACCTATTGCATTTACTCCCTGTATGTTCCATGGTTATGACCATATGGTCTTGTGGATGCAATCGTAGGCTTTGAATTTGCATTCTGTTTTCAAGTGTGCTAAAACTGTACTGACACCTCAGATAGTTTATTTAAGCAAAAGGCCTATACATATGGCAAGCATAGTGTGAAGAACAATTTTGTAACTAGTTCTCATGCACAATGCTGCAGTGAGCTCAGTCAATCAACACCATCTTGGCACAGCAGCAGAACAGAATCTGCATAGCTATTATAGACCATCAGTGTGTATTTTCCTACAATTGATAATTACTTTTATATAAAATGAATTCTTCATCTACATTTTCATTGCGTGCTTAGGGTGCTCTTGGCTTGTTTTCCTTTGTAAACCTCATTTAACAAGGCTGTCTTCTTCTGTTTGTGAGTCCCTCCTGAACTGGTTTGCCAGTATGTAGTGAAGGTGAAAGTACAGAAGGAATCTCAAATGTCATTAGGTTTGTTTGGAAACTTCTTAAAGAGTTGAGTGGGGGAGCAGCATCAGCGTTCCCTTGAGGGGAGGACAGACAGGACAGGACTTGAAGATCACCCATACTGTTTGTAGCAGCTCATCAATCAGTCATCATATTTTTTCTAACTATCCTTTCAATGCACAAATAACTGCAGGCACAGCATGTGCAATCTTTTGTTTAATAGGGGTGTGATAGGGATATTGGGGAGCTGATGTCATTGTCATAGAAATAAAAACAAAGGATGTTTTCCTGTGTCGTTCAGACACAAGGCAAGAGATGCGATATTGGGGAGCAATTTGTCTTGTGTATGGTTTTCCCTCCAAGTCTGACTTCAGCTGCACTAAAGCGTATCTGAGATAATAGATTTCAGCTATTCGGTTCTGGAACCTTTTCATCTGCTGTGAGGCAATACAGAACTGTAGAACTGTAGGTGTAAAATTGTCCTTATGTTTCTGGGAAGAAGACCTAGAACTTAAGATTCAGAGTTAAAAATTCTCTGGGCTGCAGCATAAGGAACAAAATATTTATCTAAAAATCATTTTTGCTGGTGAGTCTGGACATAGCTTTTATAATTGATGGAAAGTCTGAGCTGTTAACAGACACCTGTTTTCCTCCACTGATCCTAAAGAAGGTCTAAATGACTGGCTGATGAAGATATTTTAAAGGTCTAAATTTTGGCAGATTAATCCACCTTCAATCTCTTAAATTACTTTATGGAGACTGAAAGTGTGTCTGTAAATGTAACTCTTATCAGGTTCTATTTCCCAAACCCTTTGAATGTGCTAATAATTATAATAATGTTATTAGTAAATTCAGATACTTAATAAGATTACATTTAAAATGTGCCTTACTAAGATGAACACAGTACAAAATGTGGGAATTATAATGACAAGAAAATGAGTTATTAGAAGAATCTGATAAATTCACTCATGTTTGTGCAGATATTTTTCATCATTTCAGTACCAGAGAAAAGTTTGAAACAACACTGACTCTAAGAAGTCTTTAGGGTGCTGAGTATGTGAAGGGCACAGTTAACTCACAAACAGGGGTTATTGTAACGTAGCCTAGGAGTTCTACATCCTTAGTAACACCAGAATGAATCTAGGCTTTGATCTTACTTTTTTTTTTTTAACAGATACACAGTATTTTTTTTTTATTTTTTTTTTAGATTATGGTTGCTTTTTTATGTTTTAGTCACTTTCAGGGTCTTGGGATAAGAGGAGGATTTCTAGTATATTACTTTTCATATGTTGCTCACTGTCTTTGCAGTCCTTAAGATGAAGAGCATCCTCTTTACCCTGAAGATGAAAATTATTCTGCATTGTTGTATTCTCCCCTAAAAGGTTCTTACTCCATTATAAAAAATAAAAGAGGAAAACAGTAGCAAATTCTCAGCCTGTACTTTCTATATCCTTCCATATAAAAAGAAGTACTTCAGCAAGAACATATTTGTTTCTACCATCTAGTAGTATTCCAGGAGCAAAGGAGGAGAAAGACAGGTGTGATCCTAAATGGCAATTCTTACAACTCAGACTGCTAATTGAAAGGGTTAACCAAATATGTTATGTCTCTTCCGTCATTATCTCTGCAGAATTATCTGGAATAGTTGTGAGTGAAAGTTGTATGCTCTTATTTTCAGAGAAGATAGAACTAACTTTCCAGAGTGCACAACGGGGAATCCATGCAAAAATGGCATTTTGGATGTTAACAATGGCAGATAAATTTTGAACTAGAAAGACATATAAGCTATAAGTAGCTAATCTAAGTATTAATTTAAATGCCTGTTAGAAGAAATCACTTTTTAAATGGGAGAAAGTCCAGGGCAGCAGGTGGTGGTGATGATAATTTTTTTTTCCATGCTTTTTTCCAAGTGTTTATACTTTTCATCTTACGTAAGATTTTTAGTAAACTTGTCCTTGTTACCTACCTAAATGAAAGAATGTTAAGAGCACAACAGTTCGACTCAAAATTATCACCATGCTGTCTGTGTAAGTTTGGGAGTGCATATTATAAAACATGTGTGGGTGTGTTTACACAGAAACCAGTTTGTTTGGATTATTTATGTTTGCTAAATGACTTCACATGGGCACCAAGAAAAGGAATATTAAAATTTAAAAAGTGCTCTCTGCTAGAAGACAGACACTGGCTGTATTCTGTGCCCCTCTTGTACACATATCCTTTACAAACCGGATTCTTGTCTGGCTGAGGTCATCATTTTACTTTACTATTTTCTTTTTACCTGAAGGAGTAGGTCACATAATTGGCTTGAAACAGAATAATCTGAGTAACCACAGTTGTTGCAAAACTTAATACGTAATTAAAAATAGTGAGTACTGAAGGCTTGATGGTTTATTTCTTCCTTACATTGTGCAGTTCTGGCACTTTTGCAAAACGTGTGGAAAACGTCACAGGAATTGAGAAGTGTCAGTAACTAGCTGGGTACAGAAAAGTTCTTTATCCTTTGAAGTTCCCTGAGTGCTGGTGCAGCACTTTGAAAAATTCCTTAACAACTGAGTAGCAGTTCTTAAACTAGTGATTTGGGAGTCCCCTGCTAGCACACTAATGATTCAGACAGCAGCATTAAATCAGTTGCTTTAGTTTAAGTACTTCTTGAATGTACATAAAGTCTTACTTTATTGGGAATTGAACTAACTACCTGAAGTCTGAAAGGCAATAAGTTGTGCATTTAAGCAAAGGTGAATTACTAGTAAAGAGAAAAACTTTTCTCCTGCATGTGCTTTCTGAAAGCCATTAGCTGTTTGGGTAGAAGGGTGGTACAGCAGTTGTTGGAGCTTCACATACTGAACCTTAGCTGTCCTTGGAGAGCTTTTTTTACAATCCTCAGAAACTAAAGTCACTCACAGAGATATCATAATAAAGGCTTTTGGAAGACAGAAGAAGCAACACTTTAACACTGTTTCACAGATTCATTAAATTGCCCTAATCTTTTTAGCAGCTGCACTCTTTTATTCTCGGACAGAGACTTTAGACTAAATGAGAACAGTACTATCAAAGTAGAGTCTACCTTCTGACTGTGTTGATTTCCTGCAAGTTTTGTTTAAATATTAAAAGCCTCATTGTATGCATAATTTTGTGAATTTGCCTCCCTTAGGTTACGCTGGTAAAAAGACCATTTGATAAATACTTCAACAATTTTAGACTTTATTGTTCTCAGTCCATCTCTACAAGCAGAAGATCAGCCAAAAATATCAGGATCACTGCATGGATGAGCTAGGATCTCCTGAGCAAACTTGAACACAAAAGGGAAGCATACAGAAGGTGGAAGCAGGGACAGGTGATCTGGGTGCAATATAGAGATACTGTTTGAACCTGTGGAGATGCTATCATGAGGGACAAGCCCACATGGAACAGAATCTGGCCAGGGATGTCAAAAGACAATGAGAAGGATTTCTATATGTACATAGGTTATAACAGGAAGAACAGAGTAAATGTGGGCCCTCTGCTGAATAAGGTATGGGACCTGGTGGCACGGGACATGGATAAAAGGCTGAAGTTCTGAAGTTATCTTTGTTTTAATTGTCAAAACCAGCCCTCAGAAATCTCAAGCCCCGAAGACACAGGAAAACCTGGAGCACAGAAGGTATACTCATTGTGGAAGAGGATCAGATATTTAATACCTGAATATTTATCAAACTTGACATAGATAAGTCCATGGGCCATGACAGAACATCATGTTTGACCAAACTGATCACCTTACATGAAAAAATTACTGTCTTGGTAGATGAGCATAGAGCAATGGGGAGTCAGCAAAGTTACCTAGGTTTCAAGGGTTTTGACACTCTTTGCTGGATGATCCTCAGAAAGGAACTAATGAAGTATGTATTGGATAAAGAGACACTGAGGTATACTTTAAACTGGCTAAAGGCTGGGCCCAGAGTGTGGTGGTCACTGGTATTAAATCTAGTTGGAGGTCAGTCAATAGCAGTGTACACAGGGGTCAACACTGAGTCCAGTTCTTCTTAACATCTTCATTAATGACCTGGATGATGAGGCAGAGTTTCCCCTCAGCAAGTTTGTTGATGGCACAACACTGGGAGGAGTGGCTGCCAGGCCAGTGGTTGTTATGCCATCCAGAGGAACCTGGACAGGCTGGAGAAACAGACGGGGACTTCATGAGGTTCAGCAAGGGTAAATGTGAGGTCATGCATCTGGGGAGGAACAAACTGAGACACCGGTATATGAGAGGGGCTTACTAGCTGGAAAGTGAAACACAAAGAAATCTGATGGTGTCCTGGGCTGCTTTAGAAGCATTGTTACAGATGAACTGCCCAAGAGATTTGGACAACCTAGATATAAAGAAGTGTGTACAGATAGATACAAAGCAATATAAAGCCAGCAGATGAAAGGATAAAGAGATAACAGATAAAGCCTCTTTGGGAGAAATGAATACGCAGAAGATTCCATTGGTCATAGAAGAGACAAAGCTATCTTAAATTTAAAGATGAATAAGCCTTTTCTCTTTAAAAATATTTAATTTGGTGGGTTTTTTCTCCCTTTTTTTTTTTTTAATTTACATTGGTGTAAATAACTTTGTTTTAACATTTTATGTATATCAATAATTTTTTTTCTCTTGGTATAAAGCTAGTAGCCTCCTCAAATTTAAATATTGCTTCTCATATTTCTGGCTCTGTTCTGAAGTGCCACAGTGGTACGAAGAATGATTTCTTGACAATCAATTTAATTTTCTTGAAAAGAATTCAGAACAAAGACTGATTTTGTGCCTGAAGATGCTGATGGATGCTGTCCCAAAATGAAAAGAGAAAAGATAAGCTACAAGAGGTAGAATCTCTGATTCTGTTTCTTTTCCTTGGTCAGCTGATGAAATCAGAGAGTGTACATTTGTCCAGTAATACTAGCAGAAAGAAGAAAAATCTGTCTCCCAGATGTCTCTTCAGTGAGTGCTGTGTTCCAGGTTTATTAAAGGAGGCATTTGTAAACTTCAGAAATCCAAAATCATCCAACGCCATTCAGATCTCCTAAATAGTGTGTACCTCCTTTGCTGTAAAGAAGAGAAAGAAAATTCCAAGAAGAACAAGTTAAGCAAGTGAATCTGTGCTTTCTTAGAGGAAATTTTCTTTCACCTGAATTTCTTCCAAATAAGAAAAGAGCACTTGCCAATACAGGCAGGATGGCATGCTCACTAAAATATGAGAATCTCACTGGTTCTGATTCTCTTTCTCCCATTTTTAGGCATTATATGATGTCTCTAATGAAACAGTGTATCTATCACTTCAAAGTTGCAGTTTCTATCTTCTTTGAATATATTAGATTGAAGAAGAACATTATTTCTAATAAATTTTCAGATTTTTTCATAACAAATATTTAAACCTTACATAAAGTCTTTTTATCTGCCATGATAGGCAGTCATACTTTGTAGCATATTTCTGATTGTGGTATGCTGACATTCCAAGGATAGTTCCTTAGTATCACATTATGCAAGCCCTAGCAAGAGTCTGACCCACTCATGAGCATCAGGCTATTAATCAGTAAGTTTTCTCACCTCAAAATTGTATTCCAGTTGACAAACAAGTATTTTCCTTTTTTCTTTACATTTTTACTTACTAGGTTTTTGGAATTAAAAGAACATTTTAGTCAGAACTAGAACTCAGCTGAGGAAAACAAAGCATTTTTCTGATGTTCTGCTGCAAGCACTGTTGTATTCCCATCTCTTTCTTTTTGCTCCTAAGACAGAGGAGCAGGCTGCTCTGCTCTCCTGATACGCAGACAACTGCAGTCAGCACCATACACTAAATGAAGTCTTCAGTTGTTCCAAGTCGTTTTCTTTCTTTCAAGACAAAGATTGTTTTCAACATCGAGTCAATTTGTGCAAAATGAAAAATTGTTTTGTAACCTCACTGAGCAGACCAAGACTCGGTTATACTTTATGAAGAAGAGACGTATGTCAGTGTGTAATTTCCAATATACTGTGAGACCTTCTGTGGGCTCAGAAATTATCTTCTAAGTCATAGCTTTAAAAAGTTGTTTGCTTCCTTTATCTTTGGATGTCTCTTTTCATGTGAAGAGAGTCATCAGACTTCAAGCAGTCTGAAGGAAAGCAGAGCTTTTGCTTCTATATATCCAAGGGAAGCTATATGCTATCAATCTTGATTGTTTGACAGGAAAATAAGCTCATACCAGTTTTTGCTTTCACTATCATTCTCTGAAGAAAATTTATGATATTGCTATGGTGAATCTGAAGTTGTTCCTCTGCTTTCTATTTTATCCTGTTTCTGCTTAATACAATTGTATTCCTCTTTCTTGTGTATTTTCGTTTTAGTGAGTCTGGTTTTTTTTCTCCTTGTGCTAGACATTTAGTTTTGTCCTTTTGGTAATATAGATTAAAATGTCACTGCAGACAGAAGTCTCAGACTGAATTGAGAGTAAGTAATAGTTAGACTCATCCTGAATTTTAACAACAGAATATATTTGTGTCAGAAAATGCAGTTTTTCTAAAGCAAGCTCTACTGAATTTGATCAAATTTTGGTTTGGGAAGCTGTGAAATGTTCTTATGAGCAATTATAGCAATAATTGAATGTTCTTACTTTTATCTGACTTTGTTATCAAATATATTGAGGGACTAGATTAAATCCGAGGGTTTCTTTCAGTCTGATATCATGAAGAATAAATAAATAAATAAATTTAAATGTTTTACTAGTATAGATGCATGTGGTACTGAAATGGTGGCTCTTAAAGCACAGTACAGTAGGAAACATCAACTTTTAAAGTTTTGAACAAATACATGAACAACAAAGATGCTGACTTAATGCAAGCCTTTAAAATACCGAAACAGACAAACAACAACCAACCAAAGTGAGGAGAAAATAAAACACAAAAATATTCAGTAGACTGAAAGAACTGGGCATTTTCTTAATCTGAGCAAACACCATAAAATCAATAAATCTGATGTAAATACTCCAACTAATGTTACAATATGAAGGTGTAAGGATTTCTGTGAGAGACTAGAAACTACTTTTAAATGTGTGCTCTTGCTCCATGAAACAATACTTCTGAAGACTTTTACTTAATGTATCTATATAAGAAAAAGAAAGATGTAAATATGAAAGAAGGGATCGGCTTTGTTGCCACTTCTCACCAAAACATTGATTAAAAAATACATAATTCAAGCAAGAGTTATTTTTACCACTGTCACTCCATTATCTTGTTTCCAATGTACCATGAAACTGTTACAGCACTTCGATGACAATAGCCTATGGATGAAGAGACATCAATTAATCTTGAAACTTGCAAGTCTCAAAAATTGTTATCGAAAGGAGAAATAAGAAAAATTATGTGAGACTCCATTATATTGTAATTTGAAAAAGTTATAGAAAACCCATAAGTCAAGGCCAGTCTGATTTATAGATATTTATAAATCAAGATTTTGCTTTAATGGGAGCAGTGCGATTATTTTAATTTTGTGAATCTGAAGTACACAGTCCCCTAGCTCTTAAAAAATCTTAAATGATAGCATAATATGTTCTACTTCTTCACATTATGAATGCTGGATGCCTTGTTCTAGTTTCTGTAGCATGCATTGGCTTTCATGTATCCAAACACATGTGTGTGTGATTATATACTTTTGGTTTTGAGAAGTACTGAAGTAAAAAGAATCAGCTTTAGTCAGAAATTTGTTTCCAGACTTCTTTCTAACAAGCTACTTTGCTGGCTTTTGGGTATGAGTGAAGCTCTGATGAACCATTTTTAATTGTTTTTCATTTCTGTTTTGGCTTTGTGTAGCTTTTATTACTTTAATTTGAATACTGTTTTCATTAGTTTCTTCCACATGGTGCTAAGGTTTCACATGAAACAATCATATTCCAAAGCTGAGTTCACTTAGTCTTGTTATGCATGCATACACTTCAGGCAAGCTGTGTTCTGTATTGTTTTTATTTAAAATAACTTATTTGTGGTCTAGATAAACAAAGTAATTTAAACGGAGGAATAACTCACAGAATGACTAAGATAAGAGAAGTATTTTAAAAATAAAATTGTAGCAGAATCACAAAATGGTCTCTCCTTAATGAAAAAAAAAAAAAATCTTTGTTATTATAGTATTGACCTTTTTTCCCCAAGGGTTTGATAACTCATGTTTTCTATTTCTAACTAATATATCAACAAATGCTTAAAATTGGTAAAAATTTTCTAAGAAAGCTTAAAAGATTCTAACAGTGATAGTTACTACAGTAGTTTGTCTCTGATTTCACTTTAAAGCATGTGCTGTTTTTTCACTGCTTATACACTCCACATGCACTTCTAGAAATGTGTAATGAGTGTTAAGATGCACCTCGGGGCTATGCCTCCTGAATTTTACATGGTTATGAAAATAAAAACATAAGAACCTTACTTGTTTTCCACTTTCTTTTCAATTCTTCTCAGTAAATACAAAATTATGATAACATGCAGGAGGTATGACAATTCAATAGCTACTCTTGCTACATTTTTCATAGTACCATAGAATCATAGAATATTAAGGGGTTGGAAGGGACCTTAAAGATCAACTCCCACTGCCATGGGCAGGAATACCTTCCACTAGACCAAGTTACTGAAGGCTTTTATCCAACCTGGTTTTGAATACTGCCAGGTTAGGGCATTCAGAAGTTCCCTGGACAACCTGTTCCAGTGTCTCACCATTCTCACAGTAAAGAATTTCATCCTAATATCTTACCTAAATTTCCCCTTTTTCAATTTGTACCCATTACTCCTTGTCCTATTGCTACAGTTCCTGACAAACAGTCCCTCTGGCTTCCCTGCACACCTCTTTCATATACTGGAAGGTTGCTATGAGGTCTCCACTCAACCTTCTCTTCTCCAAGCTGAACGGCCCCAACTTTCTCAGCCTGTCTTTGTAGGGGAGGTGATCCAGTCTTATCAATTTTGTGGCCCTCCTCTGGACTTGTTCCAACATTTCCACATCCTTCTTAATTTGGGGACACCAGAACTGTACACAATACTCAGATGGGGTCTCACAAGAGCAGAGGAGAGGGGGAGAATCACTTCCTTCAACCTGCTGGCCACTTTCTTTTTGATGCAGCCCAGGATTCAGTTTGGCTTTCTGGGCTGTGAGCTCACACTGCCAGCTCATATTGAGTTTTTCATCAACCATCACCCCCAAGTCTTTCTCAGCTGTCCTGCTTTCAATCACTTCTCCATCCAACCTGTAGGTGTGTTTTGGATTGCCCCAAGCCAAGTGTAGAACCCTGTGCTTCGCTTTGTTGAACTTCATGAGGTTTGCATCAGCCCACTTCTCAGTGTGTCAATTGCACCACGCAGCTTGGGGTCATCAGTGAACTTGCTGAGAGTGCTCGATCCATGTCACTGACAAAAATGTTGAACAGTATCAGCCCCAGAACCAACCTCTGAGGGACACCACTCATCACTGGTCTCCATATGGACAATGAGGCACTGACTGCAACTCCTTGCCTGCAACCAGCCAGCCAGTTCTTTATCTGCTGAGAGGTTAATCCATCAGATCCACATCTCTCCAATTGAGAGGCAAATATGTCACGCGGGACAGTATGAAATGCTTTGTATAAGTCCAGGTAGATGATGTCAGTTGGTCTTATCTATCTATCAGCTCTGTAGCCCCATCATAGAAGGTCACCAAATTTGTCATGTTTGCTTCATAAAGCCATATTGGCTGTTACCAGTCAACCCTTTGTCTTCCATGTGCCTTAGCAAACTTTCCAGGAGAATCCATTCCATGATCTAGCCTGGCACAGAGGTGAGACCAACTGGTTTGTACTTCCTCGAGTATTCTGCTTTCCCTTTTTTAAAATTAGAGGCTATATTTCCTTTTTTTCCAGTCATCAGGGGTTTCACTTAACTGTCATGATTTTTCAAAAATGATAGATAGTGGCTTAGCAACTCCACCTGCCAGCTCCCCCAGGACTCACAAATGAATCTGATTGGGTCCCATGGACTTGTGCACTTTTAGGTTCCTTAGATGTTCTCAAGCCTGATCCTCTGCAACAGTGGGCTTAGGGTCCTCATTCACCCACTCTCTGCATTTGCCTTTCTTGACCTGAGCAGTGTGGTTAGAGCACTTGCCATTGAAGTTATAGAAAGAACGTATCTTTATGATATTGTTCTTTCTCTAGAATCTAAATGAGCACATTTTTTTAGACTCTAGAAAGTTTGCAGTAAATGATGTCGACACATTTTATTTTAGGAATTTGTGAAATCATAGTTACATACACATCTGTTGAAAATCTGCTAAGGATTGCCTGATAGGAACATTTTTATATAGTGCCCTATTTATGAGCTTCCTAGCTGATTGCATTTTAAGAGAATGTCTCCCTGCACAGATGACATTCAGTTTTCTAATTTGCTCTTAAAAAGACAATCCTTTTTAGAGATTTATTTGCTTAAGATAATGAGGTAGGATTACAGAGGAATTAACTTCAATGCTATTAAGTGGGTTGTGGGTTTTTTTTCCCTTGGGTCTAGCCTTATGCTTTCAGTTTGAAAGTAAGCCGAGATTTATTTTTCCTAGGCTACAAAACAAATTCAAGACCAGAAGACAAAAAGACAGCTGAAGAAGTAATTCTTCAGAAGAATTAAGGCACCAGTGTCTTTGAGGTATGTTTGTTTTGGAAATGCTGTTAATTATTTATTAATCTTGCTGCTGTGTATGAGAGTAATGGTGAGTGCTTTTGAACACTTGTGACTATTTCACATCTTCAGATGTAGTTGATTTGAAAGGAAGCTCCAAAATACACTTTTTTTTCTTCTTTTTTTTTTAATAAGCATGAGGCATTAGTTTTAAATGTTCTCTTTTATCTGACACTATTTTTCTGTCTAGAAAATTAGATATAGCCAGATGCAAAGTAAAAAAGCTAGACGTCCTATGTTCTTTCTGATTTAACAATCACAGTTTTCTCCATGTGCCATAGTTACTGTGAAAAATTTCCAAGTAAGAAAGATCAGGAAAAAGCTGTAAAAACTTTCCATTTTTTATACAATTTAGATTGCTCAGTTTTAAATAGGTACAAGAAATATTTCTATCAGCTAGATGTTAAAGAGCATGATATAGAAGTAAATTGTGAATAGAAAGTCATCTGTAGGTAGAGTGAGTAAGGGAGAATAAACTAAATAAAATCATCACTTCCTTACTACAGGCGTAAAAATAGCCTTTAACACTGTTTTTCAGTTACAAAATGTTTGAACTCAGTAAGTGGGATTTCACTTTTGTAAATGTACAAGCCAAGCTTGTGGGGAACTAAGTAAATGGAGTTGATGCTAATTTCATTTTAGGTCGAGTTATCATTTAGCATGTTAAACAGAGCTTAAACAGAGCACATTATGTCTTCTTACATTCAAAAAATGCTGGAGATCAGAAAGCATAATTTCTATTACATTTAGGAAATATTTGTGTGTAGCTTAATTTTCATGGGACTCCTCTAAACCCTAGTTTTCTCTTTCATTCAATATACTGAGTTTCAAAGAATAAGGTTTTTCTCTTAGTGAAGGCATTTTCTCACAGTAGTAATACTGAAACTCTGCTATCTTTGATTACTTCTATCCTCCTCTGAAGCTGCCTTCTTTTTTGCAGGAGATGTATCTCACCAGCATAGACTCTTGTCTCTTATATTCCCATCAGATATGTGCAATTTTTTTCCACATTTGACCTGATAGTAAGACCATGTAGAACTTTTGGCTAGTGACACAGACATCTTGTGGCTTGTTAAGTAATGCAAGTCTATAGCGTGATACACAGATTTTGTCCAAAAATATATTTTCCTCTTGAAAAAACCCAAAACCCGAAACACAAACTGTTAGTTTTCTCCTCCCTCAAAGACTGTAGTGTTTTCAGCTTTCTTTCTAAACTGCATACCTGCCCAAGACTGCTGACCTCTAGGATTCTTTTCTTTTGCTTTAGATGTTTAATAACAAGTTTGCAGCCGTTGGGGTTGAGAGGTTGAGTTTTGTAAAATATCTTTGTATAATATCATTCACAATTAATAGATTCAGAGCACCTTCTTTCCTCCTAGGATTTGTAACCACAAATACCTCTCTTTTATTGTCAGTCTCATTTCCCTGAAGAAACAAGATTTGATGTACTGTAATATAAGACAAGAGAGAAATCATCAAATATATTTTCACATATTTAACCTATTATTCTCTTATCTGGCAGAATACCTAAATTTTGTATTGGAAAAATGACTTCAAAACTGTTGTTGAACTTTTGATGGTACTCTACACATGTGCCAGTGACATCTGGGAATAATGTTTTCTGATAAATGAAAAGTCTCCGTTGCCTTTTCCTGACTCCCACTGAGATACATATTTGTTCCTTGGGGCACACTTTGTCTTGCAGATTGTATTTGATTTGCAGTCTAAGGACAGAAGCTTATTGTATCAGTGTTAAATACATGTAGCTGTCAGAAGCATGGTAAGGCAATATTTTCATATTCAGTCATTAAGAAAAATGTGTAAATTAAAACAGATCTCATTTTACTGGGTCTTATTGAAGCAAGACACCAAGTAAAATATTGAATATCTTGTAATCAGTATGATTTAGCTTCAGATGTACTTGTGGCATTGATGCATTTTTGCCTAGCCTGATCCCTCAGTGTTCCTATGCAGTGTTCATTATTGCATATTTTTTACGCCTTTATAAAATCTTTACTTTCAGTTATGGAGAAATAATTGTAAAACTGCAGGGAAAAAAGTAACATATTATGAGGAAATACAAAGGAAGCAAAATATATCTGCCCTTTCTCATTCAATCTGACAGATTATTTAATCTTGTTCAGTTTCTCATTTCTGTCATTTTTGAGGGTTATATGATGGACAGGTTACCATCTGATTACAAATGGATTTTGAGTGGAGTATTTAATCTGCAGTTCAAAATCTCTGACATTTTACAGAATGGTCCAAGTTACTTCAAATCACTTGATTATGGTGAACATCATCCTTCGTGTCAGAGAGGACTGTGACTTTCACATGTGAGGGCCTTTGTATTATACAATAATCAGAATAAGGGAGAGATAATTTTTGTAGCAAATAATTGCTCTCCAAATATATCCTTCCTCAAATTCTTCACATTGGAGTTTAAAAAACGATTTTATATTTATCTGACGTCATACTTCAATATCTCCTCCCAATGATATAGGTCTTCCTGAGCAAGCAGTGCAAGGAATTTCTAACAAAGTTCATGATGCTGCTTTTGAAATAGTCTGCCTTACTTATTTAATAAACCCTAATGCAATAAATAAATGGAAGAGGCTCTGTACCAGATAAATGAAACTTCTACGTGTAGCTTATGTATCCATGTCTAATAGTCCAGCATTTCTCTGTTCCAAACCCAGTGATTTAGTTTTGCTTCTCTGATTTAGAATGAAGTTACCTTGTCTGACCAGTGCTCCTATGCATATTTTGTCTTTATATATGGTTATACACACATGAAGCACATGTACAATTTTGTCTAAGGTACTAATGCATACTGCATTCTTTTGATGTATTTACCTTTTGAAATTTCTATGCGAAAATAGTTTATACATGGAGCACCCTGAATTTTTAAACCTCCTGCATGACTGTGTGAAAATCTGACTTGATAAATGCAAATGGAAGTTTCAGAGCTATCTTGTCCCAGATATATATTTATGATGGGGCTAAAGGAACTCTCAGCCTTTTTGCAAGGTTGAAATGCAGAACTGATATTCAGCATTGCTAAATGTTGGCCTTACTTTTCAAGATATAAACTGAGAAATTATATGCCTAAAGTAATGTATTTTTAGTCATCACTGGATTTTAGCCTACCTAAGTACTGCAAGACTAATTGGTATTTTACTTCCCTGAAAATTCAAAAACATTGCAGAATGTTTTGAGTGTCTTTTCAAATGGAGTAGAAAAACATTTTAAAGCAGAAAGTTGATTGAAGCTTACAAAAAAAGAGGCAACTTAGATTTTGAATATATGAAAAATATAGTCCTAGCTTTTCAAGGTTTTCTACTCTGAAAGTAATTTTTAAAATTGCGATTATTTTGTAAAAAAACCTCACAAAATCATTTCTTGCCTCAAAATCAGTATTTTTCCTCAGGCTTAAGAGGATTTTATTACATTTGAAATAATGATGCAAAAAGCAAAAGCACTTGATCAGAAATTTATCACCCTGTATGTCTTGAAAAAAAGAAAAATATTTTGAGACCATTTCAGATTGATCATGAGGGTCAGAAATTTTCAATAGTTTGATTGTGTAGCAACCACAATACACAAGCATTATTGGAAACCATGAAAATAGCAGACATTCAACCATCTCATTCAAATGTGTGAGAAATGTTACAAGACAATTTTCTAAACATAAGGTCAAAACTTAGTAAAAAGTCAGTCATTATTATGACTAGTCTGAACTAGAAGATGGTTTAGTTGGAACCTGTCTGCAGCTTCCTTTTGTGCAACCATTTTCATTTAAAATTAAAAAACGTAGGTATTTTGTATCTCTTTTGTGAAATTAATCTCAGCTTCAAGTAGCCTGTGTGCTTCCTCGTGGGGTTGTATAGAAAATCACTGAATATTCATCAGATGGTTTTCCATTGTAAATTCAGGGCAGGTATTTCCTACTCTAGGACTAAAGCAGTGGAAGTACAGCTGAGGACTGCACGTGAAATGAAACAGCATGAGGAATCAGGAAGAAGGGAAATAATTAATTGTATTTATCACTTCAGTTGAGGAAAGTAGCAGGAGATTCCAAATTGAGATGGCCAGGCTGCTCACCTGCCTGTGCAGAGGAGGTGTATCTCCGTGAAGCTGCAGTGGGACACAGCCCCACCTCATCGGGGTTCCCAAGAGCAGTGGGTGGTGAACCAGGGTCCTGGCACTTGGCCATGGTGCACTGCTTTGATGTGGGCTCTGCTGCAGGAGCCATACCCTTTGAAGCAGCTTGAGAGTGAAAGGCAGGTTTGTTTGTCACCTGCAAAGCACATATTAGGTGTAATCTGATCGGCAGGGGGTCAGTCATTTTGTATACAGAGGTTTGATTATAATTGGCTGGTTCTGACACTCACTAATCTGCTATCTGTATTTGCATGCTGTTTGGTTTGGTTTATAAGAATCTAACAATCTAATCTAATAAAATCTAACAGATCCAAAAAGACACTGAAATTCAGACTTCTGTTAAAAGGTTTTACTGGATATATATAATTCAAAGTGATTATTGATTTTTAGCCATTCCAGTGAAATTGCAGCAAATGAAGGAAAAAACACATATATGTATTTTTTTCTTTCGAAACACATGGAAGCTGCTTAGGACATGTCACTAACAGCACCTGAAATATAGGACTTACAAATGCACAAATGTCAGTTTTACCCAAAATGTTATTATTTCTGTGTTGTTCTAGTTCTATCAATTTCCTAGCAATATGAATTTGCTTATCCTTGTCATTTTTGATGCTTAGTTCTTACAGTTATGGTTGGTTGGGGTTTTTTTTGTTTGTTTTGTTGTTTTGGGTTTTTTTACGCTGCTTCCTTATGAAACATCTAAATAACATAGAATAACTCTTTCAAAATATGGATTAGGAAAGAATATCTCTTCCACAGGAAAGAGTAGTTGGTCCTTCTGTTTCCTACAACAAAATGAGTTTAGTTTTAAAAGACATTCAAGTTCAAACAAAACAGTGTTCAAATCAACCTATAGGGTTACCTCAAGAGGAATATGGACTGGCTTTCTTTTTTTCCCAAAGCTCTGAAATCACTGTGTCCAGATTTGGTCCACACTCAGAGGAATTTTTTCTATTTATTTTTAATGGATCAGTTTTTAAACACTGAGGCTGGTCAGTCTCTGCTCTTGAGATAACATTCCAGCCATCTATAGATAGCACCCAATTAACTTGAGGTAAAATTACTTGAGGCAAAAGAAGGAAAACCAGGAAGGAAATACATACAATACATAGAACATCTCTCTATGTTCTATATTCTATGGTAATTTTAATGGGTCTGTAATTAGGTCACAGGACTGATTGATATCAGCACTTAGCTTCCTAGGTGACATCACCCTCTGCTTCATTACCTGTTAGAGATTAAGATGTTGACACACAGAAAATTCTGCTTCCTGGCCTGAGAAAAGTAAGTAATTAGACAGCTGTAGACTTGACACTGCCTGAATAATTTACCAATACAGCTACAAAGTGGAGACTAATAGGAAGGAAGAGTACAGACAGGATGAGGAAAGTGCACAGACATGCTTGCAGCCCATGTGTGTGAAGGAGTTTAATTTAAAGGAACTATTTCAGAAGTAGTCTGGGACAGGACCAATTGTGAGTAAAATGATGGTGCATTTAAAATCTTTAAGCAGAAAAACTAAGTCAAAATATTGGCAAAAAGGTTTGAGACGAAACAAGTAGACAGCTTTTACAAGGCATGCTAAAGGCACAGAGATCTTGGCATGACAGAAGAGCAGTAAGTATCCAAAGAGCATACAATTCAAAGAGAGAGTATCATAAAAAAAGAAACTGAGAACAGTGTCTTATATATCTGTAAGTAGAATACTCATAAATGCAGCAAAGGATACAGCTTAGAATGGTTCTTAGTTTAAAAATATCTACTATGTTTCAGACTGAACTGTGTGTAAAACTGTACAACCCAGCAGGAACTTTTAATTGATCTTTATAAAAGGTATTAAGATTGAGTAGCTGTACAGTGAGGCTGAAAGAGCTTGATGCCATCATTAGTGGTTTTTATTATTTTGTTCTTAGGGAGCCACTCCCTTTTCTTCAAATTTTCTTTTACTTTTTCAAGGTAGTATTTGCCAAATACTGATTTTAATTTATAAGATTAAATATTTGAAACCTGAGTTTTGAGATTTTAGGAATTCTGTTGTTAAGAAGGAAAAAGCAAGGAAGTGTATTTTTCTGATTTTGTGTGTTAAGATATATTTGTGTTTGAGAGAGACTGCTGGCTGGTATAGGATGATCTTTATTTTTGAGAGGACTACAAGGAACATGGTTAGACATGGCTGTAAGAACTCACATCTGATAGTAGGAGCAGGCTGCAGAGTGAATATAAATTCCTGGCTATGAGAACAGAAGAAAAAAAATTTGTACACTTTTGTGATAGATAATATGCCAGCGCAGGAGTTAAGGCTCGGAGATTTCCATAACAGTTGTGAGCTGAAACTTAGTTAATGTGTGCTACATGTTATGTAGCTTATGGGCTGCTTATGTTTTTGATGTTCGGCAGGAATCCTCCCACGTACATCTGCAGGAAATAGCAATTGGCTGTTGTATATATGTTTTCAAATAAATCAGGAAAGGTTGTGTAAATAACATTTTCATGCTGTTTCATACAGGCTTTCAGCTTATATCTATTTGCCGTTTGTAATTTCTGAGCTTCATGAAATGCACTGACAATTTGTTTTAACAGCTGTGTTAGTTTTGAAGTTTGTGTTGAGAGGCCTCAGTGTCATGTTTGATGTAGAAAATAGTAGGGATGTCCTATAAAATTCTGCTACAGTATTGCTCCTGACAAAAAGAAAATCAAATACACTGATTTAGAAGCACTAAGAATAGGCTTAATCCAAGTCTGAAAGCTCTAATCCAAAGTGATACAGCAGCTGTAATGAACAAGATGAATGGCTTACTGGCACCTGATCTGACAGGGGAAGAAGCAGAAATTAGATACAACACATATTTCAAAGATTTAGAATAAGTAGCTGCATCCATTTGATGGCTAAGGTTAGAGTCAATAGAATAAATTTTTTCCAAAGTGTCTCTTTAGTAGTTAATTTTAAAATAAGACTGAATTCTTTGTTAACCTGTGGCTCAGTAACAGATCTGAATGCTGCAAATCTCATTAGTTTTCCTAAAGTAGAGGGAAAGAAAGCAGAAATTAAAGTAAAACACCCATGCTTTAAAAAATAATCTAAAGTTGCCTATGTTTCTGAACAATATGTTTTTCTAGAAATCACTGGTATTATTAAAAAAAAATAATAATTGTGGATACTAACAACCTTGACAGGTCATCTTATTAGTCACTGGCCAGAGGTTTTATCTTATTTGCCTCCAGAATTAAAACTGTGAGCAGAAGTTGAGTTGTGAGTTGTGAGAAGAGAGCTGCTGCCCATAATTTCCAGCCATAGAGTAATCTGAATGGATAAAACAGAGATAAGCTTGAAACTTCTTACAGTTTGATGAGATGAATATCAATATCTGGACATTTCTATTTTATGCTGTCTGTGAAGACATATTCCCTTGAAGAGCTTTAAAACTTCTGGATGAGAGATTTCTCACTCTCCTTTCTCACCTTTCCTCACTCTTGAAGCACAGAAGTGAGCTAATACAGAAATCACCGATCTTTGACAACCACCAGTAAATATCTGCTGGTCTGTTGATGCAAGCTTTTACTCCTCTGTTTCAAACCTTTTATTCAAGACACCTTGTACCAGTATTACAGAAATAAATAAGGTTTGCTGCAGTCTCATACAGGCGTGTCTCTGTCTGTACGTGCTTGTCACTTTTTAAACCACTTTCTTCAGCAGTAGAATGATTTTTTAAAGGGATTCCAATGTTTTTTCATTGTCGATGACTGTGGCTGATATCAGGACAGCTCTCCAAAGTGCAAGTCCCAGCACAGAGTTTTAGATCCTTAGCAGTTCTTAGCTTTTCTAGACTCTCTTTGACTGACAGCAAACACTCCAGTGTTTGGGAATATTTCTCTATATTGGTTGCTGTGGTTTTTTTTCATGTAAGGATATATTTTGAAGTAATATCACCCCACAGTCTTTGCTTCTATTAAGGTATTACCTATAGGTTAATTTATCTCTCCTTGTTGCAACACAGAATTTCAAGTTGAGAAAAATTGTGTGACAAAATTTTCAATGAATATTTTAATAACATTTTGTAATTGAATGAAAACTGTGATCTATTTATGAACAATTTGGTTTACTTTTTCTGTAGATAATTGCAGTGAGGAGCTACTTATTTTCATTCATGTCAAACTTTTTCAGAGTATGTGGTGAGTTTTAATTCTTCATGTTTTAGTTCCTAAAATTCCTCAGGGTATTTGAATTAGGAGACTGTTCATCCCTGCAATATACTATATTGCACAAGTGAAACAGTTCTTGATGTTTGAACGGTAGAAGCCAACTGCATAATTTTTGCCCCTCTTCTTAGTCCCACTTCAATTCAATGGGACTTTGTGTTTCAAGATGAGCAAGCAGATGCACAGAAGTAATTGTTTTCAAAAGCAGACTTATGCATCATCCAAATTTGAAAAAGAAATGTATTCTGCATAAGGAGTTTAATATTCTGTTCTGCCATTGATAGATGTGTATTCCCTGTTAAAAAGATTTATGCTGAACATTGGCAGCTGATGTGATCATGTAGTGTAAATCTGAATTGATAAATTTCGCAATAAATAGGATCTTTCCTAATATGATGCAAAATTGGTTTTGCACTCTGAATGTTAACAGTAAATTAAAGAATAAAAATTATATAATATATCTAAAAATTCTGCAATGTGATACTTTTCAATTGCCTGCATATTTTATATTTTGCTACATTACATGCTCAACCATCTACCTCTCAGAGAAGAACAAGAAATATTTTGGTCACAGTTGCATAGTCTTCCAAATCTTAACAGTGTTTCATTGTGTTTCTTCTTAATAGAGTGACTCTAGCAGTTCCAGAGGAAGAAGGCTTAAGCTTTGAACACTTATTATTCATCTTTGACATCTATGGTTTTCAAGTGGTGTTAAGGTTAAATGAGAGTTCATTTACGCTCTATATCATTTAGTAAGTGCTCTCATAATTAAATGCAGATCCATGTAATTTAGTGGTAGAAAGAGAAATTTGTTAAGGTTCCTGAGTAGGAAAAAGTGTTAACAGAACTGCAAAGGTTATAGAAATTTAGCTCCTGCTCAAGGTAAATTAAGCACAAACCACATTCCTGTAACGTGAAAGAGATTGTTTAAACTGTAACTGACCAGAAATTTCAAAATTCATTTTCATCATCTGTGAACACCAAGAGCAAAAGTAAATGTAAATTTAATGAATCAACACAGTTCATATAGCTTTCATACATTTTGTAATATATTTTCTTGTTATATTAGGTATAATGGTTAATATTATTGCAAATACTCATGGACTTTACATTATTTAATTTTTTTTTAAATGAAAATTCTGAAAATGAACTGAATTAAAATGCATTTGCCTAGTATCTCTGAAAAAACAGGTAACATTTTTTTGTTTCTGGTGCCTAAATTTGCATTTCATCTAAACTATTCCTTTCAGGAAGTTATAAAAATCAAAGGGTCAGCAAGCTTTATCTTTGACTTCAGTAGAGTTGAAGTTCAACATCAATTTTAATAGTATTTGGAAAGTATAATAATCCGATACTAAGAAAAGGTCTGTTTACTATCGGAAAGTTGAAAACACTTTGGTTTTGGTTTAAACATTTACTTAGCTACAGCTGCATAAGGGCAACATGCTTGAAAATATTTTACTATTCCCCTAGCATTTTTCTCATTATGGCAATCAAGAATTACTTCCTAAAATATCTGATGCTTTCTCCAAAAAAAATTCTGAAAATCTATACTAGTATTCTTCTTGAACTTCTACAGACTTTCTCTGTTCAGTTATGCCAGTCTAAATCTAGGATACTTTTTTATTCACTTCTTACATCTCAATTATCTGTGCCTTCAGTTAACTGTTTCTCCTGGTCATTTTTACATTAGTTGGGTTTATAAGTTTTTCTGTAATACAAAATTGCTGTTACATGCATGTGGTACTGAAAGCTGTAGACTTAGAGCTCTACTGACTAGTCTCAAGTGATCTATTCCACGACAGTGCACCTGTGCCCATATGCCTGTGCTTTTTGCCCTTTGGCTATTATGATGCAAATTTGGGGGTGGGGGTGTGAGGCAGAGGGCAGCAGAGGTTGGACTAGGTGGACCTATAAGGGTCCCTTCCAGATTCTGTGGAGGTTAACCTCTGCATAGTAGCAGTCTCTTAGGGTGTTCGTGGTGTAAAGTCCATGATACTAGAGCATCTGAGAAGCAGTGGAGCATTCCCTGCTCCCTCTGCTGTGGTCTGGACTGTGTCCAGCTCTGAATGCAATGGCACTGAAAAAGATCTTGCCTGACTTTCTGGAAACCACGACTGTCCTCAAGTCACCTATCATTAGAGCAGCCTTCCATTTCTCATTGTAAAAAATAAATAAAAACAAGCAAACAACAAACCAAACCAACCAACCAAACAAACAGCAAATCCAGGTGAATTGCAGTTTCATTTCTGCACTTAATTTTTCTAGAAAATCTGCCAGATAATGGAAAATATTCCAAATCAGTGATGAGATGTTTTCCTCCCATACATTCCAAACTTTTCTGTGTTGTTTGGTCTGCAAGGCACCTTCCAGTTTAGATATGAGAATCTCATTAGCATGTTCTTTATACTTTTTTTTCATATTAATGAGGAATTTAATTAAAACATGACCTAGCACTCATCCCATCAACATTCAACAGGCACATCCTTTTGACATGATATATTGCTGTTTTTCACTGATCCACATTTTAAATAGTAGCCAGTTTGCAAAGCAGCAGAGAGCAGAGTTGGCATACCATGTTATTAGGGACAAGTTATCAAATCCTAAAAATGATGAAAATTGAAAAAGGTTTTCACTGAAAGAAAATGCACAGTTACATTCTACCTCTCTTTGAGCAATAGCCTTTTTAATAAGCTACCTGTCTGAGTTGAAGCACAAGATATTTATTTCAAGTCAATAGAAATGCTGGTCTCAGTCGTAACTGTGTTTGTTTCTATTTCCTCTGTCATGAATGTTTGAAATATATAATTACCTAGAGTTTTATTCATTTTTTTTCCCCAGATGTTCTTCAAATAATCAGCATATTTGTTCTAATTGTATGTGTGTTTGTTCTGAGAACTAATTTGATCTTAAGTATTTCACTTCTGTGTGTAACACTGTGCCATCTTTGCATCACATGAGACATAGTGAATGGTAGATGAGATTGGAAACACTAGCTCAGCTATGTTTATCATCTGCACTGTATAAGCTCTATTGCATCTCATTAAAATCTCCTTAAAATGCCAGTTCAAATGTACCATAAGAATGGCTGATAACTGTGTTATCAAAACACAGATAAAAAGAGAAAATGAGGTTCACATACACACTCTTCAGCATTTTGAAAGATATTAATTTGGAAAAGTGGCTAATAGAAATAAGAGGACTTTGCCACTTATCGTAAACTCAGTGTTGTGCTCCTCACCAATATGCAGTGGACTACTTGAGGTAAACTTCTTCAGGAAGGCTGAGAAGGTCCAGTCATGTTCCTGCACAAGCAAAACGCTGCAACTGCCATCGGTCTTTTCCTCTTGCACTCTAAAAATCATAGTGACTGATAGCTCTTAAAGTGGCTCTTCCCAGTATTCATTTGTGATGTTCACTTGGCTTTCGTACACTTGGCTTCACTGACAAGCAACACAGTGAAGACACATAGCTTATTACTTATGTTGCTTTGATAAAAAAAACTTTATACTGGATTTCACTGGACTTAAGAGAATAACTTGATCATTATTCCTGGGGGAAAATATTAAATAAAAGAGCAGTGCTGAGTGCTAAACTTTCATACAAGCTAGACTATATTTCTTGACAATGGGCTTCTTAGAATTTTGTTTGGTTTGTTTGAGTCTTTGTTTGATTTTGGGGGAATTTTTTGGTGTTTGTTTTGTTTCGTTTGGTTTGTGTTTGTTTGTTTGTTTTTGTAAGTCTATAGTTCCCACCTCAGGCACAGATGCTGTTCTACTGATATTTTAGCAATGATTATTGGGAACTATTTCTGATAATAGAACTACGTAATACCAGTCATAAGTGGGGTTCTGCAGGGCTCTATCCTCAGCCCAGTTCTCTTCAACATCTTCATTTAAGTCTTGGACACAGGATTAGGAGGGATACTAAGTTTGCCAACAACACTAAATTGGGAAGAGCTGTTGACTCCCTTGAGGGCATAGAGGCCCTGCAGAGAGATCTCAAGAAATTAGAGAGATGGGCAATCACCAACCGTATGAAGCTTAAAAAGAGCAAGTGCTGGATTCTGCACTTAGAATGGGTTGTGTGTATGGACTGGGGAATGGAAGCTGGAGAGCAATGTACAGAGAGGGGCGTGAGGGTCCTGGTCGATGGCAAGTTGAACATGAGTCAGGAGTGCCCTGGCAGCCAGGAGGGCCAACTGTGTCCTGGGGGGCATCAGGCAAAGCATCACCAGCCAGTCGAGGGAGGGGATTGTCCCGCTCTGCTGTGCACTGGCGTGGCCTCACCTTGAATATTGTGTGCAGTTTTGGGCACCACAATATGGAAAATCTGGATCAATTAACTAAATTTAAAGGAGTTATGTGCTGATTTTATGTAAGGATGGGTAATGAAATGGGGCCAATTGATATAATCTGATATGGCAGAATCATTATTGAGTCAACAGTATTAGTTCATGTGTTTCCATTCAAGATTTTAATTATTTCTTGGTGCTTTATAATCTATAAGAGAGAAAAAAGTAAATAATGAAGAAAATTATATGAGAAGCTAGATTCCATTTCTGTTGTAATTTTAGTAGTCTTCTCAATGGACATAGTATCTGACGAAATATTTCAAAAATAAATCAGCAAATTTTTTAGACATGCATTATTTATTACAAGTGCGTGACTTGTCCACTTTATGTTTCACAGGTTTCAAAATAGTTTTAGGACTTGGTTTATGAAAAATATTGGTAAATATTATAGTTAGTAATTTTATTAGTAAATAATTAACCAAAAGTAAAAGTTAAAATTGAAGCTTATTAATCAGTAACACTAGGATACGGCCCATGTCTCTTTCTATTGACAGGTGAGATTACAAGCAACATTTTTCTTCTTCAAACCCAATGGGTTTAAGTGTTGCTACACCTTTTCATCTGAAATGTGTGGCTCATTGACAGTCTGTGCTGAAATCTGTTTTCACTATATCTGCAGTACTATGCTGTTAATGAACCTCTTACCTGCTGTGACTAAAAGATTACGTTTCTACTACAGGAAAAAATTATTTTACCATTCCCTCCTACTAACCTCCTGCCCAAAACTAACTTCTAAAAAAATTGTTTTTACTGGAGATTAGACCTAGAAAATGTGTGAAAGAGTACCTGTCTCTCATAGGCATTGAACACAGTGGATGTGTGCAAGTAGTAAATTAGTTGGAAATAAAGAATTTCTCTTGATCATTCACATACTTAAATTGTATTGAAGTCATTCTACCAATAATTTGCCACCCAGATTAAGACAGAGGGTACAATCTATTAGCTGGTGTAATTATTAGCTATTATTAGCTCATTTACTTCTCTATTATCACACCATTTCAGCTTGTGTCAACTCTTCATATAAGATATGAGATGGTGTAAAGAGATATAGTAGCTACGATTATTGAACTCAGATGGCACACCCTTATTTTTACACTGGTGCAGTTTGCCTAAGCTTACCTCGGTATCATAGAATCATAGAATGGTTTAGGTTGGATGAGACCTCTAAGATCAAGCGTTGCCAAGTTCACCACTAAACCATCTCCCTGAGTGCCACACCTACACATCTTTTAAATACCTCCAGGGATGGTGACTCCACCACTTCCCTAAGCAGCCTGTTAAAATGCTTGACAACCCATTTGGGAAGAAATATTTCCCAGTATCTAATCTGAATCTCCCCTGAGGCAACTTGAGGCCATTTCTTCTTATCCTATTGCTTGTTACTTTTGAGAAGAGATTGACATCCATCTCTTTACAAGTTACTTCCAAGTGGCCTGAATTTTCAGGGTGGATGTTCTTCATCATGTTTTAAAATACGTAAAACCAAGATAAAGAAAAATAAAGAAATAATCAGCAACATTGTGAGGTTTTTTTTAAAATAAACTTTGACATCCTAGACAAAAATAATATTTTGTGAATATTAGAATGATATGTGAATTATTTACCTAGGAATTACTAATAAGTGATCCTTTGTAATGTAAGTGTATACAAATTCTTCTAAGAGTAAAATTAATTTATATTGGCAGAAGGCTTTCCTACACGATATGCAAACCCCACCAAAAAACCCAAACCAGTTATAAAGGTACAATCAGCTCTTGGTCTTCCTAATAATCCTTGTACAGCCATTTTAATACTAAGATTTATTTCAAGAGGATGGTTGTCACTGTTTCAGGTAATAGGTATGTAACAATTTAAGTAACAAACATGCTTGGTACAGGACCACAAAGTTGAATATGAGCTATGCAAATATTATAATGTCTTTTTTTGAGGTCCTAGTAGCATGTGAATGCTTCTTAGGGCTTAAAATGTTGTCTACTGCTTATTATTGTGATGGGGTCTTATTTTGTAGATGACGCAGAAAACGTATGTTATAATCATAACATGGAGCTCTCCCTTTCATGTTAGTTTGACTGAATTCTGAATACAGTCACTATATGCTTATGGAGTAGAACCTATTTTCTTTCATGTGTATGCCCAGTGTGTGTCAAGTTAGTCATCACAGATTATCAAATAATCAAATTACTCTTATTTCTATGACTTCCATGCAGTAGCACGCAAACTATTCAGTATATTTAATGATGCATTTAAAATTCAATTTAATACTGAACTTACATAAGCAGAGTGTTTTCTAATATTGGGTGACTGTAAAAGATTTATAATTTTTTTTTTATTCTATGTAAAAAAGCTAGAGTAGATTACTACATGCAGTACAACTAGCAAAATCTGTATCATTCACCTACTTGGGTTTTGGTCCGAAAAGATTTATTCTTGTATTTTAACCACTAAGTGACTTGGGACTCTCATCACCAGGGTTGCTTCTACCAGCTGAGTGACATATTTAATATTTTGAAATTTGTTAGTGTCGATTTTAACCTTTTGAGAGCTTACTCTTCTTAGTGAGATAATAGATCAATTCTCTGAAAATTTTAGAATACCTTAAGGGTTGTAATTTAAAATTAAAGAATGAGCAGAAAATGAGTCTTGCTTGTTTCATTGGGTTGGAACTGTTTATATTACACAGTGTATGGAAAATAGATAGAAGACATAAAGGTTTATATATTTTTTTCTTAATCTCAGTATAACTCCTTGATATGCAGTGTGTCAAATTATATTTGGTCCTTGAATACAAATTTTTATACGACTTCTTATAATCTTACAATTATATTTCTAGCAGTTTCAGCATAGCAAGTTAAAAGTGTGACATGGAGTACTCCTGAGATTATGCCTGTGATAGACAGAGTTTTTATTTCCTAATCTAAACATGATTCAATTCATAATTACCTTTAGGGTACACATCAACTCTTGACATTCAATCTTGCCATTTGTCTAGTGTCTTATTCCCCAGAAATCTTCCTCTCAGATGAGAGTTGTTTTTACATAAAGTATGTGGCTGGATAATGCAGTGTGTTTATCTATGATTTTAAAAATCTATTTATGTTTTAAAAGCTTTCTAATATTTGTGCCAACTTACATAAGCTTTGAGAAATACTGAAATTTCTAAAATTATAGAAATAGATAATATATTTCAATCCATTTTTAAAATCTCTTCATTTTATCACTGTTGCTGAGTATCTTGTACTCTGAACACTGGTGTCCTTCAGCTTGCTTCTCTGAGCAAAGTTAATCAGAAGGAATTAATAGTTTTATGGATACAAAAAGCATTGAATTATCCACAGTTAAAACAGTTTCCCAAATTATAGGCAGTACATGTCACCACTTAATGAAAACACTCATCAAGAGCTGCTCTAGAGATATGAATTACTCTGAATCCATACTAGTGTTTTTTAAACAGAGTTTTCTTGTTTGGTTTTTTTTAATGGTTTTGGGGTGGTTTTTTTGGCATTCAGATGAATGTGAAGCATTATTTAAAATTATTACTTGCTTATTCTTATATAGTACCAATTAACTATTTCCAGTTGTCTAAAACAACAAGAGTTTAGAATAGTATTTATAAACTGAAAATAAAATTTTGTAGGCTACATTGTTCCTTTTGATGATGATCATCAATACCTTTTAAATTGTTTGATAAGCACTTACATAGGTAATCAGGGACATTAAATAAATGGAGATTCAGCCTAAATAAATTAAAGTTTAAAGCTGTTAATTAAAACTGAATCTAAACCATTTTGCACAGAGACCGCATAAATCTCAGATATTACTTGAGTAAAATGTATCTGTGGAGAACAGAATCTAACTTCCCTGTGGTGATTCATTTGAAAATTAGTTTTCATTTTGCTTGTTTCAATGGAAGATATTATTTTAACATGGCTTGTTGAACAACTTGAAGATCTATTTTCATCTGTAAGTGTCAAACTTTATTTATGGGACTTGGTATCATTCTTGGGGGGGGGGAATCCATGAATGCCCCTTGGGAAAAAATATTGCTACTTTGGCAAGAGAAAAAGTCCATAGTACACAAGATGGCACTGTTTCACTTGTGAAAATGCCTATTTTTCACAGATAACTATGAAAAACATGACATGAGAGTGCAGAAGGTTTTATATTTTTATATAATTGAAATGAAGATATTTGCATAGTTGGATTTTTTTTTTTTACTATTATTGTTGGCAAGCCAAAATATAACTATATAGATGCAACACCACATAATTGAGGCAAGTGAAAATGCCTCCAAAGTCACGCTTGACAAAACTGAGTGATTCAGGAACTGGGAACTAGATATGAGTTGAAATTCTGTATGACTTACTCTTTTTCTTCTGAGAATTCCGGAGAATTTTGAATTTAGCCTTCAAATGGTCATTTTTCCCTGAATCTTCTTCTAATTCCTCTGAGATGCATAATAAACTTACCATCTCAGTGTCTGCATCCTTCTTTTAAAGTTAGCTTGTAAAGAACAAAAGATATGTGCTAAAGTGCTAAAGAATTTCATGTAGTGTAGAAGACTTAATTTTTTAAATAAGACTTAAAAGTCTAAGGCAGGTTTTAACTTGTCATTGAAAAAAAAATTAATCATAAAAAGTGTACAGAATATTTTCAAAGATTCTTTTTTTCCTACTGTAGGCATTTTGGATCTTAGGCAATATTCACATGTTCAGTTTTTGTGAAAACCCAGCTACATCTTTTAATGTGCCAAAGTATAACATAGCAAGATAGTTTTTAATACTTCTTAATATTTCTCCAGGATTTGTTAAATAAATTGACAATGTTTACATATTATATTATTCTTCCCAGGGGTTGAATAGAAAACCTGCAAAACCTTTTACCAAGTTAGATGCAGTCACTGCAATAACATTTCATCATTTCAGTCTCAGATGTCTAAATTTAAGTACATGTGTACTTACAGATTGGTAATCCTTGATCTGTTCTTAGAGACAATAAACTTCCTTAGGTCTTTGGCATAGAAAGGTGTGAAATTTTTTGTTCTTAAGAAAATTCAGTTCCTCTAATTTTAGATTAAATTTTTCAAGGTAGGCATCAGGTTCCTTCTAACAGATTTGATCTCCATTTAAAGACATACAGAGGTCAGTTGGTGAAGGCACCATTCTTACCTGCTTATATATTCTCTAAGTCTTAAATAAGTTACCTCTGAACTTTACAAGGTTTAGATATGTTTACATATGTTTGCATATGTCACCTTTTGGTTATTTGCAAAATATCAGTGGAAGTGTGTTTGAAGCAGCTCTGTTTTTAACAACTGACACTTTTTGCTTTGCATCACTGAGCAATTTCTTCTCTTAGAGAAGAACAAACAAGAAGATGTTCCCTGGAAGCACATGACCCCATATTTCATAGCTGTTATGTGGCACTTCATTACAGGACCAGATTAGATGTAGATTCCATGAAATCTGTATATTGTGGTTATAGGGTCCACAGTGCTTATAGATTCACCCTGTAATCTGTTTCTATTCCACTTTTTAATGTAGCCAGTATCCATAGATATTGCTATTGTGCCCTCCAAGCAGAACGGATTAGAATGTAATTAAGATTCTAGTATGCAGTCTGTAAATGAATCTGCATAACTCTGAAATTGTTTCCTTTTTATAACATTTGTGAATTTTCAGTGGACTGAACATTCATGTTTCCGTGACATAACCACCCTATTGCTAAATTGCTATAGAAAATGGTCCTTATTTACAGATCTCAAAGTGCTTTATAATCACAATGTATGTGTAATTTGATATAGTTTTATTCCCCTTTCCTGGATACAGGAGTTTGAGAATGAAAGGACATTGTATTTCAAGCAATAAGACAGTGACGTGGTTTTGTAAAAGGACCACATTACTTGTGGTAACTACATTTTGTAGACCTTGACCATCTGCTGATGGTAAGGGACATTGTGCAAGTGCACTGTAGTTAGAAAAGTACTAGGGACCACGTTTCTCTGGATTTGCTTATGTGTTTAACCATTTCATATCAAAATCTAAAAGCCTTGTGTTCTTCATGTAAAGGTCTTTGGAGTGATGAACTTTATTTTGCTACTACTGCTTGATAACAAAAGTAGTTGTGATCCCCACCTAGAGATGCATATGTCTGTGCTACAGTAAAAGTGACCCTCTTCAATGTAATCACTCAATGAAGGTTTTAATTGAGAACAGTAAGAAATAGCTCTGGTTAGTCTCCTACATTAAATAAAATGGTAACAAAATCTTCAAAAATTTCTGCAGAGAAACATTGTTTAGAGACTAATTTCAAACTAAAAAATAATGTTTTGTTCATTTTATTTTGTTTGCAAATATTAGTTGCATATTGCTGTCTTCAAAACAATTTTAGTACAGCTTTGCAACTAGCAAGTTTATACTGTAAGTTATAGTTGTTCATTTGCTAGAGAATAATAATGTCTTTTAAATTTTATATTTTGAATTTCTACTGTTGCTACACACAATAAAAATTTCAAGGGGGGTTTGCGTGTGG
Organism: Pseudotriccus pelzelni; assembly: GCA_035584735.1. NCBI lineage: Eukaryota > Metazoa > Chordata > Aves > Passeriformes > Tyrannidae > Pseudotriccus > Pseudotriccus pelzelni. The sequence continues at coordinate 74,147,318 of JAWMRA010000078.1, forward strand.
TTTTTTTGTTGGTGGTGGTTGTTATTTTTACCTCTTGTTTTCTCAACTACTGTTTTGGACACTAAGAATGGTCACATTCCAATTTTGCTGTGACGTTGTATGCAGTTGGGATTGGAGATATTTTAGAGAAACAAATCTCTGGAAATTTCCCGTGTTCTGAGTATCATTGTACTGAAGAATGCAAATAGTGTTTGAAAAATGTTTATAATATAAATTTATTTTTCCTAAAACATCCCTTTTTTTTTTTTTCTGGACTTGTTCAACATTTTGTATAAAAACTTGGAATTTAAATTTGCTTTCATCTTGTTTTAAAGTGCACTATGAAGTAACAGAAGGCAATTTTTCGGTAAGTGACGGCTTGGAAGGATAACAGCAAGAGAGCCAGTGTCTTAGCACTTGCCATATTTAAGAACTCTAATGAATAGAAACATAACGAAGAAACTCAAGCATTAGCTGCCTCAAAACATCCAGCTGAGACTGGAGTGTCTTTTAAGTGTTGGTAGTCATATAGAAATTTAACATTTTATATTAGTGAGGAATATATGCTTTTGTTTTTAAAAATAAACTATCCATTAACTGTTATGATGCTTTAATTTAATTAAAATTATCAAGCAACAGATACTATCTCAGAAATCAAAAGCTGTCTGAGCTGGGAATCATGCATAAATACCAACAGGGCAACGAGAACTTAATTTCCAGTGGGATTATCTTTCTTTGTTTAACTGGCTCTGGTACTCCAAGGAATAGTCAGATCCACTCTCCACGTTCAGTTCTGCTGAAGATGCAGAATGCAGTGCATCTCTGCTTTTACATTCAGGATTAACTAGTTAATGAAATAAAGATAGGAGTTTTATTTCCTGCTTCAATAAACAAGATGAATTTAACATCTATTATTACTTTACATTAGTGTAATACAGCACTCTTAAGATATAAGTCTAAATGCTGTGTTTCCTCCATTTTTTTAATAATTGTGATCATTTTAGTTGCTTTGAGCTGGGGTGGGGATGTTGGATTTGATGAGATCTCTTCCAACTGGCACTGTTTAATGATTTTCTGCATCTAGTAATTGTGTGAAAACTGTGTCCTGCTTTCCAGACTGGTACAATGTGAAACTGCTTTTCATTCTGTGGTTGCTCCATTAATGGGTGTTGAGGATACTATTTATGGTAATGACTGCACAAGTTTTTTCTGACACTTGCTGGTCAGCTTGACTTTGGAACATTAAGTTCTCTTGCTGCAGTACAGTGTCATTTTGATGTTTAAAGCCATGGAGAATAAAAATAGAAAGAACCTCTTGGGCTTTATAGTGCTATGACTAAGTTAAGGACCTAGAGAATGCTGAGAAACTTTGCAGAACAAATCATGCTTTGATTCTTAACTTCTTTTTGGAGGTGGTATTGGAACAATCTTGCAGAAATTAATCAACAATTCTAAATATGAAAGGAAAGTAAGGAAAGACAGGGAAAAAATTAAGGTCAGAGGAAGAGAGAGTGATTAAGAGGACTTTTTTTCCACTCTCTTCTACTTTTTCATAGTCTTGTTCAGGTTGGAAAAGACCTCTAGGATCACTGAGTCCAACTGTTAACCCAGCACTACCAACTCCACCACTAAACCATCTCCCAGGTGCCTCATCTACAGGTCTTTCAAATACCTCCAGGGATGGTGACTCCATTACTTCCCTCAGCAGTTTGTTCCAATGCCTGATAATCCTTTTAGTGAAGGAATTTTTTCTAATATCCGATCTAAACCTTACTTGGTGCAAAACACCCATACAAGTAATAAGCAGCCAGTTTCTCCGAGAGAACATTGGGGGAAACAGTGTCAAAGGCTTTGCTGAAGTCCATGGCCTTTTTATCATCTACTAAGTGGGTTACTTTCTCATAGAAAGAGATCACATTGATCAAGAGGATCAACTGACAGGCCTATAGCTCCCCAGATCCTACTTTTGACCCTTCTTATACATGGGAGTCACAATGATTAATCTTCAGTCCACTGGGACATCCCCCGTTAGCCAAGACTGATAGTAAATGATGGAAATTGGTTCCACCACCTTCCTGAGTACCCTTGGGTGGATTCCACCGGGCCCTTTAGACTTGTATGTGTCTGAGTGGTGTATCAAGTCACTGACCATTTCCACTTGGATTATGAAGGCTTCATTCAGCTCTCTGTTCCTGTCTTCCAGCTCAGGAGGCTGGGTACTCTGAAAACCACTGTTTTATTATTAAAGACCGACAAAAAAGGCATTAAGTACTTCCGCCTTTTCCTATTTCTTTGTCATTATGTTTTCCTCCACATCCACTAAGAAGGAAGACTGGCACCTTCCCTGGTTGTTTCACTCACCGGCTGTGTCAGGAATTTATCTGCCACACACTCCAGGATCCTCCTAGACTGTTTCTTCTCTGCTGTGTTGTATGTCCAGCAGATGTACAACACAGTAAGTTGGTAGCTTCTGGTAAGTTGAAGTTCCCCATGAAAAAAATGGCTGTTGATGGTGAAACTTCTCCTGGGTGCTTATAGAATATTTCATCTGACTTTTCATCCTGGTGGAGTGGCTTATAACAGACTCCCATCAGAATATCTGCCTTGTTGGCATTCCCTCTGACTCTTATCTGTAAGCACTCAACCCTGTTGGCACCATCATTAAGCTTCAGACGTTGGAGACACTCCCTAACATACAGGGCTACCCCACTGCCTCTCCTTCCCTGCCTGTCTTCTGAAGAATTTACAGCCATCCATTGCAGCACTTCAGTTGTATGAGTCATCTCACCATGTTTCCTCCCAGTCATACTGATAGTCCTTGCATTTCCTTAACTTCTTTATTCTACCATAACACTACCCACACCAAAGTAGAAGAGAGAAGTAAAAGGGATTGATGCTTCACACTGTAAATGCAGGAGTCCCGACACTTCTATTTCAGAACTACAAGATTCAGTTGCTTGTAGTGGCTTCATCCAGAATTATGGTTTGGGTTTTTAAGTGTGAAACTATGGCGCAACCTGAGAAAGGATAATGACTTTATTCAGGCACTTTCAACCCTCTCCATTTATCTTATTTTTGACTGAGATTCCTAAAGAATTATTACTGAAATTCTGATTGAATAGTGATAAAGCTACTGGAGTGTATTAGGATGGTAATGGATATCACTTAATTGGAATTTTGCAGCCTAGCAGGGTGATGTTCTCTTTCAAGTCCTCTAGAGCACTTTTTATATCTACAAAGGCAATAAATAGGAACTAGGTACCTAGTTGCTCACTATACTTTCAGAGATGTCCCTTACCATTAACACAACATATAGTTCAAATAACTGACTGCATGTTTTTATATGCTAATTAAATCTTACCAAAATTTTACAACCCCTGGCACACTAGGCATGCCTGTTTATAAAGAAAGCCCTCAGGTATTTAGAACATCTGTGAAAACATAAGTAGACCATAAAACATAATATTTTCCTAGAGCCTTATATGTATTTTTTCATTAGTGTGTAGAGATGGGGAAGATGCTTCAATTCTGTCCTCCCAAAAAATGTAAGCATCAAAGTACATACATCTCAGACATGATATATCTTTTGCCTACTTAGCCTATGCCCTTTTTTCTGCATATATGAAAATTTGATTGTGTGGTGTTGCTTATCTGTCCAAAGTCTATAAGTTCATTGGTATTCTGATTGCACTGAGAAATAAGTCGAAGACAGTATCTTCTAAAGATTGATCTCAGCCTTCTGCTTTCAATAAAAGTATCCAGAGCACCACCCAGGTGTGTTAGGAAAATTTGTATAAAATACAATAACGTCAAGTTTGAACACTTTTAATCCATATTTTCCCTTCTCCTTCTGTTTCTGGTAAAATTTCTATGAAATTAGTAGACTTTGTTAAGAGTTAAATTTGATTCATTCTTTAAAAATATATTTAAATGGACTATATTTTCTTGGCTGTAAGGTGACATTAAATACTTGCAATAAGCAAAAGTAGAACATGAAGAGTTCTCAATTTTAACAAATTTTAATAGTATTTTCTTTCTTTCACTAGAGCTCTATTAATGACAAAATTAGTTTGGAAGATAGTATGTAAATGTTCTTAAACTACCTATAAACATGCAAATATAAAAAAATTCTAAGATTATACAATTCTTTGTAGCTTGTATAGAGTTGGCATGAAAACCTTGCACGTTTAATGAACATTAGCACAAGGTCACCAATAACTTACAATATCTTTTCTTTTTGGAGTTATGTGAAAATAACCTAAAATCTCTTTTGTAATTTCAAAGGGCTTAAATATGATATTTTACTGGCATGTACTGTCATTAATATTTTATGTAAAGTGAGGATGAAAAGCACATTTTAACAAACCAAAGACTTTGAAAATAATGTATATTTTCCTTTCTTTTTCTGAAAGGATTTTTTTCTTTTTTTCACATGAAAAGGTGAATAAGGATCGCAGTATCAAGAAAGGTCACACTGATATTGTGATACGTAATAAGATTATTTATACTGAAGCTACTTCTGTGTTATCCAAAATGGGCTTTGGGGCTGGTCCACAAGAGTGGGGAGAGGGATGAATCCTCACTCTTGAACAGTCAGGACAATCCAGCAGTCAGCAATCCAGCAAAAGGTGAAGTAACAAATCAGGTCTGGAGCTAGTCTGGGAAATCTCAATGACAGGGCAGGATCAGCCAAGGGAAGGATTGGGAAGAGGTGTACCTGCAAGAGGTGCACCTGGCTTGGTCCTGGTCTAGATGCTTCCAGATCCTTGTGAGTAATTGCATGCGTGAGGGCCCCTGGTGAGGCTGGTCAGGGCAGTTAAGGCCTGCTGGTGCCTGTAGGGCTCTGACAACAGGTATTTGCCCTGACTGCAATGAAAAGTTTGGTCCTCTGATGGAGATTGTAGTTTCACCGAGATTCTCCATGGCAAAAGGATGAAGTGGAAATGTAAGCCAGTCACACAGTTCAGGTGGTGTATTCAGCTGTAGATTTACAGGTGTAATTTAATCACAGGTTGGGAACTGACATAGCTCTGTGGATCATAAAATGACAGTGAAGACATGGGTTGCTACTGGCTTCGAACTGTTTTACATTCAAACATGCAGGATGTTGGTTTTGGCACTAGTCATATAATTTCATGGGAGAAGACTTTCATTGCGGAAGATCCTATTTCAGAAATCATGTCTAAAAAATAAGTTTTGTGATTTGCACAGAAGAGGTAGAAGAAAATGGAAAGTAATGGACACTTTAGTCCTCTCAATGGTATTAGATTCATGCTTATTAAATTGTGTAGGATATTTTTTTGCCAAAGATGACTGCTGTGATCATATCCCCTAGGATCACATTTTAATCCTGTTGCTTCAATACAACTTTAAATAAATTCCATTGACAGAAGCTTTTTTCTGATCTCCACTAGATTGCTTTAAATTTCTTTGATAGTCAGAATCACTGCATTGATGGAAATTGGATAGTTGCCCTTACAGCTTAGCAAGAACAGACTTTGGCTGGTACATCAGAATTCAGTGCTCTCAGTTTTATAAAAATATTCACTAATATGTTATAAAATTTTGAAAATAATTTTTTAAATTACATTAACTGTGTCAGATCACTAGCATGTGTTTTGTTACTGATTAAAAAGGAGCCAAAATTCTGAAGTGCTTTGAGGCAACCTTGTGGGTTATTTGTTGATAAAAAGCCCTTCTTTATTTTGATGCTTGAACTTAAATCTTTTTGGACATCTTTAAGCATAGTTATTAAGCACAGAAAAAGTGGTGGCAGTAAACCTCTGGTTTCTCTAATTTCTTTAAACATGCGGGAATCATCATCATCATCATGGCTAGGCTTCGTGAATGAAGATTTGAGAAGGGCTCTACCCACGCTTGCTACAAGCACGCTGATGGCTAAAAAGGCCAACGTGAGACAAACAAGTCCTCAGTCAGCAGGTCTGCTGTATAGGCAGCCATACTGCTGAATTTGTTAGTAAATTTTTGTTTAATTGCTTTTTCTTTGTGCTGTGGTGTGCTGTGTGCCACTCCCCACTTTCCCTCCCTGCATCCACTCACTTCCTCACAGACTAACAGAGGTGCAAGATAGATATGAATGCCTCCCTTTCTACTATGCTATTATTGATGTTGTTGTTATCTGGGGACGTATAGCCATGGAGACATACTTTTCTGTATGGGTTAACCTTATGTAGAAGAATATGACCTGCTTCAGTTATATCTTCTACAGCTTTTCTTTGGGCTTCATGGTTTGCCAGTGTATTTTCTTCAGCACTACAATTCACTGCAGCATGATGACAGGGGAGAAGAAAATATATACAGAAGGAAGGTTCAGATGTTCAGCTATCATTTATGTTGATGACTTTCATCTCATGAGTACTATTTATGACACAGTTTGATTGTCATAGTTTCTATGGTTTCATAGAAATTTGCATGTTGCAACTCATGCAAGAAGTGTACTCTATAAAACAATGTCAAGGATTAGCTACAGAAATAATTCTTAGCCTATGACAGAGTCCTTAAGATATGCAGATTTGGAGATAGTCTTTATAAATACCAGTATCACTGGGGAAGAAGGAATGGGGAAAACACAATTTTCAGTGGGCACACGGCATCAACACTTCAGAAAGCATGGAAACTACATTCTGGTTATTGCCTGGTCTAAATTCATATTGCTAAGCTATGTGCTCCTAATAGTTATGAAATTTAATTAAAGATATTATTATTTTTGAAAGAGTCAATTATGGCACAAAAACATAATTTAGCATTCTATGGTTGCACTGAATGTGTAATTTCAGAATTTTTACTTTTGTAATATATTGTAAATTGAAAAGGATACAATCAATGTAGAATACTACTTTTAAGAAACAAAAATTTAGCTGTGTTTTCTTTAGCCAGGTATTTTAGGAATTATGGCCAGTCTTCGCGAACGAAGAACCGGGGAAGGTCTTTACACCTTCCAGCCTGCGCATTGGATTTTTTAGGT
>JAWMRA010000078.1:74154381-74249415 GCA_035584735.1 Pseudotriccus pelzelni
TCCCTGGCTGGAATCGAACCCAGGCCTCGGCGGTGAAGGTCCTGCGATCTAACCACTAGGCCACCAGGGGCTCCCATATTTTAGGAATTACGCCTTATAGGAAAAACATGATTAAAACAAATGGATAGTAACTCTTTCACCTTTCCTTGTCTTTTTTGTCAGAACAAAAAAAATTTACTGGTATCACTTCTGCACTGCAGACCCCTGTTATAATCACTGTGCTCAAGTCCTGTAGTTGTTAAGAATTCCGTAGACTAAATGGAAAAAATTTAAGAAGATTTCAGGGTCCTTTTTTAACACTGAACTTTCCATATTCTCTTTACCTTTGATAAATAACTGGCTTTAAAAAAAAAATCATTCATTCTAACTAAGAACATTAATAAACATGCCTTAGAAAACAGTGTTGGTATTTCTGAGTATATCTGGAAGATGTAGAAAAGTATCCTGTGGAAAGAATGTTGGACACTTCTGTTTGTGTATAGAAGGAATTTGGAAGAATGCGTTTGGATCAGAATGAGAAATTACATGTTATCTTTGTATGCTTATTGAATCACTCTTAGGACAAAAATTAGAAGTAGAAAACGTTTAATTTTTAGCAACTGAGATTACTTAGTGATTCATCTTGGAGTTTTACTAAATCAGTTGCTTCAAAGGCATCTTAAATTCAATAGAGGACAAGTATCTGCCATTTTAAAATACCCCTTCTGGAACATAACAGCATATGCTGTCCTGCAAAACAAATAGAGCTCATTCTTCATTGAAAAGTCCCACAAATATAAATAGACACATCTATTTTGTAAATATATAAATATTCTCCAGCTTTTCATGATCTAATAGAAAAACACTAGTGAATGAATAGTACTGTACAAAAATGTATATGTATCAGCCTTGAAAGATGAGTAAATTATATACTTTGGAAGGTGCTATCTTATCTTACAGCAGTGGAAGAACATATTAGTTTGGGGCATGGCAATGCAGTGTAAAACACGAGGTTATGGCAGTACATAATTTAGCAGTCTGTATAATTGTCTTATCAATGAATGAAGGTAGGAAATTATTTAAATTAATGCAAATAGGAACATATGCAGATGTGCTTTCAACTTTGCAATGAGAAGTTCAAATTTTATTTTTAACTTAAAAATAAATGCAGTGATCTTTCTTTTTTTCTGTGCTCTGTCACATCTCAAAAAATTCAATCATTATGCAAAATAATTAAAAATTAAGGAGAAATTCAGTGCTGTGGCAAGCACCGCAGGACAAGATGAGAAGGCAGGAAGTCTGTGCTATGTCACAGCAGTGCTCCCTTGTCCCCAGAGCTTTGCCTCCTGAGGATGGGACCATGACCAACTGGAAGTGCCAAAGCTCTCTCCTGCACCACTGCTCTCCCAAGTGGTGGTAGAAGATATATTTAAAAAGCAAGAAGGGAAGGCAGGTGAACCTGGCCACTTCCTCTGGGCCAGTCCTCTCCTGGTGTCAGCACTTGTTGACTTTACCTGACAGTTCTGTTGGACAGATTTTTGTTTGAGCTTGTGCATATGTATGGCTTGCTGTCAGGGCCTCACACAGCTTCACGTTTCAGTCACCCTGTGTCTGCTTTGTAGAGTGGTATGTTCTTCCCTTTCTTTAAAGCTGACTCCGACCAGTTTGTCAGGCACCATCTACTGTTTCTTTGTCAGGATAGGATAAGTAACAGTTGCATGTTCATCTTACCACTGTATTCATGAGTTGTGCTCCCCTAGGGTACCTGGAAGCTGAAGAATCATAGGTTGTTTACTCTTTCCTCACAAGGCAGATGCTTCATCTTATTTATGAATAAATTTTTCTTCTTTGAATGTCATATCAATCAATTAGTAGGGAACATTAAGTACTGACATATCTAGCACCATACGAAGCACTTTAGTAAGAGACTTTGTTCAAGCCAGTTGTACTTGTGCCTCAATACTTGGAGCATTTAGAATTTACTTTAGTATGAAGTAGTTAAACAATAATATAGATAACGTCATGTTTTTAATGCTGTGACTATCTGAAAAACTAAAATTAAATTATTAATACAAAGATATGGAAGTCTAGTGATGAAAATTTAAATAAATACACAACAAAATGTGGCAAAATGAAATATTTTAAGCATGGGAATTAACATGAAAGGGTTCTTAATGCTTACTCTTTATGTGTCTCTTGGTACTTGGCCGTTCTCTGGTGTACTTTTACAGTACAACTGAGAGCAAAATGTGGGCTGTTGCTGAAATAGAGTGGTTTTCTCTTCTCCTTCTCTCATTCACATTCTTGTGTTGCTTTTCTCATTGCTGGCATTGGTATTCCTCTGGCAACACAATGGAATAGTTTAAAAAGCTGAACAGAAAACAAATTAAACCCTGTCACCCCTACCCCTTCTTTGTTCTTTTTTTTCTTGATTATTTCTCTAAACTAGGTCCCTGTGGTTCAGGTAGTGTCTGTCGGGTGTTATGCAAGAACAGAGAGAGAACTGGATAGCAGGAACCACCCAACAGCAGCAGAAACAGCACAAAGATAAATTTCCTTGCCAGAAAAAAATTTGTGCATTTGATTATGGACTGGCAGTAAAGGACTTTACTAAATCTTGACCATTTATATTAACCTGCCAAATGACAGTTTAGAGTGATAATCAGTATATTTTATCTCAATTACAAAATTGCTGCTTTGAATTTTATTTCCATATTTCCTTACATGGGAACAGGCTTTTAGTTTTCTGAGCTGAAAATGGATAGACAGTGGAGCTGCCTTAGAGCTCTAAGCAATTTAAATGGCTCAACTGTTATTTGAAGCTCAGCACAGCTTCACATTCTGATAGCTCTGAAAAGCATTCCATAGATGTGGAAATTTAAAAGCATAATTTCACATCTAGTTCTTAATTTTGCACTTGTGGCATGGCATCCAGAATTCATAATGCTGCTATTTACTCAATCAATCTCTAAAAAAAATTCATGTCAGTACTATTGCTTTACTTGATATTGGAAATTATTGCTGCATCTCAAAGGGTATACACTGATTTTTAAATATTTATTTTTTGCTATCCAGTTTTACACATTAAAAATGTTTTTATTTGTTAAATAAAAACATTGGCAAGAAAAATGTAAAGGAAAATTAATTGTGTAGTATCTTCATAAGCCACTATGGAATTCATATTAAGTAGGATAGGAGGTAACCACTGTACTCCATAAAAATAGATGTTTTTTAAAATATACTGTGATTTTTGACACACGTAATTGTCTGAATTTTGTTATTTCTTGTAATTTTTTTCTGACTCTTTTTATATGAACACTGATTGATGATCAAAACCTCTTTATTTAAATGTGATTAAACCAGCTAAACTGGTCCACTGGATGAAGATTTTGTTACTCTGTAATTTTATCATTTCACATGCCAACTTCTTTGTCTTTATTTAATACGATTTTTCAGGTTGTCAGTATATATCTAACGATAATACCACAGGAAGTTCAGGGGATCAACTGTGCGAGATTACATTATTGGTTTTATTAATAATTCCTTCACATCTAATTGCTGATGGCTATATTTTTTGGGGTTTTCTGAGATTCGAGAATTGAGTGGGATAATAATTTTTTTTATCCACCACACCAATTGCATGGTAAATTAATATTTCTTGTTTGAAAGGCTTCTTTAGCAGATTTCTTAGGATAATGCTTGGGATTTCAAATTTCATTTTCTACAGATGTCTGCCATGATTAATACTAAATTTTGTTGTCCATGTAAACATTTTTAATGATGCACAGTTTTGCAAGGTAATAGTAAAATGAGTTACAGGATATGATATCGGGGAAATTTTACTGGCAGGTCATTTTTTAAGGCTGTGATTGGTTCAGTGCTCTGTTAAATTTATAGAATTTTCAGAATAAGGTTTGCTACATGCAAACACAGTTTTGCTGCCTCCTGCAGGTATCTTCTGAGCTATAAGCGTATGCAGCTTGATCCATCTTCCCATGTTCTTGATCAGTGTCTTTGGTATGAAAAATATGCATAAGAAGACTCTTGTTAAGATTATAAAGAAGTGGAAGATAATAGGAAGAATCAGGTGCTCAGTAGGGGCAGAAGATTTATTAGGCTATCCTAGTACATTCAAGAAGGTTACTTATTGAGAAAGAAAGATCTCTCTTCCAATGCTACCTGAAACTCCTGCAGGGGACACTGATGCATGCGACGTGCATAGGACTTCAGTGGGCTGGTTTCTTATTTCCAGCTGTTTATTTGCACTAAGAGAAACTAAACATAAGTAACTTTTCTAGGTGAAGAACTATAGTTGCCACAGCAATGCTATACAAGTGGAGAGAGAAAGTAGTCTTGTGGGTGGGTGGGGAGCTAACAATAAATAAATAAATCAATCTTTCTATTAAGCCCAAAATATTTAAAAATTCGAAAAGTCATAGTCAAAGGCAACTGCCATGGTGTTTCCTTTTTCTCAGTGGTTTTAGCAACACTGCACTAGGTGTTTGACTTAACACAAGCAAGTGATAGAAAGTATCACTAGAATTTGGTTTTCGCAATGGGCAATGCAGGGCTGTGTATCTAAAGTGGAGAGGGCAGGCATGTGCCTGGCATGTGGTTAATAGATGGACCGGTAGTATCTATACTCACACATCTGCCATTGCTAAAGAATCCGTAAATATAATTGAATTATTTTTTACTTTCTTGGGTTATGTGATAGACCTGATATCAGAGCAAGGTGTGGCATGCTGGAGGCAATCTTACTGAAGTAGTATTATTCAGGATATGTAAGGATAGTTGCTAGTAGTGAAAATAAGCAAAATAACTGTGCTCACCTCTGGAGAGGAAAATCAGCAAGCATAATTTGCTTAATTAAATTGGTAGACAGAGTTCACTTTTAATTTGATATTCTCATTAATCTTGGAAGTCAACCGCTAATATCTAAAGCCTATTGTAAATCAGTATTCCTCTCTCAAACTAAAAAATACTTGTAAAGTTACTTCATTTTAGAAAGAAGCTCTTAGTAGTCATGAATAATACCATTTGCATTTCTATAATGATATCAGAAGAGTATCATAGTTGCACTAGTTTGAAAAGATCGCTAAACTTACTTGGAAAATACTACAGCAGGCTTTATGTTTTAGAAACTTAGAGTATACTTACAGGAGTGGAGGGGGTAGAAGAAAGGAACAGTGGAATAGAATGAATGAGCAAAAGAGAGACGCAAAGATGTGGTTCCTGTTGCAGTCAGTTTCTCAGAAAAAAAATATGAAGAATATGGGTAATTAGAAGCTTCATTAAAAGCTACAGTGCCTGATGCAAATTTTATGGACTAGAGTAGCCCCTAGCTCTAATAGTAATTGCACTTCTGGATACTCCATCACTTTACAGCTGTGGTTCTAATTAAACACTGTAATAGCTTTTGCCTGAATCTAGAGCATAAATTTAAAAATAGTGGTAGACTTGTGTGCCTAAATTTCTTATCAGAAAAAAAATAATAAAAGGAAGCATCTTTTCAGCTCTTGTTGAGATGGGACTGAGCCCTGTGTAAATGTTACATTTTGTATGGCTATTTATACATAGGAGCTAATACAGATACTTTCTTTGTCAAATGTTATTTATTTGGCTTTTGAAAAAAAATTGCTTGAATATGACCTACAGAATCAGAAAACATGATGTTGACCTCTGCAGAGGAGTTAAACAGGATACAAATAGTTACAAGTTGCCTAAACGAAAAAATCGCTTCATATCAATAAGATGTTTTTTAGTCTATTTTATATTTCTGCACACATGTATATACGTGTGCACACACACACATAAAACACTTGACTTAGTGTTAGCCAACTAAATATAGCCTCGTGATATTGTTTTGCTGTTTCTATATAACTGACAAACTGCAACAACACTAAGATGCTTTCATTTTCAGGTGTGAAGGTTGTTGGGTTTGTCTAAATGCCATTTTAAAGTTCTGTATATTTCTGTTATTAACAACATAAAAAGAAATCCCACAGCTGTTTTCCTCCTACCCTCAGAAGAAAAAAAATATCTCTCCCAGCAAAATGCCAGATAATGTCTTAGTGTTTATAAGCGGGTAGGAGTGAAGGAGAAGAGAGTTTTATTATGGTTACAGAAGTTAGTTTTGTCTTATTTGGGGCATAATGAGAACTTTGTCATCATTTTGCTTGACCGGCACATTTTTAGTGCTGCCTTGGGCTGTCAGTGGGTAAATGTGAACTTCCAGTTATTCTTTTTGACCTTAAAATAAAAAGTCAAATCCAGAATAAGTTTCAGTATCTTTGCGTGTCTTTGGGGAAAAAGAAAGCAAAAAGGAAATTCTAATACTTTCACCTCCTCTTAATCATTAATTCTAGTAGAAATGTTTTGAATATGACAACAATATGGTAAGAAATTTCAATTTTTGTTCTCATCATATTAGGGACAACAAAACATGAAAGGTAGCAGTTTTGTAAGGGGAGCAGAATATGGAGCTCTTCTAAATGGCAAATCAAGTTAATGTGGCTTTGGTCATAAAAACCACTCATTCTCAAGATTCAGGGGGATTTAGAGAGCTTCAGCAGAGCAGGTAGGTGTTGCAAGCAGCAATGCTCTCCACACGTTTTTAACCCACTCTGCAGAACTGGCTCTGTTGCATTAATAAGCATAGTTAGGAGTGTTGCCAGGAGATGGAAGGCAGTAAAGAAGCCCAAAGGAATAAAGACACAGCACCTGAAGGCACCTTCCTCAGCCCTTGGTCTTCCTTCCTTTGCTCTTTGTTTCTTCAGACCTTTAAGACCTTTCCTTTAAAATGTGCTGGGGAAAACTGAGCTCTAAAATCTATCAATTTTACACCAGATATTAAGCTTGCATTTATGTTTCGTCTTCACATACATTTTTCTTATATAGAATACTTTTATCTTGAAATGTTTATGGGATCCCCTGGTACTTAAGAAAGGATGGTGTATGTGTGTGTGCATATCCTTTAAAGATGGAACTTGCACTAAGAATCTTAAGAGTTAATTTGAAACCAGCTGCCTGTTTTCAGCATCTGTATCAAACATCAAAAATCTATTTCTTTAAGACATTAGAAAACAGAAGAGTGATTTGAGATCATAATTTTCTAACAGATAAGGTGGTAAAAAACCAAGAGCATAAAGACGGATTTCAACAAGGGGAGGCAATGTCAGCCTTCCTGGGTGCACCCCAAGGGGAGATCAAGGAATGTATTGAGTTAGTGTGCTTCCCTTCTTTCTTTTCCTCTTGCCAGCTGCTGACCACAGCATGCCAACAGTGCAGGGAGTCATCTCTGGGAAAGCAGGTCTACCTCCATGACAGCAAATACCAGAAGCAAATGCCAAATACCAAAGCAATCCCAGACAAGTTAAAAGGAGTAACACACATTTATCTTCGTTTTCTTGCTAATAGTGCTCCTGAGAAAGTTGTTTACATGAAAACAATTTGTGGTTCAGCACATTTTATCATCTTTATATTTATTTGAATGGTGTCAATGTCAGTGTCAGTAGGGCTTAGAGTGAAACCTATAGCTTGCAAGAGTTGTTCCATTGAACAACTTTCTTGACTTGATGGAGTAGCACTATCATTTTATTTTGAGAATTGGATAGAATAGGAATTTGGGACAAATTCTGAACCTCAGTCTTCAACATGTAGCCACTTTTCAATGAGGCAATCAATACATGATGCCCACAAGGTGTTTTGAGAACTCTTTCCTCAAGTGCTTCTGAGGTATGACTGATAAAACCTGGATCTTGTGTCCTGGGAATAAAACACTCTTCACTTTCCCTTATAAAATGGCAGCTGAAGGATGACTGTAAAAATTATTCTGTGGGCAGCGTTGAACAGAAAAAGGACAAAAATTGTTAAAATTAACCTCTGTAATCTCCTTCCAAAATAATGATGGCAAACTGAATCTGTTTAAATTATGACAGATTTCAGTGCTGAGAGAGACTATTTAATAAATTATGCATTTAATTCACTTAACACTGACAGTGACCCAGTCATGCAGGAAGAAAAAGATCATTACCTCTGATTTGATTCAGACAGTTTGCATCTTTAAATGTGTTTGATGTTCACCTTAAAAAAAATGAAAGTAGTCCTTTCCAGCATTTGGCACAGGTTAAGTTTCAGCTTTCCCCAAAGATAGCAGAAACAGGCTCAGTTCAGCGAAGAAGTTTCTGTGCAAGCAGAGACATCACATCTTGCACATACTGTTTTTTATTATTTGATTTGTTTCTTATGGCAGTGTTATTTCTGAGTATTAGTTGTGCTTAAGTGTACTGAGTGTGTACATCACAAGGAATACATCTACTGGTATGTCTCTATCAACTTCAGGAGTAGAAAAATAGCAAGAAAATAGCAAGAGGATGAAAAAATGTTCTTACAATTATTCTAATTCAGATTCTTATAAAAATCTATTAATTCCTTTGAATTCTTACCAAAATTGCATTATTCAGGCATAATTTATGGTTTTCAGTAGCTTTGAGAAAAAAATTATGGGAAAAGAACAGAGATTTAAGTTGTACGTGATAGATTTGCTAAAGTCCTCTGCCCTCTTGGGAAGGAATATCGCAGTTGTCTGGTGTCGATCTCAGGAGTGTTTAGGAGCAAACCTAGGTAATATGATATGAATTTATTCTTCATTTTCTCCCGCTTGAGGTCTTGTGTGTAGATGTACATTTACTGGACAGGACAATGTAGGAAGGAGTTGTAGGGATTTTAGCCTCCCACTTCTACTGCAGCCCATTTATTCCCAACACAGTTCAGCAGCCTTCTTTAAATTCCTTAATCACAAACATCACATGCAGCCTGTCTCCTCACCTGCACCATAACTGTATCAAAGAATAGGGGTTTGCATCTTTATCATGTGAAGGGGAGAATTTTGTGCTCAACATTTACAGCACTGAGTGACACTGATCAGAATGCACTGATATTTTGTTTACTGAATGTGCTGTGCATATAGCAATTTAATGAGGCATCCATGTATTTTAACAAAATAAAACTGTTAGGATTTAGAGTCACTTCCTAATTTAGTGGTATAAAATAAGCTACACGAAATTACATGACTATCAATCACATTTTGCTTTTCTTTTTTTGTGTGTGCGTGTATGTGGTTTGTTGGGTTTTTTTTTAATTCTCAACTAGCAATCAAAAGTTATCAGTCAGACAGAGCAAGAGAGGCTTAAGGTTAAATCGATTCTGGATAGTACCCAAGGAACACTAAAGCCTTGGCTTTTCTTCAGGGGGAAAAAACGTTTGCTTTTAGAATTCTGCTCTTTAACAGGAACCTGGCATTTTTGAAACATAGAGGATATTTACCAAACAGAACAGAAAGTTAGCACTAGGGACTGATTATACTTTAAAGAAAACTTGAAGTCCAAGCTAACATTTCTGCAGCCATCTGTCTTGGGAGGTCATGAGCAGTCTCTGCTAAAAACTGGACAGCTGGTGACTTGTGGACTTGCTGAGGAAGGGATGGATGGAGCAGGTTTTCCTTAGATTTTATTTTTGACCTTTGGGAAAATGCTTCGTTTCCCTTCACTCTTCTGTGATTTAGTTCCCTCCAGACCAAACAGAACAGGCTAATCTTCATAGGCTGGAGGAATCTCGTTCAAAGAGGACATAGAGTACTCTAAAGCTTAGAGATACCACATGACAATATTGACCACATACATATTAAGATGGATGTGTTTGATGTCAGTGGGTACCTGGCACATCTACAAATTGAGATACAAGTATCTAATTGTAGTTAAACAGTTATGGTCACGATAGCCAGGAATGGAGCCTCAGTTCCACTGAAACTTGTGTCAGAAATTATATTGACTTGAATAATATAATTTTGGCCATAAATCCTTGTCATCCTCTTGTTTTCCTAACTCTCTCATTTGCTAACTTCTTCAAATTCCTAATCTTCAGGATGTTAAGAATCTGTAGGAAGCAAATCAGTTCTTCACAGCTTACTCCAGAACATAAGGTTGGACTAGTCAGAGATGAACAAAGAGAAGTTTGTGAGCTGAAGTCATTACATCTGAATTTGATCCTCCTTACAAGGCATGCACCCTGGAGCTGAATGCAACTCCTTTCACTGAACCTCAGCAACTTAGCAGGAGAGGCTGTTAGCAAGTTTGATCTCTATGTTTGGGATCAGGGATCAATTTATAAGCCTGCCAGCTGACTTCTCCCATTATCTAAAGTTTTCTTATATCTTTCTAGATGTCTGGATCATGGGGTTATTTTTTGAATTGTTTTATTTAATTGTGAACTAGTGCTGTTTAGCTAAGTTTCAGTGCTTGGGCAGGCTTTGTCTTTTGTTCTTACTTTTTGATGTCTCCACTAGTGCAATATTTACCACAACTTAGACAGATTGTACTGTTTCTGTGAATGTAAGTAGTATCAGCATTGTTTTTTAATGAAAAAAAAATGCCTAAAAGGTAGTAATTATTCTGCTTGGATTTATTTCTAAATACATATTCACTTTGGCTGTGCTTTGATTTTAACTGCTTCCAAGAAAATATCTGCTGAGCCGTTAGAAATTAGAAAAATTTTGCTCCATAATAAGAAAGTGGGAGTAACAACTGTAATGTGCTATCAAAATCCTTTTCAAACAAAACCCTTTCTTTGTCATTTTAGTAATTAACTGATCAAACCCAAAGAACCTGTGCTCCATCATTTAGCAGTTTTTTGACACGGAACACAATCCAAATCAATCCAGAGTAGCATAATTAAAAAACAGCACATTCCAGTCTCTTTCCAGACTACCATGTGCTTAGTGCTGTTTTATTAGCAGCAGATTTTGCTTTGAGATGACGTTATGCTTTTTCCTCACCTCTTCCTACGTTTCTGAAACAAGAGAAGGAAGGGTGTCCAAGAATTTGGGAGAGGAAGAGAAGGTATAAACTTAATATTAAGAATGTTAGGAAGCCAATTGGGCTTGTAGGGTGCAGATTCACATGTGAGATATGATGGATGCCCATTCGTATTACGACACCTCTGCAATGCATGCAATATAGCAATATGTGGATCCTCATCCTTTTACAATATATTTCTCTTTGGCACATTTCAGAAAAAATATAAACTGGTAGAAGCTATATTGTTATATTTTTAAATGGGAAGTGCAGAATTGGAAAGATTATGTTACCTAATCTTTTTTTTTTCCTTTTCCGTTTATTCTATAAGTTGCTGTTGTCACTGTCCAGCAAGATATCCCTTTCCTCTTGGGTCAGAACAATTTAGTAAAAACATTCTGCAGACTTTATGGAAATTTCATCTTAACTTTTCTCTTTTCCACCTAAATGGGATAGTTTGAACCATAGTGTGATTACTTGTATGAAGCTAGACACTGCAGTGGTAGACAGTCCTTGTGCTGCCTCAAAAATCAGGCCTGCTAATAACTTCTCACTTGTCTACCAACACAAAAGTCAGCTGCCATCTGGTACTTAACAATGTATAACAACCACCCTTACCTCTGCTGAGAGATAATTAGCCTGCCCTCTATTGCTTTTTCACATTAATAATAATAATAATAAACATTCAGCCACTGGATTGCTACAATGAAAAACTACCAGGTTTAAAGAGCTCTAAAAAGTCATCTTGTATAGCTGTGTTTTCTGTTCTGGCACTGAAGAGGTATGAAAAGTAAAGACATTTCAGATCATAAAAATCAAAGTTCAATCTACAGAAGAAATTTTATAAGCTACAGTTAGTATTAGGAAGCCACACCATTGTTCAACTGTTGGTGTAAATCTTACCATATGGAATAAACAGAACTGGCCTAAAAGTATTTATTCCTTAAAAGACACAGACAATCAAAATAAATCTAAAGCTAAAATGTTAGATATTACCAAGAAAATAAATTATGGGAAAGCACTAATGTGTCTTACGAAGTGCTGGAATAAAATAGAGCTGTAGCTAAAATCTAAGTTCACACATAGATTTTTTTGAAGTTTGAGTTTCTCTAAAAACTGAGCCTGTACCTAGGAATATGTAAGCCAGCACTCTTCTTGAGATCTCTGCCATGTATCACCATTTGGATTTGGATACTTTATATTTTGCAGGCAGAAACTGGCCTATAGGAGTTGAATAGAGAGAAGAGAAACCCTGATAGTTCAGTCCAATATATCCAATTTTTATAGTGTTTTTGTAATTATAGTACAAATTTCAATACTTCATTTCTTTCAGAATTGGTACATACAACCTTTATTATGAGGAACTTAATTGTAATTTTAAAATTACTGCATATCCTGCCTTCATATGTAATTCGATTGACTGAAGACTGAATTGAATTTTACTTCAAAAAATGTCAGAACTCTTCATATTAAAAATATTTTGCTTTCTCTTACTAGCATGGGGGGAGACGCTTGACTTCAGTAAATTTCATTTCAGCTTCTTACATCTCTTCTTACATCTTTTGCATTACTTCAGTAGGCTAAGGAAGAAAGATTCTGTAAAATGAATTCTGGATTGAAGTATATTTTACCTAAATGTAGCTTTTATGGAGATTTCAATTTTGTAATTTGGACATCCAAAGTGTTGAAAACAAATGTACCATTCATAAAATTTATCCTAACTGTATATGCTAATTACATTGTTTTCTTGCCTACTTAACTTTGTATGAAACTGTGTTCTCAATTTCGTATGATGGTTCTTTTTAAAAATTATACCACATATTCTTGGAACAGAAGTATATTTGAGTAGCATATTTTTATAGCAGTCTTCTTCAAACAGAAGAGGAACTGACTCCCACTTAGAAACACTTATTTCATGTCTGTACTGACAGCTGGTCTTCTTCTCTGCCTTAAGGCCAGGATTAATTTTTGCATTACTAGACTGATGCTGGACCAAGAAAAACCCAGCGTCTGCTCTGATTTTGTTATGTAACCTATGTGGTCAAATGTAGACTATTGCCCGTGCTCATTCTTTTAGGCAGAAGCGCATGTGAACAGAAGCACAGGCATCCTCTTTCTCATGTGACTGAGGAGTTTCATCTATAGTGAAGGAGGACATGAAGTAACACCAGCTGAAATTAAAGGTATTCAGAATAGGAACCCATGAGAAACGTGAGATGACATATCTTTCAGGAGTATTTTAAATGTTGTTAAACTGTCAGTATTAATTTTTTGAACGAAGATAAATACTTAAAAATGGGGGAGTATAGAATGATATAAAGCTTTGGAATCTGTATAGACCAGTCAGTCTGATGCAGATCCTGGGAAATAATTTATGTGTCATAATACAATTAAGGAAATACCATATGTCATAAATGTGAACACACCATAATTGCATAAATTAAAGCTTCATAAACAAGACATTCTGGTAGCCATCCCAAACATCTGATTGATATATGTGTTTGAGTTCATAAGCCATACTCAAATTCTCTAAATTATCTACTTTACTGGCAGTATTTTGATTTAAGAAACACTGTTTTGTATAAAGTTATTGTCTCATATTACACAGATTCAAAAATGAAATAGTAAAGGGTCTTCATTAAAGGGGTGACTTCAGGATTACCTGAGGGGAAAGAAAAATATCTACCTAAGAATCAAGGCAACTTTATAACACTTATTAGAAGTTTGAGTAATTAAGATTTGTCCATAATCTTGTATTGGTAGTCTGTAGATCAAATAAATACTGGGACAGTATGTAGGTAAAATATACCTTAGTTATATAGTAAATCATGAGCAAGGCAAGACACAGCTTGTAGAGTCATCCTCTAATCTATCTCCTAATGAAAGTAGAGCAATTCAACAGGAGGAAATTTAATATTACAAAATTAAGTTCTTTTATGATCCAGTTTTCTCCTATGATGGCAGACCTTTTTCTGAAAATTACTCTGTCAGGAAACTGATAATGAATCATCAGAGAAAATTACCTCAAAAAGAATTTTCAATACCCTAGTAGAGCAAAAAAGCCCCAATCCTGAACCGGCCCTTGGATGTGCAGGAACGGGACAAAAGAAAAGAAAGGAGTAAGTCCATTTATGTCTGTGCACACACACCGAAAGGCTATTATTAAAATACAGTGTATACCTCGGGTGGTTTTGTTGCTAAAAAGATGTGAAGAGAGCTATGCAGTACTTCTAAAAAGAAGGTAAAAGAATTATCCAAGATGATAAAATAAGTCTCCTGAAATGAGAATTGAAGAGTTCAATTTATTCCAGCATGATCTTTAGATATAAGTACAGTATCAGTAGAAAAAATAGGTGAAAATTACACAGTTTATCAGCCTTGATGACAAAGTGTAATAACATGCTTGATTGAAAGTTGTCCAAAATTACCATTTTACTAACATATGCATTCTAGTTGTCATGATAATTAATGAAGTTCAATTAATAAAGGTACGGAAAATAGCATATCACTACCGTAAAGATGAAGTAGGTTTCAAAAAGAGAAGTTTTAATCCCTTTTCTGTGTGTTTGATTGGTTAGGGAATTGGGGGAACGTTGTGAGTGGTTTGTTTGTTTGCTTCTTTGGTCTTCCTGTGTTTTTCCTTATCACATTGAATGGTGCAGATAGTTGGGTTGGGTAGCGCTGTTAATCCTTCTAACCTTGGAACTTTTCAATATACTTCAGAAGTCCCAATGAAAATAGGATCACTCCATTCTGCCATCACATGCTCACCAAAACACTTGTGGAGGAATACTTTCTGAAGGTTTTACCTCCTGTATTTGGGAAAGAGGGAAGATAATATCAGAGCAAGGAGAAAGAGACACAGACCACACCATAGAGACTGGGACCATCCAAGATGAAGATAGTCTTTAATGTGCTAATGGCTGAAATTCATTAAATAAATACAGCATGAAAACTGATTAGAGCGGCTAAAACAAAAATAACTGTAGATCAAAGGAACAGAATGTTAGAATCACAGAAGGGTTGAGGTTGGAGGGGGCCTCTGGATGTCATCTGGTCCAAATCCCCTGCTCAAGCAGGAACACCTGGATCCTGTTCCCCAAGGCCATGTCCAGACAACTTTTACGTATCTGCAAGGATGGAGACTTCACCACCTTTCTGGGTAACCTGTGGCAGTTGCTGGTCAGTTAACAAAGTGTTTACTGATATTCAGAAGGAACTTCTTGTGTTTTAATTTGTGCCCATTGCCTCTGGTGCTGTATCTGGCCACTATTGAAAAGAGCCTGGCTTCTCCTCCTCCTTGCACCCTCCCTTGAGGAGGACATATATGTTTATCAGACAACCTTGGGTTCCAGTGCTTTGGAAACATGGAAAAGGGAATCTGCTTACAAAAGTACAACAGTGTCATCTTATTGATCACGGTATCATTTCACTATTTCATCTAGTTCCTATTGTGTTTAACTAGTTGTGAAATAACACTCATTTTGATGAAGAAACTTCTTGTAGATTACTTTTCCTTTTCTGTTTTTTTTCCTTTATATGTTTTTTAAAAAGATATGTAAACATGTGTTCATTAAAAAATTGAAAGAAACACTTAGATCCCATTTATTTTGAGAGATGAGCTTTGGTATTATACTCCAGAGATAAGAGGTAATAAATATAAACATCTGATTTGCATGCTTTCATCTGAAGAACAGGGTAAGCCAAGTGTCAAAGGTCAAACTCCTCAGTTATTCCATTCAAATTGGAATGGCTTGTTATACTGTAAACTTTTGATCTTTATTATTATATCTGTGTGAAATGGGCAACAGATACTGAAGTCTGAGTGGTCAGTCAGTGTCAGTTAACATGGCTGCAATAAGATACTGCTTGAGGGGGCTGAAATCTTTGTTTTTCTGGTCTTTTTTAGAGAATATTTCATATGTGATGACTTAATCTGTTTCTGTCTCCTTAGATCATCCTAAACAAATATTCTTTGCTTCCTGTAAAACAAAGATATCTAATTCCTGCCTCATCATTCAGTTATTTCCCTTGAAAATTTTATTTTAATGTATTTTGAATTCATGGAAATTTTTCTATGCCTTTCTACTAGGCCATTTCCCAAAGACGAGTTGCCCTAAACCAATTTCAGGAGCATTTATATTTGTATTAGCCTGCACTTATGCCAAAAAGCTCAGTTGTTCTTGCTGTTCTGTCAGTCATTATCTTGAAAGCATTTGTGTGATGTAGTACTTCATATAGAAATGCACACGTAAATTTAGGTTTATGTTTATGCTTATATTAGAGAAGATGCAGCTAAAGAAATAGATCTTGCATTTGAAGTGCAATGTAATGAAAGTAGTAGCGCACTTTATGGTCCCCATCAATTCTCAAGGAAGCTCTGCACAGACCACAGAGAACCTCCTGTACTTTGGCAATAGAAAGGGCCATTGTGTTTGAGGATTAAAGTTGTCAATCACATTCTTTTCTGCTTCAGGATAGGCAACTTTAAAGAATCTTGGTATTCAGTAACAATTGTTTGAAGCAAAAATTACAAAGGGGGAAAAGGAATAGAACCTTTTTCTTTTAACTTTTTAATATACTCATTCCTTTGAAAGGAAGAACATATGTAAGAAACTAAAAACATGAATTTTACTACAACACAGTTCTTATAGCTAAAAGAGGTCTTTTCTTGGTCTCCAAGGAATAAGACAATGCTGTAGTAACCTCACTCAGCCACAAAGAAATAAAAAGGTAAAAAATGTGCCAGAAATAAAAATGCATGTAAGAAATTATGTAAATTTTTAAAATGTGAGACCTAATAAAAGAAATATCCACAGCAAAAAACAGTATATATTTTTAAATTTGCATTTCCTATGCTGAGAACAAAGGGCAAAAATGCAAAGAGGAAAGAATAAAAAATGACAATATAGAAGAAAAATCAAATAATTTTAAATTGGCACTGAAAATAGGGAAAGAGGGAATAGTATGAATAAACATAATACCTGCTAATTCTGAACCTAACTTTATTTAGCATATATTAAAGACATCAAAACTGAAAGATGTAGATGAAGTTATAGTGCTAAGGGCTTATGTAGTTAACTATAATTCTGGAAGAGCTGGTGGCAGAAAAAAAGGCTTAAAAATAAGGTTTTACTATTTCTGTCAAAAAGAAACTAGTAAAAGAAAGGTTAGGGAATTGAACGGGATAATTTTTCAAGGGGATAAAGTACAAATGTATCTCTGTTTCAACTCTAGAAATAAAAGAGAAATAACAAAAAAAAAATGAAATAGCAAATCCTGAGAGCAGTTTGAGCTTAACTTTTAGGATGAAAAAACCCTAAATATTTTCTCTTTCATAAGATCCTTTGACAGAGATAGAGAGAAGTGCCTCAAATCCTTTCAGTGAGTCACTTATATGAGTGCATATCTTCTTTTTAGCATGGTGTGGTGCCCAAATATCTTTTTCTTGATTTGGCAGTCAGATGTATACACATACATCCTTGTGCAGATACATTGACTGATTGTTGTTTACTCCTAGAACATGCAGAACACTGTAATACTTTTCACATACAGAAAATAAATCTCCACAGTAGGAGTATTTTACATCCACATTGTAGGCTGAAGATGTGTTATTTTGTTTATCTTTAATCTGCTAACACATTTCCATCTTTTTGTAGTGATCCAACTGCTAGATGGCCATCAACTGTAATGTATACTAGTAAATGGTATGTTGAAACAGTACTGAAGTTTGTTAACAGTAGCAGAATTAAATTCCCAATTCACATTCCATTAATCTCTGTATTTTTAAGAGGTCCTACTAATGAGTTCTTTATGTAATTAATCATGTTGACATAGTTCAAAGCAGATGACTTAAATCTTGGATGAAAAGTAAAGGACTGGCAAACTCTTGCTTATTGTAGATTTACTGAAGCGTAATGGTGAACTGAATGTGCTATGGGGCTCAGCGCAGTATCTTGCAGGACTTGATCTGAAGTTTGTAAAGCATTTAACATAATTTATTTTAATGTACCTCTAGTGTTCACTGCTAAATGATCTCCAGACTGCTGACAGAGATTTTTCTTTTAGCATTGTAGAAAATACAGATTTCAACAAAAACTTTTTTTTTGTCACAAGCAATTCCTACTAAATATGAAAACATTATTTTAAGTAATTGAGAAACAGTTATGTGTTTCTGGAAGTTAAAGTATGTGGTAACATTTATAAAATCTGAACTACCTAAATGTTCTAAAAGTGCACTATTGCAAGCAGATCAGCAGAAACAGTTTAAAGACCCTCCAAGCACATGGAAACCTACTGTAATCATGGAAACTGTTCACTGTAAAATAGTTAGTAATAAAACAGTAAAATATATGAATATTTTCAGAATTGAGGGACTAATCTGGTATTATGATGACAAAAACTAAAATTGCACAAAGTCTTGTAAAATTATGTCTCTTTTGTGGTGCATGATGGCTTTCAGTGGGATGTAAAGAAATTTGTAAAGAAAACAAAACAAAAAAAACCCTCTATGAAGTGACAAAAATAATGGTTATGTGCTGTACTAAAAAATTTGATATTGAAGCTCACATGTGCTATTAAGCAACATAGTACAGGAAAGATACTGTGTGTCGTGTGAAAACGGGAGATTCCCTCAAACCTTTTGTGTCTGATTAGTCTGTCAGTATCCCAGGAAAGCCCAGACCTTTGTGCCTGACCAGTCTCTCAGTGTCCTGTTGTGGACACTCTTCACTGAGCAGTCCACTGGATCAGAGAGTGATTTGACTGACTTGTTCAATGTCACATGCCAAACAGAGAAACTCCTTCCCAGGCCTCCCACATTCAAGTCTGTTACCTGCTGACAGTGACTGCCAGTACCCGTTAAGGACTCACATTAACAGTTTATGGAATAACACTTTTTATTAATAAAATTGTGACAGGTTCAAGGATTGCTGGTGATAGTATCCGACAGCAAAAATGGATTCAAAGCAATATACTAACAAGCTCTTATCCCTAACAAAAGCTAGCTCAAGATAATCGTTTAGTGTGCATGAGAGCATGCTTCTCACCCAACAGGAGACCCTCTGGGGAAGAAGACAGGTTCAACCCATCAGCTGATCCCAGAAGGTACTATGGAGTCTTCCCTAACTTCTTCCCATTCTTAACCTACTTTTGTACTATTTCTTTACGTTTATGTGAAGCTTGAATGGCTTTTATCACTGATTGGTGTAAAATTCCAAGATATAGTCAATAAAATAGAGAACATATGCTCCCTCAGGGGTGGTTGTACCTTCGAGGCAGGTAGTTTAAGGATGGAGGTGTGTGTCAGCATTACATAACCTTCAGGATGGAGGTGCACATCAGTATTACATCTGTGATCTCACCATAGTTGCTGGTTCAACAGCAAGACATCTTTTTTTTTTTTTCTCCCTTGGTTGACAGCTGCTACGTGGTTTATCAGCTACAAGGTACCACCGAATTCCCTCCCTTGCAAGCATTTCAGCAGAGCCTGAAATTCCATAATTTGGTGTTTTATGTGTTTTGCCTGCTTCCTTAATCAAAGGAAAGAAATAAACTGATTTCAAGTTTAACTGATGACTGAAAGATCAGAAGTGTATGTTGATGATCATGCATCTTTCACCTGGCAGCTATGAAACATAGGGGAGACTGTCTTCAATTTTGAGGATGTCATCTCTGACGGTGACTAAACGTTATTCTATTGGCAGTTCTATCCGATTTATCAGGCGAGCCAAGAGTGTAATCATCTCGGTTTTGTTCTTTAAAACATTATCAATGGTGAGCATTTTTATATGGTTTGTCTCTAGAGCCTCTCACTGAAAACATTAGTTCAACATGCTAGTCTTCACAGAATGTGCTGGCCGAAAAGACACACTACTGCTTAAAACAGTGATACCTGCAACATGTTATAAAGACATTTTATTTACCTTAAGGTAAGCCAGAAATGTCTTTCAAGAAATGTTTTGGGTTTACCTAAGAACCACATGGGATATAACTTCCCTGTGCACAAAAACTGGCATCTCTGAGGCACTAATGAGATTTGAATTTCTGAAAATAATCAGTCATGCCTGCTTCTTGGTATTTCCTTGACATTATGAAATTCTACCTATTTCACAAGTCAATAAGCAATTTTTAATCACAATAGACTGACATGAGTTATCAGTTTAACAGTCCTGAATTTTGACATATTAGGCAGCAATAAGCATTGTTTCTTACTCAGGTTTTTCATAATTTGGTCTAGTCTATAAATTTTTTTGATAACTTGCAAGATTGCATTGGCAGTGAAGACATGGGATACTTATTTTGATAAACCATGCGACACTGAAGATGTTGTATCAATAGAACACTAAAAATAGATAGATAAGGAGATGGTAAATTCCAAATCATAACCAATTTCAGTATACAGATGATTTGCTTCCTTTTCATTGCAGAATACAATCAACATTTGTGTTGAGTATAGCTATGATGGAAATCTCTTTTTCAGGTATTAGTGTGAATTTTTGTTCAAAAAAATATTTTTTAAAACTATTCAATTTTTTTTATTTGCAGGTTTTTCTGTCTCTGCATGATTATGCAGTTATTGCTCTGCTTTAATTGCGTAAGATGCTCTACATGTTTAAATGATGGTAAATTCAATAATAATATAGTTGCTTTATCTGTGTCAGGCACTAGTGTTTGGTTTTATCTACAAAGTTTTTACATTATATATCACTGTTTTCATTTCAGGAAAGAGTGTAGGGAAAGAAAAGAGACATTTTTTTCAAAAAAAATGTTCATAGTCCATTTCCTAACTCTTGTAGAAGTTCTGCCAAGGCTTTTTAAGCTGACTGTAGACTTTTTCAACACTCTGAAATTCATCCATTTATATGAATGCCTCTTAGTACTATCAGCAGTTTAAAGCTAAAGTACCTGTCAGCTCTGAAGCTGTCCTTCACTGCTCTGAAAGCCAGATGGCTTTGCCTTCTGTTATATTCAACCCTCCAGAGCTGTTCACCCTTTGAAGAGGCCAAGGGCTGCATGTTTCCCTGTCCTGTTGTAGCACTGAACTTACTGGGTAAACCTAACCCAGGAAGAGGTTTTTAAGCGTTTATTCACAAATGAATGCTGGAGCAAACCCTCCTCATGGAAGGTAGAAGTGTAACCAGGAAAGAAAACAGAGAAAAAAAAAGCTGAAGAAAACTTCTGTGTATCAACTATTGTCTTTCAAGTATAAGCTTTCCACATGGGCTCAAGATATTAAAGTGTCTTTCCCTTGTGTGTATCTACTCCTGGGTTAGCTTGTGGTGTCTGATGTAATGCATGCAATGCTATCAGTTTGATTCCTGCCTACCCCGCTGCCCTCAGGCTGGAAGTGCCCCTTGGGATCACAGCAGTACAGCTGGGTGCCACACTTTGCACATCATCTGGCTTCCCCCTCTAGGCTTGGGAAGGGCTTTGGACAGCCATAAAAGGCAGCTGCTCTCAAGCAGTGTTTCTGTTTCTGAATTCTTCTTCCTTCCCCTTAGCAGTACAAAGAGTTTAGAGAAATTCTGCTCTTTCCATACAGTAAAGGCTGAGTTGTCCCCTAATTAGTTTTGAAAATGCATGTTCTGTAACAGGCTCTTTGGACTTACGTTTCCATAAAAGTAACAGAAGCATATAAATAACTAACATTAGATAAAAAGCAATTTATCTTCCAACTTTGATGATACTTATGAACTTGTTACAATAGATAGGCTTAAAAAACCTGCACTACAGCAGAAGCAATGAAATTAGAAAATACGTTATTATTTAAAAGGCGTATTAAAGGACGTAGGTCTTGGACATGGAAATAAATCCTAAATTTAATAATGTCCACATTGAAATTTAATAACGTCTGTTTATTAATACTGATATTGCACTGGGACAAAAAAGAACAATGCTGGAAATTGATTTTTGCCTATTCATTTAGGTTATGGTGATGTACTGATTCCATTAAATTCCACTGATAAAAATATTTTTAGATATGCTACAATGTAGCATGCAAGTAAGGTCAAAATCAAATGAATATTAAATGAAATTAATATTAAATAGTATAACCTTAAAACCTATGAAATACAACAGTCCACATACTGCAAGTGTTACAAGCAGTGAAATGCTGTAGGCATATATTTTTGTATACTATACACTGAGTTTTCATTTACAACAATGCAGTTTCAGTTTTACTGAAGCACTTAGAAGAGTGAGAAAGGATCAGTGATCTACAGCCCTATATTAAAAAGGACTGGAAGGAAATAATAAACTTTTAGCTTTGAAAAACGTGTTGTTAAATGTCTCTATTTTATTTTTTTTTAAAGATCAACTGGTTAATTCTTCCTTATCAATCATAATTTTAAATTGTGTTATGGGTCTAGATCATGCTTTTCTGGTACATTAAAAATAAATATTTTAAACCCAGTACTTTTCTTCTTGCATAATCTGTTCTTTGCATCCATATAGCTAAGTCCAGCTTTTTTAGTAATAACTGCAAGTTTCTGCTATTTTTTTCTTTTTCCCATTGCTGATCCTATAAAGCTAAGAATTTGACTTGATGGTCTTTAGCACAGCCAACTGAAAACAGAACTTCATACCACATGAGAAATGATACTGACTGCTTCATTGTGTGACTCGGGCATGCTGAGCTATTGTAGGTGACTAACTTGGAAAATATTTTTATTATTGTCAATATAGGGAAGTAAAAAGAAAGGACTGGTCTGTTTTTAAGATATGTAGCTTAGTTTTGCAGGCCGAAATAAATAGATTGAAAGACCTCCACAAGGCATGTCTTACTCAAAATTAAGTTGAATTGCTTAGGACTTCAGCCAGTTAAGTTTTGAAAATGTTGAAATCTTTTGAAAATCATACTGTAGTATATCTCTGAGCAACATGTCCAAGTGCTTAACCTCACTCCCTGTGAAATGCCACCTCCTTGTGTCCAATGGCAGTATCCTTAATCGCCCCTTGTGATTACTGTCCCATTCTGTTACTGTGTACCTCCCAGGAGAGCCTGTCTCTGTCTCTGCTACTGCTTCATTTCTGGTACTGGCACACTGTGATTAGATCTCTGCTGTGTATTCTTTCTCTTCTCCAGGCAAAACAGGCACAAGTCATGCAGTCTCTCTAATCCTCCAAGCATCCGAACAACCTCAGTGGCCATGCCTCAGCTTTTTGGAATTCCTTTGACTGTCATCCCATTCTGACAGTGCATTAACCACTTCCTCCAATGTCATCTCGCATACTGTCCTACTGTTCATGTAGTTGACAAAGATGCTAAATAGTATCTAGACTATTCATGTGAAATGTTGTTCTTAAGAGTCTTATAGTGCAGCCAGACTTTTACTACTTTATGTTCCATCCAACCCATAAGACTTTAGTTTGGCTATGAGGATACTGTCGAGAGAATGTGTCAAAAGCCTTACTAAGGTCAAGGAAAGATATTTGCACTGCTATGTTGATCTATATTCAGCTGTTTCATCAGAGAAGACAAGCTGATTGGGCAAGATTTTCTCTTGGTAAATCCATACTTGCTATTCAAGTCAGGTTGCTGTCCACGAGCCTGGAGAGACTTTTCCCTATAAATTTGGTAAGGATTCAAGTAAGGCTGACCAGCCTTGTGATTCTGTGGATCTTCTTCTTACCATTTTTGGAAGATGTACATGGTTTGCCATTTTACAGTTGCTGGGGAATTCCTCTGCTTGTTTAATAGATAATGTGCACCTGCAGCCCAATCAGTCCATCGAAAGAAGCATGACAAGCAGGTTGAGGAAGGTGATTCTCCCCCTCTATTCTGCTCTTGTGAGATCACATCTGGACTACTGGATCCAGCTCTGGGGCCCCCAGCATAAGGAGGATATGGATTTGTTGGAGTGAGTTCAGAGGAGGGCAATGTAGATGATCAAAGGGCTGAAGCACTTCCCCTGTTAAAACAGGCTGAGAGAGTTGGGATTGTTAAGCCTGGAGAGGAGGAGGCTCCAGGGAGACTTTATTGTGATCTTCCAGTATCTAAAGGGGCCTACAAGTTATGACAAGGGCATGTAGTAATAGGACAGCAGGTAATGACTTTAAGTTGAAAGAGGGTAGATTTAGATTAGATTTTTCACTGCAAGGGTGGTGAAGCACTGGTACAGGTTGTCCAGAGTAGCTGTGCATGCCCACTGCCTGGAAGTGCTCGAGCCCAAGTGGGAAACCTGATCTAGTAGAAGGTATCCTTACCCATAGCATTACGGACCTTTAAAGGTCCCTTCCAACCCAATCCACTCTATGATTCTATAGCAGAGAGTATCTTCCCAGTGATGACAGTCACTCTACTCAACACTGCTGGATGCATCTTGTCCCATTTTGTATTCCTCCAGTTTACCTACGTACCTCTAACATGCGTGCAAGAATGGGACATTTTATTAGTAGATCGAACAGATTTCCTTAAAAACTACTGAAAGCCTGCAAATTAAGATACCAAATACAGGAGTCATTAACCATTAGAAAAAACCCACACAACATTACAAAAGCAAGTGGCTGATAATCCACTTTCTTCGGTTTCTTACACAAAAATTAGTACCTTCCTGGACTATATGCATCAATCAAAGCTCAGTTGTTAGGCTTACTACCAGAGAAAGCAAGTGGAGTCTTTTGTCTTGTCTTGCACATGACTATTATTTAATTGTTCCTTCTTGGCTAGAATCTATAGAATTGCCATTGCAATAATTTCCTCAGGGGGAACCACTCTTCAGGAGTTTTGATTTAATGGCAGAAAGAATCAGAAGAGTAAAACAGCAACAACAGTTCATCTAATGTTACACCAAAAGAGAACTGGAAGATTCTACTTTGTGAAAAACTTCTTTCATTTGGAAGATATGGGATCAAAAAACAAAGTACTTCAGCAAACCTTTTTAAGGGAATAAGGCTTTATATGATGTATCTTTCCTACACCTTTAGTGAACAGATGGGTAGTAATCGATTATGCGTACAATTGGGGCACTAAAAAAAATGTTGTCATTTTTTCCCCTGCTAGCCATTTATCTATTTAATTCTTTGACAGAACAGAGGAAATTTAACTAAATGCTCTGTTTTAATTAAAATGAAAGTAAATTTATTAGTGAGGGAAACTGTGTTCTGTTTATGCTTGGGGAACAGAACAAACATATGCCTCTGCTTCATTGTTTGTCACCATCTAACATGAGGTTATTTCTTGTTGCTTATTTGGCCTATTAAACAGATCATACTAGTCATAAACTTAGTTTTTCTTAATTCTAACTAATTGTAGTGAGCAGTAATAATTAAATAGCAAAAGAAAAGCACATCCTGAGAAGAACTGCAGTAGGTGGTGCTTTTAAAAACAGCTAAATAAATTACAGTCATGACATTACCTACACAGGAGGTGTGGTTGGCTAGTGGAACTGAAGTGTTTCTTCAAGTAAAAAGAAAGAGAGTAAGACTCTCATTTCTTTTTCTTCAGTTATCTTATTGCCTGGCTAGAGGAGCGGGACAGAGGGGCAGTGGGGAGTGCCTTTTGCTTTGGTGATAGCAGAGATTTATCTCCAGTGGAATTTTAGAACCTTCAGTAAAATCTTATGATTTCTCACTTGTGCTAAGCGCACTGGAGGGGGCTATGCACACGCAAGGCCAGGCACTGCTGAATAGGAAGGATGCTGTGCCTACACAATAGCCTTTACAGAAGAGATTTCCCAACAGCTGCAGTGCATTAAGGGTGACCCTGCGGACTGTGCTTATAAGTTTTTGAATCTTGTTGTCTCATGTGATGCTTCTAAATCAAAGTGCTGCCCATCTAAGCTTTCAGAATTTGGAAGTGACCAAGAAGTTTACCTTTTATTTCGCTTCCCCTCAGTTTCTTCCTTTTTCGGAAATCTACTCAGATTTATCCTTTTTCCTGTTCTAATTCGAAACTCGGTTAATCCAGTTAATAGAAGCACCAGAATCAGACATTAACTGATACTACAATCCTGTACTAAACACAACTGTCCCACAAGGTGTAGGCAATTCAGCAGTTAAGAGCTCTAATAAATGGTTCAGTAACTTTCAAAATTCAGCTTTGGTCCTATGTTAGTGGTCAACATAAATATGAGACTTGACTATTATAAATATAGTGCAAATTTGTACCATTGAGACAAAGAAGGCCAACAGTATCCTGGATTACATTAGAGGAGCATCATTAGCAGGTTAAGGGAGACTGTCCTTTGCCTCAGTCCTGGTGAGAGTCATATGGAGTGATGAGTGCAGTTCTCAGCTCTCCAGTACAAGACATACGAACATGTACTAGAGCAAGTCCAGAAAACAATCCCGTACATCATCAATGAATCACAAAAACCACCATATCAAGTGAAACATAGAGCTAGCGCTGTTTGGCCTGGAGAGGAGAAAGCTCTGGGGAGGTCTTATGATAATGTAAAAATACCTGATATAAGCAGTGCAGGTGAAGAAGACGAAAGCAGACTCTTCTCAGTGCTGCCCACTAACAAGGCATGAAACTATGAACACATATTGCTATGTTTAAACATGTTGTTGGTCCCAGACCTTTTTGGAAGGAGCAAAAAAATATCTGTATTTACGCTCATATTGGCAAGAAGTGCTAGAAAAGAATGGCTGGATCAACATACAGATGTAATACAAGGAGTATGGGATACAGTATAGCATGGAGGACTGCTAAGTCTCAGTGAAGATTCTATATCAAAAATTACCCTGTTTTTCCTTAACATATCTTCAACATGCTTCAGCATTATGGTTTCAATGGAAAGGATATTCTCACTTCAATAAGTCTTGTCATCATCTTGTAACATTTTACATTTCTCGTGGTTTTTTTTTTTATCTCCTGTTAGCCTCTTAAATGCTGAGTTTAAGAAAGGCAATTTCTTTATCTTAGTAAAGATAAAAGATACATAATGTGTCCCAGAAATAATGTCCTTTAGGATGATATTACAAAAATCTGTCTTTATAATGTCCCAGGACCCTTTCCTTGTTAGTGTTTTCCTAACTCTAAGCAAAAATTTATTAAAGCTCCTGTCACAGTGAGAAAGAAGTCTCTATCTCACTACAAGCTGTAAGAGCCAAACTCCACCAAATATAATACTCATAGATTAAAATAGGACATATTTGTATCTGATGTTTTATATAAAAATAGAATAGCTAAATAACCATTTGCAACAATTCAGAGAGAACCTTGACGAGGTTTTAATAGCAGCCTGTGAATGAAAAAAAAAAGTTTAGTTGTGCCTACACTGGTTTCAGGAACATTTGGATATTTTATTACCAAGTTAAACTTACAAAATTGCTGACCTTTAAATGTAAACATTATACAGTTACAATTTTATACTGGTCACTGCATGATCTACAGTTACGGAATTATATTAGTTTCCAAAGAAGCATCCCAATTAAGCAAGTTTCTTGATTGAATGGTGAGTATATACATGCTACTGTGAAACTCCACAGAATGGGCAGAAAGATCTACTAATGTCTGAGTCAATCACTTCCTTGCCTTCAGCTGAGTCTTCTTTCTTGTCTTTCCCTTGCTGTTGAGATGCAGAGACTGAGAGACTGACACACCATGCTATTTTTTTTGGCCCTTTATATTTTTTTCTGTGTTTTCCTGCATTCAGAGAGGGATTGATTAGCTCATTTTTATGGTAACAAGTAGCAAAATGCCAGGTATTATGTTGGTTTCTTCAAGTCCTGTAAGTATATTTTACCTGCCATTTCATGCAATACTAAAGGCAAGCGACTATATTATCACAAGTTTTCTGTGACTGGCAACTGTTATTGGCATCATATATCTAGGAACAGCTGTTGTTGTTTTATTAGAAAATACTCCAGTGATGCTTAGTGTAGAAGGAGCCAAGGCAGTATCAGCAGTGCTGTTCCCTGTGCAATTAGTATTGCATAGAATTTCCTAACCTATATTAAAAATTTACTTTTTCTAATCATTCCATTTTAGTTTTTTAGAGGAAATGCATGACTTACAGAATATTCAGAAACACCATATGCAAAATGAATTGTCTTAAACCTATTCGCTCTGAATATTTCTGCCAATTACCAAATGAAAAAAAAAATTTAAACCCAAAAATACAGTAGAGGCATTATCTGAGAACCCTCCATAGAGTCTTCATTAGGAATATGAAGATGGCTCAGTTGTGCGTTCATCCAACAGAATAGTTAAAAATTTCTGTCCCACCATTTTGTATCAGAAAAATTTGATTGCTGTGATCTTCTTTAGTATGATTTTCTGTTAGAAATCCAAAGATATAAATGCAACAGTATTGTGAATGCATTTGATTTCAAAATTATTTTTGCCTATTTATATTTTACTACTTTTAGTAAAATTGTTAATTCTAATTATTGAGATACATTTTTAGATTACAGTGTTTAAATAACTGTCATTAGTGGATCATATACAAACTTTTAGGACAATTCATTTCTACATGTAGTGGTAGTTGTAATAATATTTATTAATAACTGCAAATAAAAAGTGTTTAATAAGAGGAGAAAGAGAGATTGGAGGGAGTGTCAATGTTCTCAGACATATTGCTGGGGCTGGTTGTTATGCACTGCGGCTGAGAACAAAAATAATGATTTTTGTAAAATTGGTGGCAGGCAATGGTAGAATCCTTTGTTTTTACCCTTTCAATCTAGGAAAAAGGGAAGCAGTTTGTAATTTGTTTGTAAGACTGGAAATTTGCTGCTGGCAGTGGGGGTAACTGTGTTATTTCCTGGTGCTTTTGAATAAAAGCATGAAAATTCCCAGTATGATTTCTCTCAGTGTGCGAGCAGAGGTTCTTGGCAGCAACTAAGCTAATTTTCTTTGACTGCAGCTATTAAAGTACATGTGTCTTAGAACAAGGAAGAGCTGGACTTGAACTTGGCAACATCCTTATCCCAATATGATCTTAGCCATTCCTAATGTATCTATCTTGGGTACAGGAACTTTGTAATCTATACATGACCTGAAATCTTCATTACGTTATGTATTAATGATCCACTTAGTCTTTTTATAGCTGGTTGAATGTTAGCTGGATGATTAGTTCTCTAGCAGTTACCTGCAAGACAATCAATACATGTTTAGCATATTAAGCACCAACAAAGAGAGACTCGTTTTGTGGGCATATCCTTTAAATTATTAACTTAAACAGCAGAATAATAATGTGGGTTTTCTTTTAAATCTGTAGAAACTAGTTTCTTTTTGGTACAGCAATATGTGCTCCTTCATAACTAGTCTACCTCTTCAGTACTGCTCTTAAACATATAGCAAGTCCACCAGTTAGAAGGTACAAAAATAGCCCCTTCTTCTTTCCTGCCCCTCTAATAATTGTCACAAGCTCTCAAGTACAGGAAGGGGACTTACTGAATGTCACTGGCAAAGTTTCGTGTTTTGATACACTGCTAGAATTGTGTAAGTCTGATGGATTCCCAAGGTAAAACCTATGCACATAAACGGTTTTATCCAAATTTCCCTGGAATTCCTTTGGCCGTACTGCTGCAGTCCCAGACAGTAACTTCATTTAGAGTTCTTTTCATGAGTCTTTCTGCCCCCATGACAAATTCAGATTCTTTTAGCATTCAAACTGATGAAAGGATCAGCCTAACATCAGTAACACCAAATCTCAGTATTTAGTCTTAAAATGTAGGCTTAAAAGAAATGTCAGAGTTCATTGAGGCTAATGTTTTCAAACTGTCAGCTTTTTCCTTGAAATAGCATAATTTTGAATGCTTAAGAAAATCTTTGATCATTGTATATCAAATTAGCCTGCAATACCGGTTCTAATCTTTTTACACGAATATTCTTTACTCCTGCCCGTGAGAAGTCTCTGAAATATGTCAATACAAATGTATAGGCATGTATTTGTTTATATATATATAATGTATACATATATAAGAAGAAAGAACTGTAGATTTTCACTTTTTAAATGCTTTTCTGGAGCATCAAGGCTTCCCTCTACTTGTCATATTTCTTACTGCAGAAACAAATGAGTTGATGACTTATGCTCTATCTGGTGAATATTCATAAATAACTGAGAAAAGACCTTAAAATAAAACATGTTTTCATCTGCATTCTTGGGTTGTTACAACTAAGCAGCATTTCATCTAATGGTAGGTAGGCTGAAAAGCAATCTTATATTTTCTCTCTTTTACTTCGTGCACTGATGAGGGAATCTTTGGAGGATGGTTTGACATGAATTCTTTTTCATGTGAAATTGTCTGGACCATAAGAAATGAAAGTGTGTGTTTTCATTCCTTTTTTCCCTCCTTTTTCTCCCCTTCATGTTACTAATGTAAATATCTCCCTGAAAGGGAAATTTGAAATTTACTTCTGCCATAGTGCAGTAAAATAGTGAAAGCATCTGGATAAAAGCAGCCCATCCCCCGGATTATGAGATCTGAATCTGGAGCTTTGCACAACCTAACAGAAGTTGCATGAGAGAACATTCTGAAGACTGTGTATTAAAGCATCGATTCATATGTGCTGCAGTTGCAAGCCAGAGGACGTATAAGTAGCAAATTGAAACAGCTTCTATTTCATTCCCTCCAAGAGCTCACATCCCCAAATTCAAACAACTAGCTGCTTTTGCCTCCAGTCCCCTACCCTGCTAGAGAAATCATTTTTAATGTATATCGCTGAGCAGCTCAGAGCGATTTTGTTTGAAAAGTTCTCAAAATCCAGCACTCTAAGTCATCTCAGTGAGCAGTGTTGTTCTTTCCATCCAATCTGGTGTAACAGCTTCCCTCCTGGTTACGCTAAATAGTAGAATTACGCTTTTCAGCTCTCCTTTTCAAATCTAGATCATTTGTACATGGGGTACATATCACTTATAATTAAGATGCTGCTTATGACCTTTAATACATTAAAAAAAAAAAAAAAAAAAAAAAGCAAGCAGGATCTTTTCTTCCACCCTGCCATTTCCTACCAGAGCTTTGGGACTTACACACACTCTGGTTTCATGGTTTACCCCAGGGTACACATTCTGCTGGCTGGAAGCAAGGTTCCTTTGCACCAGCAGGGTATGTGCCAGGGCTTTCACTTACATGTTAATTGCATTTTTTATACACTGCCTTAGCAGGTTGGATAAGCAGTCTGACACGACTGCCCCATTGCTGAAACCCTGAATCAGGAGAATGCCATTAGTCTTAATTCCGAATAAGGTGTGTTCAGAATAAAGATGTTATACAAGGTCCAGATTTTTGAATGACTTTTGCATCAGCCAGCCTGCCTCGATCCAGACCAGCCTGAAAGGGCAGAAATTACCCACCAACTTATAACCAGCGGTGTAGTAATATGAATACAGGGGCGTTAGAGGGCAGGGAATCTTTAAAGGAGTGGGGCTGATCTGGAAGGAGCCGGCTTGCCAATGTGACACCTCCTGTGCCCCATCAGGATTGGAAAGAGGCATTAAAGGGCATCATTCTATCTGAATCTTACAGCCACCGCCGTACCATGTGGACGGCTGGTGAAAGAGCCGGCAGTGGAATGTTTAGCAGGCTGTGACGACTTTGCACAGAAATCGGAAAATTTATCGCCGGCTTGCCACAGCAGTGCCGTACTGCCCGCTTTCGGTGGTTCGCCCCTTCCCTGCACTCCCGCCCGCTCGGCAGCGCATCCCTCCCGGCCCCCGGCCCCCCTTCGCGGCACCGAATTTAGGGGCTCGCTGTCACCAAGCCGGAGCCGTCCTTCTTCTGCAGCTCGAGCACGAAAGGGGGGTTTTCGCAGCCGCCGCGCAGTTGCCGGACAAAGATATTCCTGTGCCCGAACGCAGCGGTTATATCGGTATGGGAGGATGGATGGAAGGATGAATGAACGGACGCATGGCTGGATGGACGGATATGCATCTGTCCGAGCGCCGGGGCTGGCCGGGGTCTCCCACTGCGCGCGGAAGGCTGCGAGCGGCCCCGAAGTGCCGGGAAAAGGGGAAAACAGGCCGGGGAGGGGAGAAGGACGGGGGCGGGCGGGGAGGCGAGGCGGGCGCGGAGCGGGGCGGGGGCGGGCGGCGCGGCCAATCGCCCGGGCTGCCGGCGCTGCAGGAGCCGCGGCGCGGGGCTGGGCTGGGCTGGGCTGGGCTGGGGGCTCCGGGGGACGCGGAGCCGGGGCCGGGTGCCTCTCTGAGGACGGCGAGCAGCTGTGCCGCCAGCACTGCGAAAAGTCCCCATTTGCTTCTTATAAATTAAGAGTGCCTTGTCACCAGTTAGGGCAAGTCAGCCAAGGTAAGGCTTAAATAAAATGACACTTTAATATGTGGCAACATGGATATTTCTGGACAGCGGTACTGCTAACACAGCCTTTTAAGCAGCGTAAAATATTTCGTGCAGTAATGCTATCATTGCGGGTCCACAGCCTGTAATTTGTCTGTGTTAAAGTTACCGCTGGTACGTAAGCCTTACCCTTGTGGTGCTGTAGGAACCGTGTGTGCTTTATCCGAGGCAGTTGCAAAGGGACCTGCAAAATACAGGCATAGAAAGGTAGCGGCGCTCTGTGTATGTGTTCGTGTGTGACCGTGTTTGTAATACCTACAGTTCTGCTCCTTAACTTATGGGGATAATGTGCAGATGCATTTTAGTGGTGACAGCAGGCAGATTCTTTAGCTCAACTCACATATGTGAGCATTTATATACAATAAAAAAGCATGCCATGTTGAACTGTATGTGAAGAACATTAAGCTTGATATTTGAATAGCAGTTTCAGGTTGGTTTTTGGTTTTGATTTTTTTTTTTTACATGCTTGTAGTATTATGTGATAACTGAAGATTGAAATTACAGCAAAAGACCTCTTGCAGATACCAAACTTTACTTTTTGTAAAGGGCGCTGTATATAATGCACAGCCAGAAATAAATCCTCTCTTAATTTTCCCCTAGCCCACCCCAATTATACCTTTCTTAATGAACAAAAAGTACTATATGCCTTTAGTTCACACCACATTTTGACCAGTTGAACTGTCAGTCCTCTGGAACTGAGTGTTTTGGCAAGCAGAGAATTCCTCTGGATGACTTCACTAATGTGTGTCTTTGAAAACAACATAGTGCTGAACCCGTGTGTGTGTTTGTGTCACTTGTGCCTGTGAGAGTCAGTTTTGTGTACATGAGTGACAAGATACAAGAAGGACAGGGTACAGAAGCCAAGGAAATGTGGCAAATGTAGATGCCTACATGTTTTTCTCTGAGTGGATCTCAGTAAAGCAGTATGAACATTTCTTATATTTTAATGTAGTTCATTGTTCAGGTTAGGGTTTGGGGTAAATTCAATTTCATGTGCATCAATGCACTAATGCATCATTAGTTTTTCATGATCAAAAGAAATACAATGGAAAACACAAGTAAAATTATTACTTCAGTTAGCACAGGTGATAAAACCTCTGCCTCTATTCAAGGTACAAAATTTATTTTTCATTCCAAGACACTAAGCATAGCTCCTTCATTTCCAAATCTTCACTTCTGTACTGCAGTCAACCAAACACAGTGGTGTGAAAACACTGAAGCCTTCCTTCTGCATTAATTATCCTTCTACTGAATGATAGTAACTGTTTGTCTTTGGGAAAAATATAAAATTAATTTAAAAGTTTGGCATATATTTAACATTTTGCCTAACTGTAAAGGTAAGAAGACTGATTTAGAGAAATAACTGAAAGGCTTTCCTAACCTACTCCACTGCCTTTGACAGAATATTTAATTTCAGATACTTCTGA
This sequence comes from Pseudotriccus pelzelni, assembly GCA_035584735.1. Classification (NCBI taxonomy): domain Eukaryota; kingdom Metazoa; phylum Chordata; class Aves; order Passeriformes; family Tyrannidae; genus Pseudotriccus; species Pseudotriccus pelzelni. Next base: position 74,187,881 of record JAWMRA010000078.1, read on the forward strand.
AGAAGACATGGGATGGTGTAGTTACCTAATGCAAATTAAGGTGTGGTTCTTTTTTTTTTAAATAAAAACAATCAAACAGGAAAAAAATAATCCAACAAACAAACCCATTCATTGTTACCTGCTTTTTCTAAAAAATGACAGGAGAAATAGCATGTCAGACAGCACTTTCCTTTAAATAGGAGCAAATCTGGTGCCCAAGCATGGCTTAGGGGGCACTGTGTTTCTGGCAGAACAATTTACAGATGAGATTGAAACCCAGATTCCTTCCCCTTACAGCTGCTGAGGATCCTATAAGACTTCTCTAGGACAGGATTGTTGACTCTGCTATTAGGACAAAATGCCAGTCAAATTTGTTGTACTTTGTCCAGTTTAATTCCTGAAGTAACTTAATTTGAGAGCACTGTTCTTTACTACCCACATTAAAAGTGTTGTTTAGTGGTTTTGTCCTGCAGTGCAGAGACGGTAACTCAACCACTTTGTTGGTTCATGCTATGCTAATTCATGGTAATAGTTCTGGTGAACATATGCAAAGTTATAAAACAATGGGGGATAAACGTTTTCAACATCCAAAATTAGTGTACCAAAGTGCATGTGTGCATGCCAGAGAAGAACAGTTGTTACTGCATCACTGACATTCCTGTGACATTTCAACCTTTATCTCAGACTGATAAATGAAATTTGAAAGGTATGAAAAATTCTGTTAACCAGAGCTCCTGCTCCTGGTTAACAACTAAATTTCTGCTAATGCAAAGAATTATCTGTCTTATCAGATTGAACAAAACCAGCAAAATGCCAGTGCATTATCTGTACCATGCAGATGAACTTGAGCTCCTGTTTGGACAGATAGCAGCTAGTTAGCCCTGGCAAACCTGTCCTGTAAAAGGACCTAAGCTAAATCAGCCATCATGATACCATGGGCCACAGTTGGCTTACAGGCAATGCAAAACAAAGGTGGCAACTGACACAGCAGGAAGGGGAGGAAATGCATAACAAAAACCACCCAAAGATGTAAAATGATTGTATTAATAGAAGAGATTCTATTAATCTTCTCCTAGAGGAAGGATATACATATGCAAAGGCCACAAGAGGAAATCATATGAAAACCCCAACATTGCCTACAAAGTTTATATATAATCTAAATGTATATCTCACTAGCATTAATTATAGTAGAAACCTTATTTTCCTTGGTCAACAGTGCTGTAGTTTAAAAAGTGTGTATATAGGCAGTGATAAATCAGGGTGAAGTGTTTCAATTTAACCATATACTTGATGGGCAGTCATAGACAAGTCCCTAAAGCATAACTTCACGTATGACATGAACATTGCATGATAAATATAGAATGAATATTGCATGATACTGTTTTAAGGAAATATTGCAGAACCTAATACCGAAGTGTTAGTGTCTCCATTACTCTATTACTTGGTTTTGATTGATACAAAATTTTGCTGCCCAATTCCAGCAAACAAAGCTCTATGGAATTTGAAGTTTCGAAGAATGGAAGTAGAATTTTTACCAAGTTCCTGAACTGGGAGCAAAAAACCCCATGTATCCTATATGGGAGACTGACAGGATAAGACTTTTTTTCCTCCAAAACCAGCTTTTATCAGACAAACTGCTAATACTGAGATGTTTTAAATAATATACCGTTACCTTTTTTTGGACTGGTTTTAATATGCACATGGAAAATCAACATATACTTAGAAGAAACCAGTTTGGGATTTGAAAGGAGTGAATAAGACTACTCTCCTATTTGGGGAATGTTTTTATGGAAAGGAGTGAGTTGTTTTTTCAGGTCTGGGTTTTTTTGTTTGTTTATTTGTTTTGTTAAATCATGTCTTTGTTCATTGAACACAACCAGAAGAACACACTTGTGTAGCTCTATAAGTCACTGATAACAACTTGGTAATATTTGCACATCTGTAGTTCTTATATAATGAAAATATATTTAGCAGATGTTTGAGGCCTGTACGAAACATGATTTTGCTTGTGAGAAACATGATTTTGCTTGATGGCAACAGTCATTTATATTTTTGTGGAGTTAGTTCAAACCTGAGCAGGGTTAAGGCTGGGTTTGTTATCACAGAAAAGACAGAGCATTATTTTACAATTATAAACATTGCTCCCCAGTCCTTATGAAATTGCTTTCTTCTTTTAAGCAGATGTTCTTGCAAAGGAATGTGTATTTAGGTCGCAGACATATTTTTCCTTTCTAACTTCACCTTACCTAGGTTTCAATATAATTTATCAAGTGCTTACATGGACAATTTTTAAAGGCTGTTTGTGAAGTGTGGTGTGAAAATACACAAGCTAGTTAAGGTACTAGCTGCGTTTCTACCATGAGATTGTAGCAACCTGTGAGATTTTTTTGGTCTTTGTTGTACTGCACAGTCTGTCATATTGAACCCTGAGATTACTTTACAAGAGGGGTCAGTTGCATTGTCTTGACTTAGCAGGTGGGCAGAGTGAGGCTATAGGTCTATCAGGCTTTTCCTTAAGACAGTCTGTTGGATGTGGAAGTGGGGACTGCAGTGTCCTCCTTCAGGTCCTCTGTCAGACGAGGACAGTGGACCAGGCACTGCAAATCAGACATCTTCAGGTTTTTCATGCACTTGGGGGGTCTTGCACTTCGACTGTTTTGAACCGTTCTTTGGAGAAACCTGCTACTCATATTGAAGTACATGCTTAAGTGTAGGTGGTCTAAATACTGCCCATCATGTGGGCACTATGCCTTGGAAGGTTGTTGAAAACAACCAACTCTGTATTTGATATTTCCAGGTATATCATAGAATCATAGTATGGTTTGGGTAGAGAAGGACTTTTAAAGATCATCTAATCCAATCCCCCTTGCCCTGCCACGGGCATAGCCATCTTTCACCAGACCAGGTAGCTCAAAGCCTCGAGCCTTGAACACTGCCAGGGACAGGACATCCACAATTTCTCTGGGCAGCCTGTTTCAGTGTCTCCATCATGCACTGTATTGTTCATAATTTATTGCCATTGAGCCCTTACAGCCACAGTTATGGATATATATATGGTTACACATGCACACACATTTTCTTCGAGAAGGTAAAAAGAAATCAATGTCAACTTAAAAAAAAAAAATGCAGTGCCTGGTACTGTTAGAAGCATTTAAAAATCATTGGTCACATTGTGTGGCATTAGACTGAGCTGTTCTTTGACTCAAGTTCGCTTATGTTCACAGATGGGAATGTGCATTTCCTTAATTATATTAAATTATTTATTTGAATTCTATGATTAGTCAGCTTTACCAAATTAGTAATATATTGTTATACAAAAGTTATGCATTTGGATTTGAATTCTGTTTATTTCACATCTCACTCTTGTTGGGTGCTGGGAAAGCTGTGAATGAAAATCTTTTTGTTCAAGAGGCTATGAAGTGTCTTTCATTTTCAATAATTATACCCTGTCCAGGAGAAATACTCTTGTTCTGTCTTTTACTTGTTAACAACATTTCTGTTTTGGGCAGTTGTTAGAACAAGGCTTAAGCTGACACTTCACAGTGGAGAGGGGTGAAATTTCTCAGGCTTGTATTTGGTTGAACTTTCAGTCATGTTCTGTTGTTGATGGTATGAAAATTGATAGATAAATTAAAAAAATAGCAATATGGAGACAATCTGTGTAGTTGTAGGGCAAGCATGTGAGATATTCAGAGCGAGGTTTAAGACTGTGTCTCAGTGAATCCTGTACTGTTTGTAAAGTATAAATGCTCCTTCAGTAGAGAACCTTCCTATAATTAGTAAAAATTTAATAGTTTAGCAATGGTGGCAGGACAATAGTGGTTTTATATAATTTTGAGAGTGTTGGAGTGCATATGCATGTGTTTGTGCATATTTGAAGGAAAAAGTAGTTGCTAAAAGGGAGGTAGCTCCTTTAGTTTGTTCAGTAGTGAGAAATATTTCGTTTGACTGTTAGAAGGTATTTTTAACACTGATATATTGTATTAGCACCTGGGAAGTGCTGACTCTTCTAAGTGTAAAACCTTGGCTTTCAGGAGAGGTGAAATAAAACTAGGGCATATGAGCAGCACTCTAACATGGCAGCTATTAACTGCTCATGGAACTGCCAATATTTAAAAATAAAAAGGAAACTAATTTATATCTGGATTACAGTCCTCATTCACTATTTCTTTTATGTTTTACATTTGGTCTTTCAATAAATAATAAGCCTTCTTACTGGAGTAATAAAAAATAAAAAAAAAAAGAAGAAAGCTACACATCATTTATTACATGCAATTTCCACACTTTCCTGATGAAGAACATTTCTTATATATTTGCTGTTCATTAAAGCGTGAATTCTTGCATTCATATTAGGGAACTTGAGCTCAGAGTTATTATCTTGCTTATTCAGCCTAGAGATATCTTAAATATTTTTGTATTTGCATGGGAGAAGGTATAAAATAATCAGTTCATTTAGCATTGTATGTAAAGTTTGGGTTCCGTTTTGCTTTGTGGTTTTTTTAAGTTATGAACCATCTAAGGCTTCTTTTAGAAAACTGCTGAAGAAGTGTAACATTCATTCTTATTAATTTTCAATGAATACACAACTAACACTTTGAAATCCAATGTAGCTTTGTACTAGAAACCTTTCTAAGTGTTTTTGGAAAATGGCAAGGCAATCAGCAAGCTAACATGTTTTCAAGTGGTACTCTACATTTCTAGCTGGCTGAGCTTCTTTCAGTTTCAGGTAAAGACTGCCAGCATATTCACAGTAACAGTTGATTCATACAAGGTCTAGTGTTTCCTAAGCTGGATTTGTTTGTTATTCTGTGTTTTCTCAGGACAGCTATCCTGGGTATAAGGTTCACAAGCACATTAACACAATGAGTGCAGCAGCATGATGGGAAGGTTGTTACTGTTCCTGGAGCAGATGATGTGACCTGCTGCCACAAGTCCCTTCAACAGCAGGTACCTCATCCTAGGTGTTGACCACGCATGTTATGGGCATGCAGGTTACACATGGCTTTTATACAGGGAGTGGGTCTCTAGTGCTGGTGGAGTTCTGTGGTTCTAAGCTTGCCCTGGAATGTAAGTGTGTTGGTCTGATGGTGCATGTCACTTTTGTGCTATAAATTGGACGCTAGGTTTAGAGGGCTTAGGGAGAGTGATCTTGTTACATGAATATTGTCTTATTGGAGGCCTTTGTATTTCTCAGATCCCACTCAAACAAATACATCATTCAAATACCAAACATGTTTTATACTGTCAGAGAAAAACATAATGTCAGAGACCTCTTGGTTTGTTAAGAAGGAGGTAGTACATGGATATGTGTTGTTACTAGAGAATCAAGCCTCAGAGAGCATAGAGGAGCCTGTGGAGACTGTATGCAAGATTATTCAGCCAACAGGTCACTGCTTTTCTGTAGGACGTGGGGGTTTTTTCCTTTGGTTAATTTTCTGCTGGATTAGAGTGCTGTTATATTATATGAAGTTTTGGCAAGTTCTGGATCTAAAGCAGGGAAAATTGGGAGAGCAGCAGGATGGATGTGAGGAAAGAAAAATAGGGCGCTTTTATTTTGATAATCTTTCTTTAACAATGGGGCAGATGAAAGGAAAAGGTGACCAGAGGGATGTTCCTTTGTACAGACATTTGAAAAGTAGCCTCCTAGGTGGAAACCTATTTAGGAGGTTTATAAATACTTCCTGGATATAAATATAAGGAGAGCCAGCAGGAAGACTGTTGTTGACTATGTAGCCTTACGTTGTGACTTGAAGGCCAAGGAACTTGAGCTCTTTCAGACTATATATGGGTCAGATATGACTGATTTCCTAAAGCTATTAGTGGCTACTGTGCTACTGAAGTCAGTTTTACCTATGTTGTTACATTATGGTAGTGTGTTTGGTCAAATATACTATGTCATGCCAACATGTCTATAAGTTTCTTAATTCTGAACCAAGACAGGAGAAGCCCCCATTTATCTTTGTTTGGAAAATGTTGTCTGTTTGCTTGTTTTTAACAAAAAAAGGTATTCCGTTCTTGGAATGCAATGGGTTTACTCCACAGGACCATTATGTGATAATCTTGATTATTATATTATAACGAGCACTTGCTCTTTTCATTGTGGAGCTTAGTATAGCTTAATGAGTGTTGTGACTCCCCTGCAGAGCAAAACTCAAGAATGTCCCCATGCACATGACTCATTTAAATGGATGACTTACACATATTGGGACCTGTGTGCACATACTTATTTGCAATACATAGCTGTAATTTTGCTTTTAAAAGCAGGGCACTACTTTTCTTAACTTTACAGAAATCCCAAAACATGAATGCTTCTATAGTTAGCATTCATATTTCATACAAGGTGAAATATGAGTGGTTTCACTAAAACGCTCTTGTATTAAAGGACAGCTTGTAAATTTTTTGTTCAGGACTGAAATGTATTCATTAAAATTATAGCTCACAAGTTAATGTGATTTGGTACTTGACCCCACTCTAAATCTACACTTTTTAGATACAGGTTTATGTATTTTGAAAAATATTAATCAATATTTAAATAGGAAAATGGCGTCTGTAAACTAAATAGAGGAACTTTAAAATAGAATTGTTTTTTGTCTTCTGAAGATTGGCCACATTCTGGGCATCACTGTATTCAGGAAAGCAAGAACTGGAAACTGAACGCTATACAGATTGACTAGTAGACAAGGTCTTAAGCCTGTCAGTCTGTCTAGTCAGTCTTCGTACATTGCTGGCAATCTTACTGTGACACCAAAGCTTTTGATAATGACATTTCTGTAACGTCTACATATGATGTTAGTCCTAAAGGGAAACACTTTGCTCTTCTCTATCATCTCCTGATGTTGCCACAAAAGCCAGCTTTAAAGTGAGGTGGTCGATTTGAAAAATACTGTTTTATTAACATTAAGCCTTAAAAATATTAACTGATTTTCTGAATTGGTAAAGTTGTTTGTCCTTCAAAAAACCTGAAGGTTTTTTTTATTATTCTAAAAATTGCAGTATTAGTAAATTGAAACTGATAGACAACTCTTTAATCAAACTATTCTTTTACTTTCTGTACTCTTCCTCTACTATGTCATTTTTATTTGAACGTCTTTTACCATCCACAGAGAATTGCAGGACAGAATCTACTGAATTTATGAGTACAGAGCAATTATTTATTGGCTGATAAAAACAGTAGATAGGTAAGGCTGACCTACTCCCAGGCAGAATGTTATATTTCCCGCTAACTCAGATTTGAGTTCTTGCTGAGCTGCTGAACACCAGACAGTTACCAGTCAGGTAGGGAAGTGTGAACCTCCACTGCATCTGAGAATGGGTCAGCTGTTATTCCTGATGATTTTTTTGTCTTCCCAACTCTCCACTTTTCTCTTTATGTCTTTATACTTTTTTATTACTTTTTTCATGCCTTTTTCATTATTGTCCACTCTGCGTTTTCACTTCTGATTTTATTTTAGCTCTAGCTACATTACAGGTCCAGGTTCTTCTCTCCATTTTGTTAGAGTTCTCAATTTACCTAGAGAAAATTTGGAAAAAAAGATTATTTGGAATAATTGCAGAAACAAAGAACTTTAAGTGGATATTTTAAACCAAATTTAGCCCTGTTTCTGCTACAACTCTGAACATGCACTGTCTACAGAAAATGTTATTTTATGGATGGCACATAATGATTGGCCTTTTAAGCTCCTGTCTCTCCACATATCTCATGCCAATGAAAGGAACTGTTGTGTACTTGATATGCAGTTCTGCTGTGTAATTTTAGCAATTGGTTAAAAAGGCCAGAAGGGAAAGGAGAAAGGACATGAAGTAAAGAACTCAATAAAGAAGTAAAAATATGTAATTTAAGAAGGAGATTGAAACCTTTTTTTTTTGCATATGGTATGAGAAAAGAAGTGCATGACTAAACGTGTGGTTTGCTCCTCTTGAAGTATTGTTCCCAATTATTGTAGGAAAGGTGTCAATTAGAGTCAGCTCCTTTATGCCTTCTTATCTTATTCTTTTCACAAGAAGATGTAGTTTGTTTTACAGGTTGCCACATAATGAAGTTGATTTTTTTTTCGCCCTTAAGAAGCTATTTATGCAGTAGATATCTCACTCCTAAAGAGGATTACAGGCTTAGACCATATAATCAGGGTTTGTAAATACTTTGTATGACATTATAAGCAATATACTATCTATTGAAAATTATACATATCTTCTGCTTAATTTTGGCATACTGAGTTTAATTTTGGCATACTGAGTTGGATTTCAACCTTGAAATATATTAAGACCCTCAGCCAAGGGCCTCTGGCACTTCTGCTTAACAACACTGGAAGAACTTCTGCAATGGAGATGGCTTCTGTTGGCATTAACCTTCCCATCATACTGACCGAGGGGCTTCTGCACAGCTGCCACCATTATCCTAACCTGAATGAAGTGCACTGAAGATTTGTCTTCAGAAAACAGGTCTTCGGAACAAGGTTGACATGAGGACTTATTCAAAAAGTCGTCTTCAGATGTATACATCTCATTTTTGGATGAAGGATACCGCTCTTGTACCATCTGCAACAGCTGTAAAAGTTGTGCTGAAATAATCTTTACAGATATAGGAAACTGTTCATCCAATTGCTAGCATCTGCCTGTTTTATGATAAGGAGTTTTCTTCTTGCTATGAGGACTAAATGAATTCTGCATGTCAAATCTTTGCATAAATTAAGGGAGAGAATTCTACTAACCAGGCTAACTTTTCAACATTTTAAATATACTAAGTTGAAAAACATGAATCTTTCTTATAGCATAGCCCAGTTGAAAGTTACCAATTTGGTGGTGGTGGGTTTTTTTGGGGTGTTTTGGGGTTTCTTTGTTTTTCTTTCTTTTCCGTTTACCTTAAAATGAGGTCTTTTTATAAGTGTTATGTGTTCCCATGCAGATATTTCCTTTGTCTTTGACTCTATTCCTTATTGCATAAACAAATCCTTTCATTTATATTTGGTTGCTCTGCAAGTTGTAAATAATTCTAACAAATGCACCATCCCTCTGTGTGAAATCTCAAAAATATTGTTATTGAGTAGATTCCCAAAGGCCTTGTGAGACTGGTATCTTAACATTTATTCAGTCTGATCCTCTACAGTTTGCACTTTTTCAGTTCAAAAGAGCACATAATTCTCTACTGCCTAAAGGCATGAGAGATTGGTTTTCTCACAAGCAAAATGAATAGGTATTTTCAGCTCCCTCCATTTTGTTTAAAGTTTGTCTTTGAAAGCTTAGGATGATGAATTTGAGATTTCCTTTCAGGCACATGCCTATTTCTTTCCATCACTTACATTTTAAGGTTATATCTCTCACTCCTCATTGTTCAAGTGCAGGAGTGGTTTATTGAACTCTTCTTTGTCAGGTGGTACAGACAGACTGCAGTACTACTTTTCCTTTTGAAGACCTTTTTGTACCTGACATGTCTTATAGGAACTTTGATGTTGCCTAATTGGAATCTTGGAAATGAAAAAATAAATAACTGAATGAAGAGATGAGTGGCAGGCCTAAGGTAGTACATAATCTCATTTTGCTTTCAATCATTCTTCTATTCTTATGCCTTACAGTCAGGTAACCCTCTAATACTATTGCTTTATTTTTGTCTATCACCCATTCCTGAATTTGAGTCTCTCAGTTATCTGTCTCCCACACTTTGAACTCAGAAGCACCTGAATTTGCATTTGTCTTCATGGTCCCTCTGAATTCTGATCCAATGTTTTAACTAGCCTCCTTTTTAATGTCTTACCCTTCTTGAACAGGTACCCTTCTTACCCTTACTTTTCATCCTGTCTCATCTACTTGTCTCACTTAGTTTAGGCTTAAGTTTCTTAAGACAGGAATATCTGTCTTAAAACTGTATAAATACCCTTCACACAGACAGTTTTGTGGAAGTCCTGCAGAAATAATTTGGCGTTACTTGGCACAGTGCTGCAGCCTGTCTGCCAAGAGTCACACAGAAAAGGACTTGGGTATCTGGTGGGCAGTGAATTGCTGGTGAAGCAGCCATGTGTTCTTACAGCAAGGAAGGCTTCCTGATGGTGAGGCACAGCAGTAGGGTTGGGGCAGGGGATTCTCCTCTTCCACTGCAGTGGGACAGCTATGCCCTTTTTGCAGTGCTCCAAAACAAGGTCAAGAAAATGCAGTGGGAGGCCGCTGAGGTTCTGGAGGATTGCCAGGAGACAGAGGGCACCACAAGGAGCTGGTTGCAGGAGCAGTAGAGGAGTCAGAGCCAGGCTCCCCTGGGAGGTGCACAGCAACAGGGCACGAGACAGTGGCCACAAGTGGCAATGAAGACTCCCATGGGATTTGAAGAGGCAGTTTTTCACAGGGAACAAGGTTTATCACTGAGACAAGTTGCTCAGAAAGGGACCTCCAGCCCCAGAGGTTTTTAAAACTCATCTGGACACGGCTGTTAAGCAACCCAGCCAGACTTACAAGGTGATCATGCCTTAGGGAGGAGACTGGAACAGATGATCTCCAAAAGTTCCTTTCAACCTACGATTTTGCTTTTATTGCCCAGCGTGCAGACCTATTTGCAGTGTTTATTTAATCATTTGCTTTTAAAAACAGCAAAGTGTAGAGTCCTGGGAAGCTATGCGGTGATCTCACAGGGATCAAATTCAGTTCTGAGTCTTCAGCACTGTACTCCTTTAAGTCATGACTTGGCAATGTATTTCATCTAAGTGCTCATTTCTAGTAACTTTAGATGTGAATGTCCACTTCAAACTTCAGTTACTGGAGAAACCAGGTTAGAGAGAGACTCATTTTCCTTCTTCCAGAAATACGTATTTTTGAAAAGAGTTAAGAGTATTTATGGAGGGGTAAGAGCATTTGTGAATGGAAAAATTCAGGACTTGGAGCACAAAAAGGATAAATAGGACTTTTGTCATAATGGCAAGAGCAGTACTGATTTATAGACTTTGACATCTTTAAAGCCAAAGGAAAAGATAAACCTGTGAAGGTGAAACAGAGTGTTTATGTCATTTTGGGGTAAGATACAGAAAATAGAATTATCACCATGAGGACCAAAGATTTGTTTGGCACTGGAGTAGTACCTGAAGGAAAGAAGATAAAGCAAAATTACTCAGATGGACAACAGAGCATTCTAGAAAATAATAATGACAGAAAGCTTCTGTGTGCTTAAAACATTAATTTATAAGATAACCCTCTTATTTACTAGAGCAGAATTAAAAGTCCTTCTTCTGATTTCTCTGAGTTTAGAATTAGTTTTTCCCCTCGAGCACCATGCCAGTACAATTAAGAGCGTTAATTTACATCATGGCCTGGCAGAAAATACTGATTTGTAGCGCTTTTCTCAGTGTGTTGGGGCCTAGCTGGCATTAAACAAACGGAAGCACAAACTGTCCTAAAGGACTGACCCTACTGCTTCATTTCTGAGTATGTTTAATATTTTCCTAATTTCTAGTGTAGTTGCATTTGATAATCCTAAGTAAATGCTACATGTGTAGTGCATTGTGCAACCTTTGCAGAAATCTCAAACAACCTTATTATTATCTCTCCTGAGAATATGCTAAATAATGTGGAGAAAATAGGTCTCTTGCAGATGGACACAGAAAACAATGCAGACATTGCATTGAGCAAGATACCATCTTTGTCATTATTTTCCTTCTTTTATAAAGAGAATAATACCATGTTATATGTTTGTCTGCTTTAAGTTCTACAGTAGTGTGTTTTTGAAACAGAAGCATTTTTAAATTATTCTTTTAAGCTGATTTTATCCTTTAGTTTTAATGCTTTAGATTTTTTTATCTGGAATGCAAGATCTATTCATAGGCAAGGTGCAGCTCAGTATCAGCTGAGTAAGATTCCTATCTGTTATGACTACTATATTTCATCTTCTCTCAAATACCATTGAATGTATTAGCTGGCACCTGATAGAATTGTAATTGAGTTCAACTGCCAGCTCTGGCCAGCTTCTTCAAAATAATCAAATGTTTCTATTTCTTGGAAGGGGCACATATGTTGTATCATTTTTGCTGTTGCAGTGCCTCTTAGAAACACCTAACTTTTTTCCTCCTTCTTTGAATGAGAAAGGTAATTTAGATTTTATTTTTTCTTCCCAGCATAGAAATCAAATTAGGGTGTGTCCTATCCAGACAGAAATTCTAAAAGTAGCTACTTCACTGTTACCTTTTCTTTCTTTTCCAGTTATGCAGCGTGACATCTCTTTGAATGTGTTACAGCTTGCTGACCAAGGAAAAAGTAAACATGGCATCTCTCTGGTGTTTATTAATGATTGCCTATCTTTTTTTATAATTTGAAGGGTTAAGGATGTTGAGTAAGCATTGCGGTAACATTGCTTTGCAAGTACCTTTGATATTCCCATTTGAAATTTATGATCTCTTCTACAGGACCAGAACTACAAAAAATTCCTAAACCAGTTTCTGAAAAGGGACTACATCAAATGAACATTTTCAAGGCTATCTCAGTAAAATCTTCTTTTTCATTTCTAGGTGTTGTGAAATGAGCAGAGAATAAATTTTATTTGAAGTAGGAGGAGAGGAGAAACGCATCCTTTTGGCTACACCAGGGGTCTGGAACCCAAGAAGGAGGTGAACTCTGTTTCCTTACTTTTTGCAACAGAGTAATTTTTATCTCAGTAGCAGGCAACACTTACTTGCCTTTAACTATGGGGCCTGGTTAAAAGGGGCTGAACCACTGCCTGACTTTTACCACTGGGTCTGTGAGATTTGACAGCAAATGTGCTCACAGAGACAGGCTTTACGTGTACCTAACTCATAAGCTGCGGAGCCGGCTGGTGTGGCCGTAAGATGACCGAGAAAGGAGAAACATTAGGAAGCTCCAATGTAAAATTATCTTGCCTGTCTCCTTCACTCAGTTGCATAGTGAATTTTAAGTGCTACTGGGTTCAGTAAACACTTCACATCAGCTACTTCCTTGTATGAATGTGGCCAGTCCTGGAATAAGTTTTATCTTGCAAGGATATAGTTTTATTACATGCTTCCACCTACCCAGTGAGAATTCTCATGGTTTCATATTTTTATTGGGTTTGATTATTCCATAAATGCAAGCTATTATAGAAGGCTAAAGAGTTTGTTCTCTTTTTTTTAGTTCCATAAGACAGAATTGTTTTTTTAAAAGCCATTGCCAGTCTCTAAAAGAGTATAGTATTGTGTCTGTGGTATTCTGCCACTTCTTCCTCTCATCTGTCCTTCAAAACTTTGAGGCTGTGGTCTGAAATGCTGTCTTGGTTGCTACTGAGCTTGGTGGAAAGATTACAGCTCTGAGCCTACCTCAGCTCTCTTTATTACATCCTGCCAGAAATTATTATAACCTCCTGTCTGACAGTAGAATTGCATCTGTAGCCTCTCCTTACCTTGTCTCTGTCACCTAAGCTACACTTAAAAGCCAAGTTTAATCTGATACTAGGCATTTTGTCTGGCACCAGGACCGGCTAGGCATGAAGTTAAGCTAGCAGATCGGAGGAGGCAGCAACACGATGAGAAGAAAGATGCTAATGAGCAAATAGGGAATGTTGTGGATGGTAGCTTTTTGCTTTTTGACTTAACTCAATGTCAGCCAAAAAGATAGCTAGTAACAACTGTGTAGTTTTTAGAAGCATGAAAAGATTGTGGAAAACTAGCAAAATATGTGTTAGACTTGATGTTAAAAATATTTTTTCTTGATTTTTCTTTTTTTGCTTTTAATCTTGCTGTGTATCATTTGATTGGTCCCAAATGAAAGTTTTCATCCTTGTAACATTAGATTTTTATCCCATAAGCAAGTGGGCAGTAATGCCGCTGTATGAGATTGGTTTTTATTTTAAGTGTTCAGCTTCAGCTTAGAGAACTGGGGAATGAACCCTGCTTAATGAACAGGTCTTCCTAAAATTAACTCTGAAGATAATGAGCCAGAAATTTTGCTGATTGATGCCTGGTGCAACATCAGTGAAGTCAAAACTGTTGCATAGAATATAACTCAGAAATAGCTTGTGAAAATGTGCAGAAATATCTCTTTGGAAGTTCTTTTAATTATTTACAGTATTTCCTAGTATTACCTCAAATTCTATCAAAATCATTGCTGTCAAAGTCATTGTTGCCTCTGGAGGTCACAGTGCAGCTGATGTAATTTTCATTGAGTCTAAAGATTTGTTTTTTACTTCTCAAAAAATTTGTAGTCGCGTGTTAACCTGGAAGTTTTGAGGCAATGATAGTGGTTGTTTCCAATGCTGTTGTAGTGGTAATATGGTTAAATGTTCTTTGAAATGCATTTGAGAAATGCAGACTTACTTAAAAAAGGGTATGAATCTAGGTGGACAGATGCTTATATGTGTCTGTGTGGTTATCTGTGCTCATATGAAGGCTGACTTTCTGATAAACTTCCACAAAAATATATGGAAAACAGGGTCTGCACTGTCTTTATCTCACCATGTTATTGTTATTTTTAATAATTATGCAAGTCCTTCACTAAGTTTGTATGCATAGTTCCCAAGTTCTAGTAGGTCTAGAGCTGACACATTAAATAATGAAAAAGCTTTTGTAGCTGGACGTACCAGTCTAGTTATTAAAGGGGAAAAAAAAGGTTATGGCCTTATGGCCTGCATAGTGCACTTCTGAAAGACTATTCCACTTTCATTTATGTTGTCAGTAGATACGGGTAACTGGTTGGAGCTGATAAAATCATAGGAGATTTCTTTCCTGGCTCATAGAAGTTTTATGCCTTAGTTAGCTACAGCATGCTTATCTTTGCTCTCGGTTTACAGATTTTCAGAACACAAATGTTTAACAGTCATTGTAATCACAGAAAGTTTACTATACAGATAAAGTTTAGTTTCCTAACAGAGATTTCCTTTATAAAAGTGTTTATTGACCATACTTGTCTAGTGTTACAGACTTACTGAAAACTGTAGAGAGAGGAAGATCTAGGCATTGATCTCTACTTTCACGGTTTTTTAACTTTATGTAGCATGTCTAATTCAGTGCCAGTGGTGGGATAACTTGATCTGTAATGCTGGGCATCCAGATAAACCTGCAGAGAATCAGAATTGGGTAACCTGTTGGCAAGAAGGTGACAAAGGCTAAAAGAGCATCTAAGACTCAGTGTTGCAGCTTCTTTCCTTACAATGTATGTGACACATTTGACATGAAATGGAAAGGTTCAGTTGTTAGATCTATAAAAATACCCACAAAGCATGACCAAGATAAAAGGTGCATAGAGTGGAAGGTCATATTTTCTTCTCAAATTGATGGTTCTTTGACTATAGGTGGTTTAGCAACTAAAACTCATAGAAAAAAATCCCTCCCTCCCCCTCCCCCCCCCGGAGATCTTTTTGTTGTTATATCTTTAGAAGAAAGACTTTTTTTCTTTTCCTTTTCTATTATCACAGATCCTGAAGTGGCTGATTACTTTTGTTGGATAACTTTGTCTAACAAAATAATATCTGAAGAGGTGAAACAATCCTTAAAGTAATGCCAAAGAGTGAAAAATGTCAAGATGTCAAAGATGTCTTCTGGATAGGATAGAAGTTATTTTCAAGAGTACATATTGAAAGGGAAAGAAATTAGGTCCATTGGGCTTAACTCAAAATACACTTTGGCTGTGAAAACTGTTAGTGCTCCATAACGACAGGGTTTTGTCTGAGAAATGCAACCAGCCATATAACAAGAGCCTAAAGCAAGTCAGCTAGCTGTAATTCAAATTCAGCCTTATCATAAACAGGTTAAGCATTTTTGGTAACAAGTGCATTATTTATAATTAATGTTACTCTTTTGTGGGTTTTGTTGTGTTTTGGTTTTATTTGAAGCAGTAAACCCCCCCCCAAAAAAAAACTGGAGTTGATGAGGATGTTACCCTGGCTCAGGGTTGCAGATTACCCTGAGCAGGGATCTCTAGTCCACTCTCTAGACCTTTCAGAGGTAAAAGACTTCACACAGATTGCTTCCAGAGCTTGTGTGAAAATATTAGTAGAGGAAAAAAAGTCTCCCAGTGATCATTGAGAGTCTACTTATGTGCGAAACTTTCAACAACATGTGGTAACATTCAGGACATAGGAAGAGGTTTTGAGGTTTTTACATTTCTGTAGAAACTTTGAACATTGACATAAATATCCACTTCCTCAGACACATTTTTATGTTCAAAGTAGACAAGAAGAAGGAATGTGACTCATTATGCTAGGGCATAGGTTGTATTGGGTGCACTTCAATAGTCCTGGTAAGCAGGATATTTTGAAGAAAAACTAATGTCTTGATTAAGGAAATTCAAACTCCACAAATTCTTGAAACCTGTATAAGGAGCGAAAAAAGAGAAGTATGCCTCAAAATCTAAAAGTAACTAATAATTAGAAGATTTTTACTGTTTAGGTCATTAATTTGGTATGTATTATACTGCGTCAGTAGCAGCAGCTAAATAATGAAAGAAAGAAAGGGAGGAAAATGAACCTCAGTGTATTCTCTCACTGCTTTATAAAAGCAATTTAGTACATGGAAGAATTCTATTGGTAGTATTTTAAATTCAGTAACTATCTTGGGATGTGGGTGCTGTGTATATCTGTTTTGATTTATTTTGGTTTAATTATAAATGCAAAAATAGCCCACGTTACAGGGAATAAATTTGGGGGGGTATGGCACTGTAGTATTTTAGTTAAAATTTTGGAGTAGGCCTAAGGACTAGCTCTGCAAAACATTTCCAAGAAAAAAAAACAAGTGTAATTTGCTTTCTCATACCTCCATGAAAGACTTCTTGCATTTAACAAAAGCAAAATCCCTCAAAAAACCCTGAAAAAATCCAACCCAATAGTACCTCTTGATGGTTTCAAAAAAATAAAAAGGTATTAATATTTTATATTAGTGATAAATGATCTGATTACATATTTCACCATTACAAGGATAATTCTTCAGTTAAATATCTCCTTCTTTATTGTGCTGGTTAGTCAGGCCATTGCATTTTTAAAAATGAGAGAACCTAGAACTGAGTTATTTAACCCAGTTGTGTGATAATTTTTCTTCAAAATTATTCAAATTATATTTTCAAGTAACTAGTGCCCATCACTGTTTTAAAGTTTTACAAAATTTCTCATTAGAATAGTAAATAAAAGTAAGTTTTAGTACTAAATGGGTTGGATGCTTCTAAATAAGAAATTTCACTTTTTTTTGTAGAATGCAACATTTTGATTTTCAAGTCAGAGGTGTATTTCACAGTTATACAGTCAATAGATCTTAGCTTACGGGTTAAAAAGATCACTTGTGTGTTATGTTGGTTGCAAACATTCTTATGGATTTTTTTTATTTCTTATAGTTTTTTTCCATTTTTTGAGAGGAAGGGAAAAAAACTGATGGATATAAAGATGAGCCTGAGATATAGGTGGCAAACAAGTCTCTCAGCTGTTGGTGTCATGCTGCTGTGATGCAATTCAGTGGCATATGTCAACACTTCCACAATGTTACGCAGTGTTTTTCATGGTATGGATTTACTTTGATACACCAATGAACAGAATGCAGGAAGAAAAACAGTCAGCATTTATATAATGAAGTTAGTCAGATGTTTGATACATACTACAATGAATCACCACGGTTTATGATGTTTTCCATATTTCTGCTTGAATATGCCATAAATGCAGTTCTTTTGGATTACATGCAATACAGCCAAAGACAGATATTTCAAAGTGCACCTTGCTCTCATTTTCCAAGAGTGAGAAACATTTTATATCATGAGGTGATTTAATAGTTGACATTGAGAAAGGTTATCTACCTAAATTCAATTTGGTGGCTTTTAACTACTTATGTGATTTGCTAGTGTGTTCTTATCTAACTTGTAGTCAACCGTGAATCTGGTATGTGTTTTACATCTTCTCAAAAGGGCAATGATGTGGTCACATATCTAAAACCTGTGCTTCTTAAAAGTTGCAAATAGTATGGTTTTGGGATTAGGTTTTGTGTGTATGAACTATAAGATGATTTTACATTGTTCATTCATTTCACAGTAAAAAAGTATATTTTAATGTACAAACTAAAATTAGAGTTTTGTCCTTTGAGGCCAGTTCGTGCAAAATGATGCAGTCATGTATCCAAAATTCAGAGTCATCTCTGGTAACAACTTTATATTTGTTTACATGTTTTGGTTTCTGCAGCTCATTTTATTATGCCATAAATATTTTCTTTTTTTTTTTAAATGCAATTTACATTCTCCTCACTGCCCAACTGTCTTGAATCTTGTCAGCAAGGTCTTTTACATTCTACTTATTAGGATGGCAGACCTGTAAAGTGCATAGATTTTCTCAGCCCCACTGATTGTGGGTGCTGAAGAACAATGTAGTCTGCGTATATGTGATATATTTTCCATATATATAAAGCAAATCTTTCTTTGGCAAATACCATATGGAAAGGTGTTGACATTTCATGTCATTCTTTATCTGTTTTTGTCACAAAATGTTGTTTGAGATGCAGTGTTTCTGTACACATAAAAGGAGAGAAAATAAGCTCATAACTTTCACTACTCTGATAATTCAGCAAGTGCCCACAAGTATGCCCCAACAAGTATGGCTGTAAGTGGTAACCTAAGTTGCCTGTTTTACTGTATTCTTTTTCCCCAGCAAAGAGCAAAAACTGGTGAGGTTTGAAGTGACTTTATAATAAAACTACAGAAACATAAATCTTTTATTACATGCTTAAAAATGTAATTATAGCAATTATGTGGATTTTTTCTGTCCCTCATGTCTAGTAAATCTATAATTAAAAACACTGAATATGTTCATGATCAGAAATGTTTGGGATGGCTGGATATATTCAATTTAACCGTAAAACATTTGCATAGAATCTTGACTCAAGTTCTGAACCTCTTGGCTTTTTCTGATTGGTACAGTAAAGTAGTATTAAATTAACGTCAACAACTGTAGGAATTTCATATCTGGAAAGGTTGATTTACAGAGACATATTTATGCTAAAAAATAATTTTTATCACAAAATATCTCAGACCTATCTAGCCACAATTCTCACCATCATCACTGCTCACCCATTTTATTTGAAATATTTTCCTCTTTTGTTGTATCACTTATACTTGCTGCCCAAACTATAAATCAGACTTTATAGTCACCTGATAAAAAGGTAACCTTGGTGTTCCTCTGCAGAAGTAGGAGAAGAGGTGCAAGTGTGAGCCTGAAATCTAGGAGATGAGATAACACGGGGAAAATTTTAAGTCAGGCTCTCAAATGTACAGATTCCTTAAGGCTGCAGGCTTTACTTTACCTCAGGAATGTTTTTTGTCTGAAGAGTCAGGCTGATCAGAATGGTTACTCCTTTCCTGTTAGGCTGGGATAGTATAAATCTGTCTAAGTGCAACTGTTTTGTAATGTCTAACAGGCTAATTAGCTAATTAATTGCCTAGAGCTCACAGTGAGGAGCTGTTGTTCATGCTTGCTTTATCTGTGGTACAGTTAAGTACTGTGCAGAAGTATACTTCGAAAACCTTCTCTGTGAGGCTTGAAAGACTTCTGACGTGCCAGCGAAGCTTAGACAAGTCTCACCTGGATTCTGATAATACTGTAGAAATTTTAAGACTATTCTCTTTTACTGTGTTGCATATTCCTAACCATTGGATCACTACTGCTCAGATTACTACTGTCATTTAAGAAGTAGAAAACTGAAACAGCAGGAAAACTTGTATTCATGCACTCTTGCATCTATACTTTCACAGATGGATGCTAAACTGACCAAAAAATGAACTTTTTTTTTTTTTTTTTAAATCTTTTATCTTGTGGCTGTTAGTATTGTCTTTCTTATATTGTCTTTCTTATATTATTTGCACTATGATACCACCTATAGGCCCTTGTTAATATAATTCATGGAGATGATTAATGCACTGGTGTTGGGTGTGTGGTTGCTTAGAAATAGCTTTACATATATTTGGTAGAAGACCTTTGAAAACTAGGGAGTCCAGAATCACGTGGATTGGAGAAGACCTCTTGAGTTCATCCAGTCTGCTCTCCCAGCTCAAGCATGGTCAGCTACAGCAGCTTGCCCAGAAACATGTCCAGTTGAGTGTTGAATTTTTCTACCGATAAAGACTTTACAACCTCACTGGACAACCTGAGTTACTGAGTTACTGCAGTAAAGATGTGTTTTCCTGTGTTCATTTGGAATTTCCTGCCTTTCAATTTATGCTTGTTGCCCATTGCCCTGTCACGAGGCAGCATTGGGAATAGTCTTCTTCCCTCTTATTCATTCTCTCCCTTCAAGTAGTTATACATATTGGTAAGATCCCTTCTGAGAATTCTCATCTCCAGGCTGAACAGTTCCAGTTCTCTCAGCTTTTCCAGTTTCTTCATCATCTCCTTGGTCTTTTGTTGGATTTTCTCCAGTATGTCCATGTCTCTCTCATACTGGACAGCCCAAAACTCGACCCAGGACTCCAGGTGTGGCCTCATCAGTATCATGTAGGGAGAAAATATCAGGTCCTTCGACATTACTGGCAACACAGTGACATAGCAGTGAGAGGGTTGTGGCCTTACAAAGTTTTAGTTTTCCTTTTCCAATAGGACCACATTAAATATAACAAAGATGGAAATGTCTTTACAAAGATGTCACTATGTTTTCAAAGTCAAGAGAAATCAATATTTAGTAATTTGAACTCCATCAGTTGAATTTTTCATGCTAGGGAGCCCCTATCTCAGTAAATATGTTTTTAATGGAGCTAAGAAATAAGATAATTTCTTTTATAAAGCTGTGAAATACACCACTTAGAATTAATTCGTACAAAATTCCTAGCAGAATTTTGCAGTCTGAGTAAGTTTATAGGTAATTTGATCTTACACTATCCTAGTACTGAGACTAATGAATGGCTTATGGTGTCAGTATTCATAAACAGCCACATTACTGCTAATAAGATCTCGGAAAGCTTCCAACATATCCTTTGTAAAATTACTTACGAAAAGCCATGTAGAGGTTTCTTGATGCTTTAATTTTTGTGTGCCACATTGAATCATTCATTAGCTTTTCTGCTGCTGTGGAGATAAAATGCAATTTAAAAGTTAAAATCTCATTAATTTCCACTTGTGTATGCTTTCAATTGGCCTTGATATTATTGTCAAAATTGCAGCGCAGAGCTCAAAAGAATCAAAGTTTCAATTCTTCTGGGTTTGAAAGAAAATTTCTGAGTGAGACCAAACCACCAGCATAACTGGTGTGGAAAAAAAAGGATTGCTAATGGAATCAGGAGTAACAGAAAATAAAACATATTTTTCAGGATGATGCATAATGGTGCCATTGTTAGCAGGGCAATGAAACAAAAATCTAAGTGAAAGGAAAGGAATAGGCTTCCTTCCTCTGATCTAGCAAGGTGCGAGTGGGACAGAAGTGGCTCTTGAAGGGATGGCCACTTCAGACAGGCCTTGCATATCTTTGTAATAGTTGGAAGCGAGAATTAGCTGACAAAATGGTGCAAAATTATTTACATTTTTCTTTTTATTTAATAAAAAAATATTTCTTCATTTTCTTTCCTCTGGTCACAGATGGTACATGTGTAACTTCTGAGAGACAAGCTTGAAAGGTCAGTGTCATTTTATGCTGAAAAAGACCTTCAAGATTATTGAGTCCAACCATTACTCTAACACTGCCAAGTCCACCACTAAAACATGGTCCTGAGAGTCACATCTATGGGTCTTTTAAATCCCTCCAGGAATGATGACTCCATTGCTTCCCTTGACAGCCTATTCCAATGTCTTGACAACCCTTCCAGTGACAAAATTTTTCCTTATATCCAATTTAAACCACCCCCTGATGCAACCTGAGGCCATTTCTTCTTGTCCTATCATTTGTTGCCTTTGAAAAGAGACTGGTGAGTAAAGAAAAAACACTGAGTGTGTATTGAATGTTATGTGGAGTCTATGCTACTGTGTGGTACTGGGCTACTACTGAGGAGATAGTGGATTGTATCTTAATGAAAATAATTTATACTTTTTCAAAGTTGCTATTTTCCATTTGCTCTGTCCACTATGTTTGGGAAAAGGATTTTATTTTGTGTCCCGTGAGTCATCAGATCTAGGAAGGAAGTGATTTTCAAAAGATTTTTCACACTGTTACTTGTCACACAGACCGGAGGGTTGGTTTTTTGAGGTTTTTTTGCCTGCAGGCTTGTGATTGTGACAGATACTGCTGTATGATGAGACATGTATCACAGGCTCTCTGGCAGATGAAGTTTGCAAATTATATCAGTTTGAAGAGGTGGAAAATGAAACAGTAAACTTAAAATCATTTAAGTGTGAGGGATGTCCTGTTTATTAACTGAACTCTGCAGTAGTTGCTATTTCTCCAAGTTTTTATTTATGACCCTGTACAGAGTTTATTCCAAAGAACATTGTCTCACTAATGGCAGATAGAAAATACTGTTGAAATGGCATTTGAGAGGGAAAGATTTAATCTATTCCTGACAACTAGTGCTACCCAAACTCCTTCAGAATCTTAGGATCCAACATATCTTTGTAGTGATAAATTTTAAAGGCTAGGCATATCCTGACACCTTTTAAAAAACCCTTTTCTTTTATAACACTGCTTTTCTTTTTTCCATAGCTCATAAAATTGCTATCAGACTAAAGGAGTTTGTGTAAAGTCTGTATTGGGGTTATGCACCTGAACTGTTGGACTGTGACTAACCATATAGCACTGGTTGTCTTCCTCTTTTTCTTACTCTCTGAATGCTAATTTATGTTAGGCATACGAAGTCACTCCGCTGTGCAACTTTATATACATTTGAATCATGAGGAGCATCTTACAGACTTAAAATCCTGTATTCCTTCATAACTTTTAAATGATTCCATTTCTATTTTTATGATTTCTTTCTTAGTACAAAAAAAGTGCTGTCAGTAATATGGTGCCATGTAAGTACAATATGTTTCTCTATGTTACTCCCAAAAAGCAGAAAAATTATAATCCCTTCCTACTATATTCTTGCATTTGCCCTAGAAATTAAAGAGCGATAGAGTTTGTCATAGTGTATTATGATAAATTTTTTGTGAGTCCTCACTATGAAAGGAGACAACTTTATTCAACCAATTAAATTGACTGGAACAGAGAAACTCCTGATA
The DNA here is from genome assembly GCA_035584735.1 of Pseudotriccus pelzelni. Lineage (NCBI taxonomy): Eukaryota > Metazoa > Chordata > Aves > Passeriformes > Tyrannidae > Pseudotriccus > Pseudotriccus pelzelni. Next base: position 74,210,916 of record JAWMRA010000078.1, read on the forward strand.
TCTGCTGGGTAATTGTAATTTGAAATAGTGTGTACTATTTGCTCACTTAACTGTATAAAATTTATGGGTCTGTACTGGCTAATGAACAAGGAGAGGCAGATAGTATTATCAGTTGTTTGACCATTTTGCGGTATTGAAATACAGTTTCAGACATTGATTCTTCCATCAGTGGCACCTGGACTTGAACACGTGTTTCCGAGGTAATCCCACTTCCAAATGTCACTTATTGGAAGCAGCTTGTGTGCAGTAAAGATCATAATCAGGTTCTTTACTGGATAGGAAACGGAGTGTTTTAGGTACCAGTCATCCTCGGTCCTCACTGAGTATTGCTGTGTTCAGTGATATTCTGATCACTTTGCATATGTAATGATCAGATAGTAGCTAGTTGTACACAGGAGGGTGTTTTATCAGTAAAGGGAATGAATTCAAAAGACCTGATCTTAATTTTGATTCAGCCAGTGTGGCTGAATGCTCCATATGTTTGGTTGATACCTAAGCTGAAATAAATTAATACAGTTAGATTCCTTTTATGGTTTTTATTTTGAGCTTCTTCTGTAAGGAGGGGAACCACACATACAATGGCACTCGGAATATGCAAGAGATACAATCTGCATTTTAGTTAAAATTACTTTTTATTGACATATGGAGATAATTCTCAACAGACATGCAAAAGTTTCAAGAAATAAAACCAATGCTAACACACATGGTCTAATTCAGGTATGGTCTAACACCTAATCTAATAATACATACTGTCTGTATGTGTATCTGTTATCCTTCCCTCCTCCACTGCTAACAATTTTTTTAACTATTGGCCAGTTCTTGCCAAGCTTCACAGATGGCTAGAAGTCTTAAGGATGTAAAATTTCCTATAGGTTTTACAAAAATAAGTATTGCTTCTAGGAGAAGAGCTTGCTGTGTGATAACACCTTCTACTAAATATCCCACAATCAAGAAAATACTCCAGTTATTTTGATTTAGCTGTATTATGATATAGCTATGTATTTTGGGGTTTGTGGTGTCATGAAGTGTGTTTCTTTCCAGGGCTGCTGCAAAGCAAGGTGCTAATTGCATCACAAAGGAACAGTCTTCAAAGTTAAAATGGTTGAAAATTAAAAGGGCTTCAATTGATGCATTTTTTTATTCCTTCTGTAAAAATATGATTTTAGTAAAATCTTGTATATTAGTTAATATTTTCTTTTTCTATCTTTTTAATATACCTGTGAAAAATTGTGTGAGAAACTATTTTTCTTATTCATTACTGGACTATATGTTTTTCAGTGGTATACCAGAGTACCTCCCAAAATGGTGAAATTATTCCTGAATTATGCTAGTACATATGAAAGGAGAATTTTTAGGTTTTTTTAATTGGACTTTGTTAAAAGTTCTGGGGTATTATTTTTATTATTTTCTTCTCTTATGTTTATATTCAGAAATATCTGAAACTGTTATGTAGAAACTTTTAAAAATGCAATTTTCAAATCAGATTTCAAAAATATAATCAAGAAGCCTAAGTAAAACATTATTCTGAATAAAATATTGAGAATTGAAATATAATTCTACATATTTAAAGTCTTTAGAGCACAGAAAGAAAATATGCTTTATCTGCAGAAAAAATCTCAAAATTGAGCAAGAGTAGAATTTCTTTAACCTTTGACTATCAGGTGAAGGGAGTGATACCCAGGAATGTGGACATAGGAGAAGGAATTGTCAGAAATATGACAATTTATGGACTGTTTTAAATAAGAATTTTAGTACTGTATGGAAAATGTTAGGGAAACATTATATCATGTAAAACATCAGTTTGCTGTCAAATACCTATTCATAATACCTTATTTTCAGAGGTATTACTTTAAAAATTTGATTTTTTTTTCTTAGATACAAACAAAATGTGTGCTGAGCAATACAGTGAACTATAAATATTCTGTCTTTATATAGGCAAGACTTACTTAACGATGTCTCTATAGCGTGCAGAACATAGCACTATCACTAAAACATACCAATGGAATACTTTTTCTGGTAGTCACTTCCTAAAGACCAAATGTGGGTGACCCAAAATTATTAAAATACTAGTTTAAGTAGTAGTTTGTTCAACACTGGAGTGATACTGAAGCAGAAGATGGACGACTCTGCACACTATGGAACTGTGGTTCACAGACTGACTGACAAGTAAAGAAAGACTCAGACACCAGAATCAAGCTTTGACAACAATCTTATTCTGGATATAGGATGAAAAATAAATAGATTTTTTTGTGAGAATGCATAGAGAGTGGATATATATATTTTTTTTAATGCCTGAACACAAGCACTGGTGAAAATAGAAGAAAACCAGACTCAAAAAGCTAGAATTTTGTCCTATAAAAGGCATTGCTTTAGGATTATTTTGGTGTATAAATATTTGCGAGGCATAAATCCTAATTTGTTTTTACAGGGAAGAGTAGCAAACGTTAAAGGAATTTGAAGCTCTGAAATTATAATTTAGAGTAGTTAAGCTACTTTGTTTTTGAAAACATGACTCAAGGACCTAGATAGTTTTGACATTGTTAAAAAAAACTTCCACCATTACTGTCATGCCATTTCATTTATGTGACCTAACCAAGATTAACACTACTTTTTATGTGGTTTTTTTTTCTTTGTCTTCCTCAGTAGGGGAGGAGTTTGAAAGTTTCCTGTTTAATGTAAACTTTCATGATTATTTGTTATTTTGTACTTAAACTGTATTTAGTTTAGACTGGGAAACAGTCTTAGGTGAAATTTTAAGTTTTCCAGTGCATGGCCCATTGGTGATGATTCTGCTGTAACTAGTTTCAGTAAGCTAGCATTTTCTCTAAGCCAGAAGGTGAACATGATGCTTATTTTGTATGTAAGTACCTGGAAACTTTTTCATTCTGAATTTTACTGCACTTAACAACAGTTACTTCTTTCTTTGGTCATAAGTTGTCTGTGTTTTCAAGGAAGCAGAAATCTTGGATGAAGACTGTCCTTGTGATCATATATTTTACTTCTACATTTTGGGAGTTGCTTTTCAGTAAAATTTTAGTGGAGTATCTTGGCTATATGTTTTTATATTGATATCACTTCAGTCTCAATAGAAATGGCTCTTTTCAAATGCTTTGTTTTCAAATCCTGAACTGTATTGTAAAGGAACGAAAAAATCATCTGGTAAAATCCTTTTAGCATCTGAGAATATTGTTTCAACTGCAATTGTTGAGTCATCCATTCTATTAAAATATATCAGCATTGGTTATTCAGGAGGTATTAATAAATAATTAAGATGTTAAAATAAAAGGTTATTGCCACATGAAAATACCTTGCTTCCTACTCATTTTAAATAATAGTCTTTCCAAAAGTATTTAGTAAAAATGTGTCTGGAAAAAAACAACCTAAGGTCTTGAGAGTACAAAGTTTTATCAGTTGCATGAGGCATTTTAGAGAAGGAAGTATAAGTTTTTTAAACCATTGTATTTCACAGAATCATAGAATATCCTGAGTAGGAGGAGACCCAGGGGGGTCATCAAGTCCAAATCTTGACTCCACACAGGGAAGCGTAAGACTTAAACCAGATATCTAAGAGCTTTGTCCGAATGTTTCTTGAACGCTGACAGGCCTGGGGCCACGACTGCTTCCCTTGGGGAATTTGTTTCAGTGCTTGACCACCTCAGTGAAGAACTTTTTCCTAATATCCAATCTGAACATCCCCTGATGCAACTTTAAGCCATTCCCTTGCATCCTGTTACCAGACACCAGAGAGAATGAGATCAGCAACTCCTGCTCCATTCTCCCTTAAGGGGAGGTTGTAAGCACCAAAGAGGGCACGTCTCACTCTCCCCTTATCTCTGTAGGAAGAGTACAGTTAGTCTCACAAATCATGCCCTCTAGGCCTTTCACCATCTTTATTGCCTTCCTTTGAGCAGATTCTGATATTTTTATATGCTTCTGATATTGTGCACAGTACTCCAGGTGAAGTCACACCAGTCATAGTACAGCAGGACAACCACTTCTTTCAGCTGGTTGGCTATATTGTGCTTGATGCTCCCCAGGATAGAGTTGACCTTTTTGTCTATCCTTGGATGTTGTTGACTCATGTTGATCTTACTGTCAGCCAAAACCACTAAACCACTAGTATGAATATTTTTCAAGCAGAGTATCTTTATTTTTTTCCCCAGAATATAAACAGTGGAATTTTTCAGCTTTTCTGTGAGATAAATAGGTGGATAAAAATACTGAAATTCATTACTTTTTGTCTATTGCCTATTGTTAGTGCTACTCGTTATGCATTAAGAGCTTACTGCACTGTACAAGATGGAATAGCCTCTGCAATTGGGATCATCTGCTATAGAGAGAACAGTAAGTTTTATGTAGAAGGCATTGGACAGAATATATTCATTTTCCATCAGGCTTACCTTAGGAACTTGTTCTTCCGTATTTGTTCAGCAAGTCTCTGTATTGCTCCATATTTTACTTTTTGCTACAGAAGTAGTAATAGTGATATGTTCAAATCCATTTTTAAGCCTTTTATTACAACTTTGATTTACAAATACTGAGCTGGTGGCTGTGTAAATCTCTTGCTGCCCATATAGTTATAGATTTTTGCTGGCTGTGGTTCTGGCTCCTTAAGAGTTGATTTACATTAAATAGCCTTGAAAAACATGATACAAATGTTTGGAGAGTCTAAGATAAACAGAATTCTTGGTAGTAGGTACATTACAACTGAAATTTTCAATCTGTCTCAGAGTCTGACTGACTTAGTGAGCTTTTGCCAGAGCACACGGCTCTAAAAAGAACACCTGCCCTTCTTTTGGTGTATGGAGCAAGTAATTTATTACAGCTCAGATAATTCAGCTTATTTTCTCTGCTGTTCTCTATACAGTTACTTGCTGATATACCAAACATAGAAAGAAGAATGCAGGTGTTCACTGCATTATCTATTTAGCCTGCTTGATGAGAGGAAGAATGTTCTAGTAAGTTAAGGCTCTGTGATTTTCTTATTCAGTTCCCTGATCTATAAAGTACTCTGGAGTTGCAAATTTGGAGAACACCACATGAATAAAGATGATAAAATGTTTTCTGCAATAGAAGGGGTTTTATCTCAGTAGCCAAATCATTCACTCCTGTCTTACACTTCTGCTCCTAGGGCAGCAACAGCAACTGCAGGGACAAGGGACAGATTTCTCTGAGTTTTCCTATGTCTCTTCTCTGGACTAACAGAAAGGTAGTCCAAATCTCATCTCGAAGCACAACTGAAGGCTGTTTCTGTACCTCTGCAGTTCAGGTTTCCTCAGGTTTCTCCACTAGAAGGGAGATCCCTTTCTCTGTGGTCTAGAATTGTGCCCAAGCGTTAAACATGATCACGAAAGTTAAATTATCACTTTGCTGATGTGTTTAACAGATGCATTTAAGGCATTTGAAAGTTATTTAGGTATAATAAACTTGCCGTGCTTTCAATCTTCATATTCCATGTCTCGGGAAAGAACACAGGCTGATGGAAATTATGTTTTAGGTTTGCTTTGTTAGGGTCCCTGAAACAAAACTTTTCATCGTTGTGCTTTTCATATGTCTATATATATATATTTATAAACAACACAGCATGATAGCCCATTTGTGATTTTTGTGTTTGTGTGAGTTCCCAATCTTTCAGAATGATATTTAGCTCTCATGAATCACAATATTTTTTCTCTTGCAAAATACTTTCTGGATCCTGCAGTGCTGAACTTAATGCCTCACAGAGTTTTAGCTCCTGTTATTTAAACTATTCTCTTGTGTACCCTGCACATTCTTAATGTACTGCAAGGTGTTACAGGAAAGGAGTTTTAAATAAGTTCTTCCCTTGCTCAAGAATTCATATATGTATCTGCAGCCATCATAGCTCTTACGAGACTCTTCCTTATTCTACAGAAGACAAAGGCATCTATGCAATTCTTGGACTGTTTCTTTCTATCCACCATTTGAAAGGATTATAAAGCTCCCATATTTTTCTCTTTGTCATTATTAAAAAACCTATAGATGTACTCTACCAGACTGAGTAGAAGTTGTTGATTCCTTTACAGAAAGTGAGAAATAGATGCTGGATTTCTACTTCCACATTATGCTAAAGACAGATTAGTGAGAGCTACCTTGAAGTTTTAATGGGTAAGAAAAAGGGGATAAATAGAAACTTCTGATTTAGCAAGTGAATATAATAGGATATGTGTGAGTATTAGGCTTCTTTGATATTTATTTCTGGGATATGACAATAATTAGTATCTTGACAAAGAAGTTCCTGGATATGCCATCTATATTATCCAACATAAGGAGATGAGATATATTGAAATAAAGAAATAGGAAAGCTCTCTCTGTCAGCCATTAGTTGGAACCACATGAAAAAAAAATAGCTTGCAGAATGCTTGTGATCGGTAACCAGTTTTCTTATTAAAGTAGAAAAAAGTAACAAAGAAAAATGAACCTTCCACTTAATTTTCATGGCAAGCAATAAAAACAAATCTTTAGCTGCAGTATGTCTTCTTTGAGATAGGTAATTGCAACTCATGAGGTTTAACTTGAAAGAAAACTTGAATATTTTCCATTTAGAAAAAAAAAAAGGTAAAAAAATCCTGATATTCTAAATATTTGTTATGAACATCTTTTCCTATACAATGCATAAGTATAAATAAAGTGAAATATTTTATTTTTGTTTCAGAACAGGTATATTTCCAGACTATTTCTTGTAGTACTATCAGCATTGTAGAAAAAGAAAAATATTCCTACTTGTATGAGGAGTTATTGTGCTTGATTCTGAAGGTGAGTGAAAAGAAGGTTCGAGGGAGAGTTTAAGGTACTTTCCCTGGATTACCTGAAACATGGTACCAAACACAACAAAACAAGGACAATAAAGTACAAGGAGTGTTTTAGCTAAATTTTTAAGATCATCAGTTACTCTGCCTGAGTATGTAACGCTTCCATCTAATTTTGAAAAGCCCCTTTCATGAATTTACTAATATTCTACTGAAAGATAGAGTAGCCAAGCTAATGCTAAGTCAAAAATGGAATCTGCAGGACATATCTTGTAGTGACAGTAGAAACTTCTAAGTGAAGCATAAATCTCAAGAAGGCCATATTTTTTCCATGTGAATTTATTTTTAAATGCTATATATCACACCTTTTCATAAATATGAAAGGATAGTTTTTTGTTATCACTTTTACCACGTTCTCTCAGGCTTTTATAAAGACTGCTTATCCTTATAAGGTATTAACAGCCTGCAGCAAATACCTAACAAGTTTGCCTTTTTTTTTTTTGTTTTGTTTTGTTTTTTGTTTGTTTGTTTTGTTTTGTTTGGGGTTTTTTGTTATTGTTTTTTGAGATTTTGTTTGTTTGGTTGGTTTTTTGTTTGATTTGGTTTGGTTTTTCTGTTTGGTTGGTTGTTTTTTTCTTAATGGATATATTTATTTGGGAAGAGTTATGCTAGCGTCTAGCTCTGAATCTTTTCTCAAATTTAAACAAAGTTGCAGTTTGGGTATCCATTTAGTACTGTAAGTGAAGTCTTTATAGTGCATTTTTGTCTATAGATGAGTCAATTATTTACTATGACTTTTAGTATATCATAGGAAGTGCACAGTTTTGTGCAAACATGTTTCCCTTCAAATTAGAATGGGTGCGTGGGAAGAGGTATAATGCCTTTATCAAACTACTATTTGAGAAAATGTGAAATACATCACAGTAGTAAAATTGATCTGCCTCCTCAGTAAATATACTTAATAATCTGTTATATTTTGGAGTGTGGTTTTTTACTGCAGTTAACTGAGTACTTTGAACAAATGGCTTGTTCTTTTCTGCATCCTGCGTGTGAAACAATTCATGGTGACACTGACACATTTTATCTTCAGAGCCATCACAGAATATTATAATTCCTTTCCTACAACATTGGGGGAGTTGATGCATTCATTTAAGCAGAGCTAGAGCTATACCTTGTGCCAGATCACACATTTCACAATGTCAGCCAAGAAGATAATTTGATAGGATGATTTTTTTATACTAAGAATCAGTCTAGGAACATTTTCATTCCTCTAAGTATTCAATTCATGCCTAGTCACTAATCATGAAGATAGAAAACAGATACCTTAAGCTTCTGGCATTTATCCAGCTTGGCCACTTATTTTGAAGCACTGAACAGTGTGGCTGCTGGTAGGATGCTCTGATTACTATCAAAATCCCAAGCTATAGCAGAGGTGTTTAACGTTAATGTTAGAATCACAGATGCAAAAGCAGATATTTTCTTATAACTTCTCTGAAAACTACAGCTGCATCAATTTTTTATGGAAGCCAATTTTCTCTCTTAGAAGACCAGTAGTATGATTAGAAACATTCTTATAATGTTACATCTCAGTTCTGATAGGAAAAATACTTGAACATAATTTCTTTTTTTTTTTTTTTTGCAAGTTTGTATATGTCAGTAAAATGTTTGCCCCACTTAGAAACAACTCAGTAGGTGATTGTCTTTTTCCTTTGATGATTCTTCTCTTAATAAAAAGAGCTTTACTTTGCAGCAATAATTTTTTCTACAGTGGAGTATGCGTTTCCCACCTTGAATTATTATACAGCCTTTGTTCTCTTCCCTTCTCTGACTTTCAATGGTCTACCAGAATGCAACTATTTATTTTGAAAAATAATTCACTTTCTCATTCATCACTGAAAAAGTAAATATAACCCTGCTGCTAGTCTGTGACAAAAGGACTACTAGGTATTACAAGACTTCAATAAGGAAGACCCTTCCCAGCATAAGAGGTTTGAAATCTTATAGACAATGAGATACTTCTTTTTGTTGTTATTTAATACTGCTGATTTCGTCTTTTTATTGTCTTTTGTCAATGCTGTACTCTGCATTTGCATGACTTTTGATGATCAAAACTTGGGAAAAGATTGTTTTAGAACAAATTGAAAACCTCTGGAAAATGTAGTTTCAAATCATTGCAGCCATTAAATCACTGATTTTTTTTCTTAGAATTTGACTAATAAAATAAATTTTCAAATATTTTGGACTAAAATATTTTAGAATAAGAAGATAACGTTTGGTTTTCTAATGCAGATGTATGCAACAGTGATTTTCTCTGGAATTTAAGAATTCTACAACAAAAACATTCTAACCTGTTTCAGTCAATGGCTATGTGAGTAGAAAACAGAAAGAGTTTTGTGACCTACAGCCCATTCTCTGGAGTAATTTTCTATTGAACATGGTGGGAGTTACCCTTATCCTTGGCAAAATATATAGGGACCTGGTCATGACTTTACTTTGTCAGTGACTCCTTGTGGTTATTTTAAGCTGTTTATGCTCAACATCCTGAAATATAGAATGGAACAAAATTTGTTTCATTGCTAGTATAACAGCCTTAAAAATTACAAGGTTTTTAAAAAACTTTTCAAGTTGATGGCATTCCCTGTGAATACTTAACAGTTACAAAGAAGAAAAAAAAATATTAGCATGAAAAAATTGAGAAGCCAGGACAAATGAAGAGGAAACTAAAATGCCTTAATTTTGCAGAGTTTAACAGCTATGGAAGCCAAATTGTTTTAAACTTTACCTCCTTAAAAACTCAGTGCTAAAATATTTTTTTTATTCTTACTAAATATTGTAAGGATGAACATACCAGAAAGGTAAAACTGCCAATGATACAAGCACGTGCATTCCTCCATTTTTATTTTCTTTTTTTTTCATTCCTTCTGAAAAACCATATTCTTTAATTTTAGAATAGTGTTGATGTAGAAGTAAGGATTAAGACAATTGAAAGGGTGGGTTTGAAAACTGAAACAGTTTATTATCTTGTAAGGTAGGTATATTCTCTGTTTTATGTAGTAGTGTTTTGAGCTTCTCTTCTGGATTTTGTGTGTCCTTATAATTAGAATTGAATGAGAAATATTTCAAGGCAGATAAGCGTGAAAGAGAAGGTACAGTATAATAAAAAAATCACAAATTATTGTTATGTGATGTGTGTGCATGTGTGTGTGCAAAAATTCTATGTCAGAGTTATAGTTTAAGTTCTTTTCAGGGAACCACAAGAGTAAATATTATAGACTAACATTTGCAGATGACAGGACAGTTGAATTAAAATGGTTTTTTCAGCCAAGAACTGAAATTCCATCTGTTCAGCTCAATCTCATGCAAGTGCTCTGAGATCTTTAGAGTTAGTTTAATTGAACATTTTTTTTTCTTTTTTTTAAAAGTCAGACATAGTGTGATAAAGCAGTTGCAGGACCTATTATAGAATAAAATATCTAGGCAGGTTGCATTTTTAGTTAATAGGAAGAGAACATTTAGTTATGTTGTATTTTACTTGTAAAATGGCTAATTTTCCTCTGTCAACCAAGAGTAATTTCCAAATTTGCTGGGACCAATGGGCAGCCAGACATGATTCCTGGCATCACAGGCACAGCTGCCTTTGCCTTAGAACCTTGAGGAACCATATAACGCATAATTTTTTTTTGTGGATAAGGAGTTTTACCCTTGTCTTCCCTCCCTCCAATCCCTACCCCCTCCTCAGTCCCCTTGGGTGAAAGAGAAAGCAGTGATTTTGCCTTTGCAAAATCTCAAAACTTGTCCTTGTTATAGCCAAGAAATGTGTAGGATTTCAATGGCTACTTGCAGTTACAGTATATTTTCTGAATTTCAAAAAAAAATTTTCTATGACAGTCACTGGCACAAGGTTGGGAGCCCTCTTCATCTGCATGCCTTTTTTCCTCTGATGAATCAGAGTTTATAAACCGAGTCACTTATTTTGTTCTGATGTGTGTTTTACGCTCCATTTATTTAAAAGCTGTGAGCTATTTTTTCAGAGTTTGTTTGAGAGGGGAAAAAACCCCTAACCTTGCAGGAAACAGGGATGTAAACCTAATGTTTTTGAAGTCAATCATAGAAATCAAACTGATTGAAGTGTGACAAGCATTTACTCCTTGTTTTCTCCACCAACTCGTAAAATTCAAATTAATTCATTTTTTCTGTTTTATAACATTTGTTATAATATTCATAGAAATATCTTGAGTGCCTTGGGAGATCTTTTGCATATAAAAAAGGTGACAGAAGATCCTTCCTAAATCATACCAGTCATAATGCTTAGGCATACACATACCCTGTAAACTAACTGTTCCAAAAAGTCTTTTTTTTTTTTCCTGTACTGCAGCCACCAAGCCCTCAGCTGTTACCTTGGCTTTTCTGTGGTTGCTCTTCCTCTTCAGTAAAGAGATGCTTGTCTCTTTTGGAAGTGCCATCACAGTAATTCTGTTTACCCTATTTTGTCCAGAGTTTGCAGTTCCATGACTCCATCCAAGACACTCTGGAAACGATGGAGATATTCAAGAACTGTTTGGATACAGTCTTGTGCTATCCTCTAGGATGACCTTCCTTGAGCAGAGAGATTGAACTAGATGATCCTTTTCAACCTTACCATTCTGTGATTCTGTGATACTGAGGCATGAAGAGGCTTAGTGATGTTTTGTAGGATCCTGAGTCTCACAGACCCTTATTTATTACCATTTTTTCCATTCTTCTTGTGCTGCTATTTACATGACTGTAGACAAACTGTCATGCATATTTGTAAACAGAGAAAGCCAGAGTTGCTTCCTATGTGATTATTTTATTGTACTTTAGATTCAGTATTTATGGAAGTGAAAATAAAAAATCCAAAACCATTGGGCACACAAAGTCATCAGAGATGTTTTTATAGGATATGGTTAATACCTATCCTTCTGTCATAAGCCCAGTGTCAGATACTGATTGATTCTACTCTTGAATTTGTTTACTTCATTTACATTTCACACATGAAAGGTTTTTTTGAATGGTCTGAGGAGAAGGAGGATCTTTTTTTTACTGGACCTTGACTTATACTTGTATAAAAAGGATCCTGAGTTTTTGATTCTCCTAAAATATTAAGTCATGGGAAAGAAACCCAAACCAGAAAAAAAAACCAAAGAAAAAAGAAGTGAACTTGTAATAATCAGTAGTAGTTCAATGGCCTTTAAATTTTCAAACAAATGTGAAAACAGCTGGTATTTTTTTGTGTATTAGAGAGAAAAGAAGAAACATGAGAAAAGTCTTTCCTGCACAAAGGATGAACTGTGTGCCTCAGACTGTGTAGAACATGTTGCCTTTGCGTTAATGACTCCCACACTCTCATGGAAAGGGTCACTGCTAAGACTCTGTGTTGCTCATTCAGCTTCCTGAAAGGAGTAACAAAGAACAGGTTTTTAATGACATGAGGTGGATCTCAGTGGAAGGAACCACTTTTAATCCAGGGTTCTGATTTAAAGACCTGACCCCTGGAGGAAACAGGAGGAACCTTCCTGGTCCTGAATCTTCTGATGTGAAAGCTGCAGCAGGATTCGTTGTACATCAAACACACTGCTGCAGTCCCAGCTGAAGCACTTTATCAGAACTAACTGGGAAAAGTGAATCTTTTAATGTAACTTCATTTTGTTTTGAAATCTAGCTGAGATTCTTAAACAGTAACCAAGCCCTCCATCTTAAACGCAGAGTGCCCCTGCATTGTCTGCTCTATCTGAGTGGAAAAAGTCAGAGGAAACTACTGAGGATAATACTCTAGGGCATGGAAAAAACATTTCATATGCAGGAATATAAATACAATCTGAAGCCAAAACCTGATTAAAATTGATGTAGAATGTATCATGTATACAGATGGATAGAAATTTGTGCATATTTAGATATAAATAAGTGGCTTATTAAAAAAGGTACCCTCTTTCCTTCTCTTGTGGCCTTTTTCCAGTTCAATGTCTTCTACGATTAGGTTTATATACAACAGGGAGACAGGTGCTGTTGTTTGCAGAGAGATTCCAATTTTTGTTTAATCCAATGCTCTCTGTTCTTTACAACCAAATCTGAAGGACTCTTTATGCCCATTTAAGTAATCAGCATTAATTCAAACAATAGTTGGTTATATCTGTAAGTCTGATGAATTATTGTTATGCAGACACGCAATACCTTGCTTTGTCCAAATGAGGAAAAAACTCTACTCTTTTCCCTCAGTCAGCAGCATCACATTTGAGGATATTCCTCTAATAACCTCATTTCACAGCAGCTGTCACACAAATTAAAGGCATGTATGGTGAATGCACATCAGAAAAGCTGCAGAGAGGGTATGGGATATCTGATGGAGGATGTTTTTGTCTTGAGCTCAGTTTTGTGAGCTAGGTTTAATAGATGAACAGAAATCTATTGTGCTGTTGTATTCTCAGGTGTTGTCTTGCAGCATGATTACTTGCTTTGCTGTTATGTAGATTAAGGTAATAAAGAGATGTCATGATGGCAAAATAAGTTTATATTTCTGTTACAGGGTACAATCTGGGGGGAAAAAAGTTAAGTAAAAAAATGGATTATTTACCTTTTGAAAGAATTTTCTTGCTTTAGAGACATCTATCTTGTCTCTGGAATTAGGACAGCAGCAGATGATGAACTTTAGCTGTTTTTAAAGGATACTTGAGCTCTGTTGCACCTAAACTTGCCTTTAGTGGTGAGCCTTATGGACAAGCAAACATTTTCTAACTGATACAGCTGTGATCATGTGTTGGGGATAGGCTAAGGACTGCGGAAGACTTCAGAGAGTGGAAAGAAATGAAGGACACCCTGCTTGAAAGACCGAAAGAGAATGTTGTGACATTTTCCCTGTTGGTCAAGGGCACACATCTCTCTCTGGAGAGATGCTGGCAGCCCCCTGCAGAGCAGGCTACCTGGGAAATAGCAGCCCTGGCCAATGCCCCGTGTCCTGGCTCTGGACCACCCTCCTCTTCCCCTGTGGGTCATGTTACCTGACCAGTCCTAAGTCCAGGTGTCCCCCTATCCCAGACTTCCCCTCTTCTGCCCTTATAAACCCACCATGTTGTCCAATAAAGCAGATCAGCTTTGACCTTCAACCTGCACTTTGTGTCTGCGTCTTGTTCCTGTGGGACTTAGCACATGGGAACTACAACTCAGGGACGAGGACCCACTGGTCTGGAATTCTATCCTTATCCCATAACTGGATCAATCATGCCCAAGTCTTTTCCCTGTGGAGCTTTTCTAAACAGGGAAAATGTAATTATCAGTATTAGTTTTTATTTATTGTTGCGTGTTTCTGTGAATATGAGACCTAAAAATCAGTATTTTTTCATTTTCTTTTGCTGCCTTCATTAACAATTTATACACCTTTTCCAAAAAAAAGGAAACCACAAAGAAGTGTATGCTGGTTTAATGAATGAGAACTTGTATTCTTATATAGGTACAATAAATTATTAATTTTTATTTCTGTAATTGGGAGTGAATCCAAAGAAGCAAACGCACAGAAGCCCAAGACTACATAATTTGATCTCTCTGCATGGTTGTTATATTTTGGATCTCACATTTGGGAACCTTCCTCATTATTTGAAAAATAAATATATTTCATCAAAAAATGTATGTGTGAGATAATTTTATATCTTGCTGTGAGCTTGCTATTGCACACTGCTTTCTACTGCATGTTTAAAGTCATGCAAGTTATGTTCATTATAAATAGATGGGATGAACCATGGTCTCTCGATAAAGTGATTGAGCTGATTTTCTTATGGCTGTGTCTTTAGCAGATACAGTAAAAAAATGCACTGATGAACATGCAAAGTAATTTTTCTTTTGTTCTTGGCTACAGTGGCAGCTTTCTTTGATCTAACTTGTAGTGATCCTTCTCTCCCTAGTTCACACTTTCCACTGAAACAATGCAGCTTCTTAGCTGGGATCTTCATCCTTCTTATCCACTAACAATGCTTCCAAAGGTGCTGGAGAATCCCTTGGAGGATCTTAGTGGAGTTCCACCTATTACATATTTAGAATGCGGAGTAGACTTGTCTGTTCTAAACGTGCTAAAACTTTGGCCACACTCACTAAATTCAGTTGCAAAGTCAGTCCACAAATTATTTGTATGGCAGCAAGTTGCAGATCCATATACAGGGGCGCTATGTTGTCCAAGGCAGAATATAAGCACATAGCAAAGACTGAGACTGTATGTTGCAGCCTGCACTGATGAGTGAACAGAAATTAAATATGGGGCAGTTGTGCAAAGAAAGGTGGAACTGATATGTTTATGCACTTCAAAAAACTTTTTTTCTCTTTTGTGGCCTTTTTCCATACTGCCACTCAGTTAGTTTGTCTTGCTTTCATTTTAAAAGATTTTTTTTTTGAAAAATCATTTGGTTGGTAAGCTAGTCAGTGCCTCCTGAAAGTCTGTGAGAGAACAGCATTCCATGAATGCTTTTTTCCCCTTCTATGTGTGCTTGTTTCTTTTTTTAAGCTGCAGTTTCTGGCACCATCCAATTTATTTCAGAATTCCAGCTTAAATTTAAAAAGAAGATCAGGAGAATTCTTCTTCTTTTAGCATGCAAAAAAGGTCTAAAACATTATTTCATTGTTTCATATTACACTCAAGATTCAAAAACCAAATGAAAAGTTGTTTGTTCTTTTTTCCCCAAACTGACTTCTGATAGTGCTCAGGGTTATCAGTATTAAGCTTCTGTAAGAATTAAAAAAAATTGAGGCATCAAAACAGTTATTTGCATTTTTTACATTTACTGATGCTTAGATTGTCCATTATTTCTTCACTTGCTTATATAAATCCAAAGTTGTCATCCCAATTATATGTAAATTGAAAAATATTTTATTAAAAAAAAAACAACAACAAAAAGCCAAACAGAACCCCTCCAAAAAACTATAACCCCCTAGTCTTATTCATTTCTGTAGCTGACCATCTATATGACACTTGGCAGAAGTGAGTGAATAAATGAAAATAAAGTGATATAATAAATTTTGAAAAGCCAGTTGATTTAGGTAAGTGATGGAAGTATTTAGCAAACCAATTTAGATGACATGAGTGGTTCTGCAAAACACGGATCTTTTAGGCATATGTAGAAGCAGATATAAATGTGTCACTTGTGGGTAGCCCTATCGGACCTCTGAGTAAAATGTTAGCTATCACATTATATGCAAAATAAGTATAAAAATTGTGGAGAGTTTTGTCCACTGAAAGGGAAGAAAAAGAAAAGCATCGTATTTAATATGCAGATCTCAAAGTGAAGAGTGAAACCCCCCAGTACCTGAGGTTACTGTTCCAATAGAGTTGTAGGATTAAAATGAATTGCTTGAATTGCATAAGTGCTTTGGAAGATAGAATAGTCTTTGAGGTGCAGGCAAGTTAATTAGTGTAGGAATAGTTCTTTTCATAAAGAATGAGCAGTGTGACATTTTATGTTAGCAGTCACTGTAATCTTCTGGGCAAAGGAGTGGCTTGATTGCAAAGAGCTTTGTCTTGGTGCAGTTGACAAGCCAGTAAAGAGCCATCAGTGATGATCATGGGATAGACCAGACTGAGTTACACAGTGGAAGGCATCTGCTACAAATTGCGTGCCCAAAAAGAGTAAGTAGATGAATTCTTGAACCAGATTAAAATTACCAGGAAAATTATGGGAAATCTTAGTATCTGCTGGAAGGCCGACATAACTGGGCAGAGTGCAAGCAAGTCAAGATATGCCTGTTATGTGTTAAAGACAATTTCTAGACAAAGGTGATCAGTGAGCCAATTAGGTGAGATGTTCTGTGCCTGTTATTAAAAAAAAAAAAAAAGGCTAAAGATGTGAAGATCACCAGTGGACTTAATTGCAGTGACCACGAGACTGTAAAGTTTAAAATTCTGAAAAATAATTGAGCAAGACAAATAGAAACACATGGACTTGAAGAGAAAAAACTGTCTTGTTCAGCAGTCTTCTTGGCAGGATCCTGTAGGAGTCTGATCTGGCAAAAAAGAGAGCCCAGAGGAGCTGGTTAACTTTCAAGGAAAACCTCATCAGCTAGAGTGGTCTATGCCAGTATGCAGATAGCCACACAGCTATTGCAGAAGACCATCAGCAGTGAACAGCAGAATCTTGACTGAAGATAAGCAAAACCAGAATGTACACAGAAGATAGAAGCTGGGATGGGCTTCCTGGTTATTTCCCACAGAGGCATTGCCCAAGCTTGTAGAGGTGAGGTTAGAAAGCTGCACCTCAGCTGGATCAAGAACTGTAAAAGAAATACTGACTTTTGTGAGTACATTGGCAGCAAAAGGCAGCCTAGGGAAACTGGGCCCATTGCTCAGTGGGGCAGAGAATCTAATGACAAAGGACATGGAAAAGGTCAAGCTGACAGAAACCTCATGAATTTCAACAAAGGCAAATGCTAAGTCTTGTGTCTAGGTTGGAATAATTCACCATGCAGCAGCATGGGCTTAGTGCCAGCAGGATAGAAAGCATCTTTGCAGAGGTCATGAGCAGGTCCTGGTGAAGAAAGCCATGCAAGGAAAGCTAACTGCATCCTGCAGAATACTAGCAAGAAGCCAGCAGGCTAGGGAAAGTAATTTTCCCCCTCTATTAAGCACTCGTGAGACAGAATCTGGAGTACTGTGTCCAGTTTGAGCACCTCATGACATAAAAGATACTGATATCTTTGATGTCTTGGAGGGAACTCCATGAGGAACTACTGAGATGTTCAGGGATTGGAGCACATGGTGACTGAGGAGAGGTTAAGAGAGCTGGGTTTGTTTAGCCTTAAAAAAAGATAAGGCTATAGGGAGGTCTTACTGCTCTCTTCAGCTGCTTAATGAGAGAGTACAGAGAAGATGGAGGTGAATTCTTAGTGGTGCATGACAGTGTAGCAAAATGCAATGGGTACAGGGTGATAAATGGGAAAGTCTGGTCAGAAAAATATGAATATAATCACAACAGTCAAATACTGGAACAGGATTCCCAGTATGGTGTGTAATGTCCACCTTGAAGATACACTAAGCTGGACTGGACAAGTCCCTGAATAACCTGATCTGCTTGTCCTTGCTTTGAGCAGAGGTCCTATCCAGACTAAGTAATTCTGCTGCTCGGTAATCCCTGTGTAAAATAAGCTAAATCATTAAATCCAAAGCAAAACAAAGAGGCATTAGTATAAAATAAATATTTAAAGTACTTTAATATTAAAGTTTCCTTTATTGTTTGAATGTACAGCTTTCCTGTATTTCTGAGAAACTAGATAGGAACTCTGAAATACGACATTGCCAGTTAGTTTCTGGCAGAAATGACAAAAGGTGTATGGGAAAGCTCTTGTTGGGAGCTCCTGAGTTTTCCCTTCTGACTTCCAGAAAAGAGCTGTATTCAGGAGTGTCACAGATAAGCATTGAAGATGCTTCTGGCTTTATCTAAATTGAACTATACTGTCAAAAAAAATCAACTTTTCATTATTTATGATAGGTCCACAAAGAAATGGAAGGAAGACTGATCATACAATGCTGCAATAATACAATACAGTTGCTAAAATATCAGTAGAGCTTTTTGTAGGACAAATATTTTTGTTACATAAGAAGGTACTTTAGTGAAAACCATTTTCCACATTTTTATTAAAAATATTTATTACTTTATTGGAATTACAGCCAGGACTTTAATATCATTTTGTCATTTCACTGCACTGTTTAGATGGAAAGAAATTACCCCACAAAAATATTCCTGGTTAACCTGAAAACAAAGTAGCAGTAAGCATTCTGAGTGATTAATATTTCTAGCAGTAGAAGCATATTATGCTCTTACTAGAAATATATGAATATCTAAGAATATAAATACATAAACTCCCAGTGGTAATTTTAGACTGACTTGGATTTTAAAGGAGGGGTTGAGGTTTTTTTTTTGGTTGGTCTGGTTTCCTTTTCTTTTTTTAATCCATTGAATTGAGAAACGTACTCTCATCTGGACAAAATATTCAAGTGCTGGTAATTTGACAAGAATTCTGAGCTCTAAGAAAATATATAAATACAAACCAGAGGTTTATTTTTCTATGAAGAGCAAAACGTGAACATCTCTGACTATAGTGATTATACTCTATGTGGTCTTCAGCCCTTCACTGCTATGCAAATTAAACTTACTTTCTTTTGCTGTGTGTGAAGTATGTGAGCAGCCGTACAAACTTACATTGTGTCAGTAAAGGAGTAGAAACATTATTTATGCTGACTAAAAGAGGGAAGTATTTACAGAAATTTACTGATAATTCTTGGTACTGAAGTAATGGAGACATAAATTTTTATGTGTTGTTAACTGCAACTTCGATAGCATCTTGATAAACCTTAGAACTTGAGTGTCAAAACTGTCAAAATTGTAGCCAAGGACATGTTGATAGCTGTGATGTTGTTGTTTTCTACCTAGAGATGGACTGGAAGAGGTGACCCTTCTGTGAGATTTATTGTAAGACTTTGCTGCAGGACAGAGGATCAGAGTGTAACTATAATTTTACTTCCCGTTAGCTGTCATTTAAAAAAATCTGTTGGGAAGATGTCCTATTCACAGATTTCTTTGTAAAACAGCCTAAAATTACATATTTGAGCATATTCAGTTGACAGTTACATGAAAGTAATGATATAGTGGAGAGGCAATAAATACTTTGAAGCCAATGAGACTTAGTTCCATGAGTGAATGGAAATTTTCTTCAAACATGCCCTCCGTGGGATGAATATAATTTAAACGTAGATGAAACAAGAAATAGTCCTATAATTATACATATTAAAGGGCTATTCTAATATTATGGAGCATGTGATAATTTTTTTTATAGTTTTATTCGTATGTATTCTGCAATTTTCAGTTTCCACTGTTTTGCTTAAAGCATTTGCAAGCAAATGACTTTCAGACATGACAGTCAGGGTGTGGTGTACCTGAGAATCCCCTAATAACTTCTTACAAAGTGGTTATTTCACAAATACTAAACTTGATTGATTGATTCAACTACTTTGCAGTAATCATCAGGGGTGAGGGAACGAGGGGAGTAGGGAGAAATTAGTTGTTGGGAGGGTTTTGAACTTGGCAGGTGATTTTCTTATTGAGCTGGAGTCAGTTTCATCCTGCAGTGAACTAGTGGCCTCTCTGACTTTTTAAAAAGAGTGTGAAATTCTTTTGCTGAGCAGTCTCAGATTCAAAAATCTGGGTATACAATCCAAGCAATTATCTTTGAATTATACTGAAAGATGGATTTGTCTGGCTCTGAAACAGGTGTAAGCTGGGGGAAAGGAGTGGTTTTCTGGATCAGAGAGAAATACATTTCTAATAGAAACAGGGAAGTCCTATAAGGGAAATTTAGATTGAATTTTGTTTACTCTGTTCAGCTATAATGCTAAACCCTGAGACTTAACATAGAATATGCAACAATTTTCAGAGATCTGTGAGAGAAGCTGGATCAAGCCCTGTGTGTTCTATTTTGTTCAGGTTTGGGGGTAAACTGTTGATGGAGTTAAAATATTCTGAAGAGAAATAACAGTCCCTACCTGTTAACTTACAAATCAACAGAAGAATTGTGCATTGCTAGATAATATAAAGCTAAATGAGTACGTTTTGCATGGTAGTGTTTTCATGTTTTCTTTATTTTTCTTTTTTTTTTTTTTTTTAATGTGTACATTAATTATTAGAGGTGCCTATGTCATATTAGGGGAGCCTAACAGTCACTGAAGAACACCACGTCAAGTCACCGAACCATCTTCCTTGCAGATCTTTATTTTCATTTGATTTTAGGGCTATGTGGGAAACACTGAACAATGAACGGAAATTACAGTTGATGAAAAAATATATTTGATGGAAAAATTACAGTTTGATGGAAAAATCAAACTGTTAAATTATGTTTAACATAATAAGAAAAAAAATTAAAGCAGGACTCAGAGAACATAACCACATTAATGATTACTTGTGTTTAGTAAACTATCCCAATTAGCTACCCTTGTGAGTTAACTTTCCTTGCAGATGTTCTTTTCTAGTAAACAGGAAAGCATTTTTTAGCTCTATGTTATGTAATGTTACTTAGTTATTATCTAACTAATCTTTATTAAAAATATGGTCTTGAATTACTTTAGAGTTTGTCTTCTAATTTTTCAAGTCTGAATTGATATGAATAGTCCCTTCTTTCTGCATTGCAGCCTTTGTATGTGAAATTAGAATGTAAGAATTTTTATATTTTAGATATACAAATTGCGGATTTACACAAAGGAGTTCTTTGAAAGCTTTATATTGTTGAAGAATCTTTTTTAAAACTATTTTTTTCTTGCTATGTAGACAAAAAATGGTCATATTTAATTTTTGGATATCAGATGAACGTTTTTCTAGGAACGCTTCTCTCAAAAGAGCAATTGTGCATTTAAGGTTGAAAGAAGTTTAGAAAGCCAGTTCTGACTATGTCCATTAATAAGTCTTCATTTACCTTTTTCTGACTTCTTTGAAGTAAATCTTGTTTTAAGGAAAGGAGAGATGAAAGTAAAAAATCAGTATTTGCAGGTGATTCAAATCAGTACTGCCATTTATAATTCTAGTATTTACTATAAAACATCAAAACATGAAACCTCAATGCAAAATCCATCGTGGTTATACTCCTATAGTACTAGAGGTTTAAATGTGTACCTGAAAATCTTCCTGTGTCCCAGAGATCCCTTAAGGTCATCAGCAGTCACCAGGAGATGCTTCTCCTTCCATTGGCCCTGTACTATCAACTTCCTATATCCATCCTCCACTGCTCCCCCAAAAGGGCAAAGAAATCTGGTTCTGGGGGTTCTTTTTAGGCTGTTCCAGGATCCAGTTTATGGATTTTAGACACACGTAGGTAAGGGCTGCTTTGTTATCCAGTTGCCACTAATAAAACTCAACCAAAGCCAAGTTATGATAAAGTTCAAGTATTAGCACTCAAGTCTATAACATTCGAAACAGACTAGACTACACAGTTTAAAATATTTTTAGTCTCAAATGAGAGGTGTTGCAGTTATCCTTGCTGCACAAGCCTTGCATCAAAATATCTGTTTCTCACTCATTGAGTTGACTTATATCTATGCTGGCAAGACGGCAATCAGGTTTATACTCTTACTGCTTGTCTTAAACCTCAAATTAAACTTGCTCAGAAGGTTTTGTAAGATAATTTATAAAGCACACTTGGTGGCCTCTTACATTTCACTGTGCAAGGGCTTTCATTATGTGTTAACATTTTATTACAACCTGTACTTTAAACTGTTTTATATAAAGATCTCCGTAGAATAACTGAGTGATAACATTTGACTGAGGCTAGATGTATTGCATGATGAGATCACCCATTTATAATTTTTTTCCCCTCCCTAGACATAATGTGAAAGTAAACTAACAGGAACACAGGAAACAGCAGCAAGTGTTCATGATATACGAAAATTGTAAAAAAGTTGATAAAGAAATTACTAGTTGGTGCTTCTTTATTGGCATTATTGCTGAGAACTCCTGCCTGAACAATGTTAGAATGTTTATTTCTGAAGAACTTAAATGGAGAAATTGAAGCACTTTGGGTATATTAAAGTTTAACTGTGCTGTTAATATCAGAGCTCTTCATCTATCCCTTTGTTGGTGCAACATTTTCTTGAAGTTCTAACATCTGTGATGCAGGGAAATCATTCAGTTCAGCCGTATAGTCTATTTTTCACTAAAGGTTTGCATCATCAGAGCCACATTTACCTGTGGAAAATTCTCTGGATTTCCCTGTTAGGCTGCACATTTAGCTTAGAATTTCTGTATCAAGAGAATGCATTTTCTCAGTCTCTAAACTGAGCAGCACGGTCTCTAATTCATGGCATTATATGAATCATTATATTCATTAACATTCATTGCCAGAGGCGTTCTGGCCACTTGAAAACTTTTAATGTGTGACAAAAAAACTCGGAGAACAACAGAAACCAAGATTACTTGCCTGTTTTTGAATTCAAGCAAGACAATAGTTAACTGTGCAAGAGACCATCTAGCAGTCAGTTGCAATGCATACTCCGCTGCTTCAGTGAATTGGGCACTAAATATTGTTTTCTGTGAATGATCTGTCATTTGTGTGAACATACACCTCCTCAGTTGCAGGACTTGGTGGTTTTTTTTGTTGAACTTCCTGAGATTACTGTTGACGCATTTCTCCTGCCTCTTGACGTCCCACTGAGTGGAAGTACAACCATCTGGTGCACCTGCTGCTCCCCCCACCCACCTCTGGTTTTATATCATCTGCAACCTTCTGAAGAGTGGACTCTGTCTCATTTTCAAGGTCATTAATGAAAATGTAAGTAGTATTGACTCAGTATTGGCCCCAATATTGACACCTGGGGTAGAGAACTAGGCTCCAGCTGCACTTTCTACTGCTTATCACAACCTTCTCTGTCTGGCCCTTCAACCAGTTTTCAATCCACCTCATTGTACATAACCCATATTTCATCAGCTCATTTATGAAGATGTTACAGGAAAGTGTCAGAAGCCACCCTAATGAGTATGAGATAATCAACATCCACTGCTTCTCCCTCAGCCGCCAAGCTAGTTGCCTCATTATTGAAGGTAATCAGGTTGGATAACCATGATTTCCATTTCATAAATCCATGCTGACTGCTCCTACAGTCTTTTATGTCTCTTTGTCTTTCATGTCCCTAAAAATTTTTTTCAGTATTAGATGCTGCATCACCATCCCAGTGATTGATCCCATCCCTCTTGAAGGCAGGAGTGAAATTTGCTTTCTTCCAGTCTTCAGAACCTCTTTGGATTGCCACACAATGACATCAGTCAGCTTCCTCAGTACTCACGGGTGCTCTCTGTCAGGCTTCATGGGCTTATGTATGTCCAGATTATTTAAAACTTCCCTGATCTTGATTCTCATCCACCAAGAATGTCTTCCTTACTCCAGGATTTGCCACTGGCCCAAGGGACCTGTGATTCCCAAAGGCCAGTTTTTCAAATAAAGACTGAGGTGAAGAAGACATTGAGTATCTCAAGTCAAAACCCTTAATCAGAAATATGTTTGGCTTGATTCATTTGGTAGAGACTTTCTGTAGACTGTTGCCTGAGTTCCTGTTAGGGTGTTGTAGATCCCAGCCTTTCCAGACCCTGTATACCTTATACCCATGGAGCTGGGAGTCTGCCTACACGTGCTCATGCCTCAGTGTCACAGCAGAAGGCACCAAAGTACTGCTGAGTTTAAGGATTCCTGAGCTTCTATATGTGGAATGCAAACACAGCCTTGAGGTTATGGGAGGTTACCGTGCATTTTCCCTGGATTTTTTTTTACCCCAGCTCTGAGAGTTAAGAAATACTGATGTCAGATGGTAGCTAATTTTATTTGCTCTGTTTTTACGGTGACTAAACAATGCTGAAAAGAGAGTTAAGTGACTTACTTAACTTGTAAGTGGCTTAGTTATTTCCGCTACTTCTTGAAATTTAATCAGTCATGTGTTGTGTAATTATTTAGTTAATGTTGATAACACATAAACCTCAGATATGGTTTTCTAAAACCTGTTACACATCCACCTACTAAATAGATTCCCTGAAATTATTTATATTTATTCTTTTATACTTTAAATCTTCTTTTCAGCATAGGGAGAAAAGTTGTCACACTAAAGCCTGATTTCTTTCTGCTCTTGTACGTGCAATCCATTTGCTCAGTGGGATTCCAGCTAAGTATAGAAAAAAAGAACATCACACTGGGGAATGCATGCACCTAACAGAGACCTGAAAGCTTCCAACCTTAAGCTTTGCTAATGGCAAATTATGCTAGTGATCTTACTCTGCTCTATCTCAGGCAAGGTTAAGAGAAAAGCAAGAAAAAAAAAAAAGGCCTTGCTTTCTTCAAGCTTAATTGAAAATATCTGTCCTGTTATTTGAAATTGTTATCTGTATCTTGTATTTGCTTCAAGACACAGAAGGCAGTGTTGAACTTTACTTCTTTTCTTAATCTGCCAGGAGCTTTTTTTGTTGACACAGTTGGAATATGAGTTAAAACATAACTCCTTACTCTGCTCAGAGGTGTGTAGCAGATCACAAAATTTAGTGCTGTGTATTCTGTTCTGTACAATAAGCTTTAGCCTGTTTCTTCTTAAGCCCACTGCAATTACTGGAGCCACACAAGAAATGAAGCCTCTCACAGTTCAAGTAAAGGCTTTGATTGTGACTTGTTTTGTCTAGCACTATGCCAAAAGATGTATAAATTATTTTGGCCACTTGTTTTTGTTTTTTTCTGTAATCATAAGTGAAAGGAATAACCACATACAGTGTTTGTTTCTCCCTTTAATAATAACTACTGCAGAGTGTCAGAGGTGATTGTAGAAATAATTTAAATAACCATTTCAGAAACAGCATTTGAGCAGTTTAATTTGGTTCCCAAAAGTTGTTTCCTAAAGGTTTCCTCTGTCAGTCACTGCCAGGACTGATTAATGTATCAACAGCCTTTCCTTAGCAAGCACTGAAAACATTTCTGTTAGTTAAACTTTACTCTTTTTTTCCTGTGCCTGTAAATATTTTAGATTTCAAAAGCATCATTTAGGGTCATTCTGTTAACAAAGTTTATAATTATGTATATTGTAACTGGATTTGTGATGGTACACTGTCCTTTTCTACAGAACAATTGGGTAAATATTTACAATAATACAAAGCAGATGGATAGTTTAGACTAACTATTTCTTCACTAGGAAACTACACAACTTGTAAGATTATAAAGGACATCTGTAGGAATATAGAGCATTCAGCAGCTTCTAAGAGATACTGTACATGCATGGTTTCAAATAAAGTAATTGGTTTCTGAAATCACTTAATAAGCTTTTTATTTCTGCCCAAAAATAAAGTTTACACTGGTAAAGCTAAGCCCTTTCTGGAGTTAAATTTCTAGTTTTAATTATGATATCAGTAAACTCTTTCACAACAAAGAAAGGATGCAGGATGAGCAAGGCAAGCTAGAGAATTAATAGAAATAAGTGAAGTTAATGGGTTGTTCTGATAAATAGACACTGCATTTGATATTAAAATGGTGTCTAGTAGAAACTGTGGAGCATATTTCCATTTTAGAGGGAATAGATAAATCACAGACATCAACCCAAAAAACCTTCAGGAATTACCCTAAGGTTTGTAACCAGAGTTATAAACTTGTATCTCTTGCTGTCACTGTGAGTAGGTGAATGCTTCTGCATTTAATTTAAATAAGTGTAGTTGCAGGAACTGATGGAATGTGTTGTGCTTTATTTTGCTAGAGCTCAAGAACATAAATAGATTATTTATTTTAATTATTACTTTTTCCAATTCTAGATCAGTTTGGTTTTTT
Source organism: Pseudotriccus pelzelni (assembly GCA_035584735.1). Classification (NCBI taxonomy): domain Eukaryota; kingdom Metazoa; phylum Chordata; class Aves; order Passeriformes; family Tyrannidae; genus Pseudotriccus; species Pseudotriccus pelzelni. Next base: position 74,236,997 of record JAWMRA010000078.1, read on the forward strand.
TTAATTCAAAATAAACCTTATGGTATTTTATACTGAACTGCTGAAAGAAGAGCAGATTATGCAGTGTAAAAATTGTTTATTAATATTCACTCAGGCTCTTTTATTGCAAAAGATATGCAACACTATTTGGAATATAGAAGGTAACAAACATGGAGGTGAGTGAGGTTCAGCCACTAGGGATTGAGTGTTAAGAGCTTGGTATTTTTGGGTAGATTGTTTAGCCCACTCTGTTTTCATCATTTGGTGATAAAAGGCAAGCAAAAAATATGAAAATGATGAAGAAAGCCTTTTCAGATTGTTGTTTTACAGTTTAGCATTCAGCCAATTTATCTTGGCCTTCTAAATCTGTTGAGCTGATCTAATGTCTTACTGCTCTAGATGCTACTGATGTCCTTCATAAATCATTATTTTTCATATCCTTGAACCAGTTCCTTAGCTAATTGTTTCCTTAACGGTAAACAGTTCCTTCCACAGTGATCATAGAATCATCAACTCATAGAACGGTTTGGGTTGGAAGGGACCTTTAAAAGTCATCTCGTCTAGCTTCCATGCAGTGAACTGGGACATCTTCAACATCTTGTCCTATTTCAACAGAGCCTAAACTAAAAAGTTTGTTCCCATCTTTCTTATAATTACCATTTATGTATTGTGGAAGAAAGGAGTCTTGTAAGAGCTCTCACTTGTGCTTTTCCCTGTATTCTAATGGCAAATCTGGTTGGTAGCCCAATGTCCTTACATTTTTTCTTCTGCTTTTCTGTTGGTGGTTTGTAATTTCCTTTCGCTTTATCTCTCCATGAGTTCTCAAAAAGAGAACAGGAAAGTGCTTTGCCCTTTCTGTTCCTTGACATTTCTTCTAGGCGTCTTATGCAATTTTGTAGTGATAATATTTTTCATGGAGTAGCTTTGGAAACCAGACCATGCAACAACCACACTGGTGTCTTGGTTTGTGCCCTTCCAGCATTGTCTCCTGACTCCAACTCTCTTTTCATTCTGCAGAACTTGAGCACACACAGAAATGCCAAGTAAAACACCTGTACTGGCAGGTGTCATTCTGGAGATGAGTAAGATGACATTAATTTAAAATAGGTGAGGAAGGGAGGTTAATTAAGCACTTGATTAAGTACTCTGTCATCAGTAAAGAAGCTTTTTTTTTTGACAGGATCTCTCATCTCTAACTTGAGGCTTCCTGCAGTGCAAGAATGGAAATATTAATAACAGAAATTTGAACAAAATATCCCTCTGTAACAAATATAAATCAAAAATATATTTTCTTGATAAAACTTTAATTGTAATATTGGTAAGTTAAAAAATAATACTGGAGGTTTTTTTCTTTTTGGGGGAAAAGAAAAGGAAAAAGCTATAGGAATCAAGTTGGTGGGTAAGGTACTTGGAATGCATTGGGTATTAGAAAGATACATTTTTTGTTCTGTTACAACTATCTCGTGGTGCTTCTGTGGGTTGGTTGGAGTTAACAGGGAATCTGGGGGTGAGGCAACTGCAAGAAGAGGAGCACTCTACTCACTGATACAGGTTTTCATTTCTGCATTGCCTGGGTATTGCCAGAGGTGTAAGACCCCAAGCTCTTGCACTACAAGCTCACCAGAGGGTTTTACTTTAACAATCTACAAAGGTCCAACAATATTCACCCTCTGGACATACTAGAAGAGCCTTTGGTTCTTTTAACACCTTAAGAGAAAGCACAAAGGAGAAGACGCTGCACATGTTTTCTCAGGAGGTACTTTACTGGTAAACTTTAGAAAATAAGGGAACTTGACTCACTTAACGGGTTACATTCAACCAAAATAAAGCACTCCGCAAAGCAATATGTTGGTTTAGCAATTTGGCACAATTGAGTAAAATCCAACCCACTCATTCTCAAGTTACCCAAAATAATAAGAAAGGAGATTAAGAGAAGAAGTAAAGAAAGAGAGGGAAAAATTATAGCTGCAACTAGAAAGTCACATGCAAGTCCAGCTTCCACATAACCGGATGGTAGGGTTGAAATGAAGACGGAGAGCACCTATTGCTGCTTCTATTTGCCTTGGCCCCCCTGTGTCCACCCCCCCCCCCCCCCGCCCCAGGCAGGACTTCCAGTATGCCAGCCAATCTGGGGCAGTGGTGTGGGCAATTCTTGTGGGATGCCTTTCACTGACAGCTGCTCCAGGGCTGTCCATGGAGGCTCATAGGGGCTGTGGTGTTGGACAGGGCATCACCTCACCTCGGTGAAATTCAACCTGTCCCTTCACCCCACACACACACTTTAGTTGGTCCGAGCCAATAATTTAGTGTCTCACAAAAGGACAGCTGGGGCAGGGTGTGCAGAGGAGGAGCATGATACACTTGCATTTTTGGTATAGTGTGTAAATCCACATATGTTGTAGCTGCAGTGGCTCTGCTCATGGACATGGTCAGCACTGTAGGCTCAGAGGAGAGGCCATCCAGTGCCAACAGTGGTGATGGCCCAGGCCCATAGGGTAGAGCTCTGTTCCCCTTCAGTGGTTCAACCCTGGGCTCCTGCTGCAAGGTTGCAGCCCTGTTGTTTGTTGTTTTACACCTGGGTCATTAGCATGGGCCTTACTGACTCCTCAGTCAGTCTCTTTGACTTTCTCCACATCTAAACCCAGTAAGCAATTGTTAGCCAGCACACTGCTTCTGGTCTCCTGCCCTGAAGGCCTTGTGAGGATGGGAAGTTGGTAGCAGCTCATCCATGCTTCTCTCCTGTGCATTGCTACACTAGTAGAGTGGGCAGATGTTGTTTAGACCTCGTTTTATCTGAGCACTGCTCTCAAGTAGATTTTACCCTATGATATTTGGCATGCCTCATTTTTTTTGTTTGTAACATGGAGATAATGGCCACTTTTCACTCAGGGAATGCTTCTTTCCGGAAATACATTTTTAGTACATTTTCACCTATGCAATACGGGGGCTGTCTCCTAGCAGTGTGTAAGGAGTGGGCTCTTCATGCAGTGTCTCAGCATTGCCAGCAGCTGCTGTGAATAGAAGAACATTTTGTAACTGGTAGTGGTCATTTAAAATCTGTGAGAGGCATGAGAATGCTGTTGACTTCTAGAAAGCAAATGGTTCGTATTTCACATTTTAGTCATGATGAGTTTTACATACTTTGTGAAACAGAAGTGTGTTCAACATGGTGATATCTCTTATATACATTAGGCTTGAAAAGACTATTTAAACTTTAATTTTCTAAGATGCTATTTTCTGTCTTATGAATGAGGCTTACTGTAAATTGTAGGTGCTTCATCAGACTAATTTTGTAGGAATAATTCCAGAACATTTCATGTGAGATAGAATTACAATTATTGATAACTCAGTTGAATAGCTAGTGTTAACACTACATTGCTTACTAGTATCTTTGGGGAATGTTAGGTAATCAGCAGCTATCCTCTACTTTGGAAAATATGTTTCTTACAGTTGCCTTCTTTTCAATTGCATTTTTTCCAATGGATATTTGCAGCTTTTGTTAAAAAATAGATAAATAAAACAAAAGCTTTTTTAAAGTGGCTTATTTATGTATTGAGAAGAAAACATTTGTATTTGCAAATAAAAAAAAAAATTGATACTAATATGGTGGTAGACACAAGCCTTGACTAATCCTTTAATACAGTGGGCCAATGGAGAAGGCATTAGAACAAATTAATTCATTGTTAAAATATTGATATTTCACAGTTTGGTAAAAAGAGAGGATTGAGATGTTTTTATATTTATTAATATATTTTTAATATTATTGTTTCCCTGATTTTTTCTTTTTTTCTTTTCTAAATATGTTAATTTTATACCATGCCACAGTATTCTTGTGAAGGAATTTCATGTTCAGAGATCCTTGTTAGGTATTATGAGAAAAAGTTTAAGTGTTAATACCACCGTTACACTTCTCTCTGAAAGAGATTTTTTTAGTAAAATACCCTCTTCCTCATTTCCTTGAATTCTGACATGTGTGGATTTTTTTGTTTTGTTTTCCAGCAGCTAAAGAGGCAGTAGATTTGACTTGGCAAGTCATTTGGAAAAGGAGGAGAGGAGAAGTGCCCTGTAACCACTGAACAGTAAGTGCCTGTTTTACCTGCTATTTTATCCACAGAAGTAAGCAGGATACACAGATGGATTGGTATGAAACTTTTATAATACCAAGAGGCATATAAAAATGTGCACACACGGAAGTATAACTGTTCTGAAATACTTCAAAAGGAAAGCTAGGAGGTCTGCTTGGATGTAATTATGGATCAGGTCATGAACAGTGTTGAGATATACAATGTAAATTATTGAAAGCCAAAACTGAAAAGTACCTTAAGTGAAATTCTGTTAAATTGATTCAGATACTAAGTAGTTTTAAATATTCAGTATAGAAAGTCTCTAAAATTAGAAAATGCAGTTTGGATGTGTGCACACAACTCCGCCCTTGAAAATTAGGGACTAATTGAATAAAGACATGCCTGTCAGCTGTATTTGCATGCTATTAAAAAGACCGCTCTGTTTTATACTGAAGATGACTGTCAGCTTTGTTTGCAGCATGCTTGTCTGTTAATTCTAATGCTTTTTTGATTCACGTCAAATTAAAATGTCATTTTCAAAATGCAGGTGTTAACTGCTTTCAGTTTCTCCCCAGCAGAAAATATCTCTGTAGCAGAAAGCACTATATAGTAACGAATCTTTCAGGATAGATTTGGATGTGAGAAGCTGAGCTGGAACACTAAAGTATGAAGCTTGGACTAGAAGTGTTTAGACACATTTGCAAGTGTATTAAGCACTTAAGCTCTTGTCTGAGGACAGTCATACAAGAAAAATATTTAAACTCTGCACTTCATATACAATACTTACGTTACTTCAACAAATTAATTTAAAATGAAATTTTTGCTTTCCTTACAATTGAAAATATTAAAGCGTCTGAGGGTAAAGTTCATAATACTAAGTTGTACTTTCATTACCTTAGGAATTATGAATGTGGCTTTAGTATATTGTAGTGTCTTTTGTTCATACAAAAGTGTGGGGTAGGAAAACACCGTAAGATCTCCCTGACACTGGGACAAACTGTTCTCTGCATACTTTGGGATACACAGAACATTGATCCTTTTAGAGCAACAAACATCAGGATTGGGAAGCAAAAGAATTGTGCCATTTTTTTTTGTGTGGATGTACCTGGCATTCAGACTGGACCCAGTCAAATCAATTTGCTTGTTCATTGCTATTGGATGTACAACTTTCAGCTGTGTTCCTTCTCTCCTGTGTAGTACCACATCTGATGTTCCTTCATTTCCTTGGGAAGCCAACTGCAGCACAATAGCCAGAGAAAGACTGACTCAGCCAAAAATCTGAAGGGTTTTCTGTTCATTAAGTGAGCTAGATTGAAGTGAGATGGCAGGCAATGAGAAGAAAACCAGAGGAAGTGGACCACAAATTTCAACAGCTTTAGAGTGTTGGAGAAAATAATCTGTCCTGTCTAGCCAGAACCTCCTTCCATCCACAAAATTTAGATTCATTTCTTCTGTCTTTGAGAAATGCATACCTCTTTGTGCCATCTTCTTGGATTTTGGATAGAAACTAACTTCAACTCCTGAGTAATGAATACTGGTTTGCTAGAAAGGAAGGAAGGAACTGAAAAAGTGAGAAAATCAATAAATTGCAAAAACTAGAAGGGTTGTGGTATTATAATGGAAGATTAGGTGGTTTGGGTTTTTTTTTTAATAAATATTACATATTTTAGGATTGACTGTGATATTATAGGACATCTCCTGTGGCTGGTAGAAATGGCTTGAGATGTTATCTGAAAACAAGTTGCCACGGGGATGTAGCTGCAATACTGCATTAGTAATCAATGTCAAGGCTGTGTGGTAGACATCCGTGGTTGAATTGCAAGTATCATAGAAGTAAAACCAAAAGCTTTGAGTAAAATATAAAGAATTATGAAGATTACAAGACTTATAAACCCTTTGCCTGAAATTTGGAGTCAATAAGATAGTTGATCTTGTTTTCAGAAATAGAGGTTCTGATCTTAGGTTATTGGTATAAATCCTGCTTAGTCTAGTAAGATTAGAAGGGTTGCTACCGAAGGACACATTTCTAAGGACAATTTTTCTACATATTTGGCACTAATAATTTTCTTTTTAGAGATTTTAATTGAAGAGATGGGGGAAGTACCTGTAGTATGGGTCTGTAGGATGTTTTCTCCTGTATTTCCTGAAAGACTGTTTTTCAGCACAATCACAAATGTGAGAGAGTTTGTGTTGGGGATGAAGACTGATTACTTCAGCGTTAACTATTTGGGGTCTTGTCTGTGCATATGATAAGGTTCATGATTGCTAAGAGCGTTCAGTCGGTTGAACAACAACAGTTGCTCTGATGGTCTGTAATTGTGCAAAGTAGGAGTATATTGACATCAGTAGTACATAGCTGTCACTGAGTTTATTTAAGAAACACTGATAAATGAAAGGCCTGTTGTTTTTGTGTGTTGTTATTCTGGTGGTTGATGTTATTTTGTCACGTAAATTTTTGACACATTGGATTTATGGTTTAGTGTCAAAATAGGTAGAAGTACAATTTTCTCATAAATTGTTTGCTTTCAGTCATTTATTTTGGTACATATCAGAGGATTGATGTCTTGTGAACTGTGTCTTACTACTACTGTGTGTAGTCAGCTTGCCCCGAGTCCCATTTCCTTGTTCTCTGGTGAAAATATGGTAAAAAATTAATTAGAAAAAAGTGTGGTCTCTGGTGCATTACTTTCATAATGTTATTGCTAAAAGCAGCTGTAGGTAGAAGAGATGGAGCTCCATCTGTCTATTCTTTATTCTAAATTGCTCATTCTGAAGAAGTGATTTTTTTTAAACTTTTCTGTCAGTGGAAGATAGATATCCAGTAGAAAGATGATTTTAGAAATGCAGATATTTTCCCCTGTATTTAATATGCTTGTGTTTAAAATAAGATAGTATATGTATATAACTTAATTGCATAAAAACAATATGATTTTTATTAGTTACAGTCCACATAATAAAAATAATAAAGGGTAGAGGATGAAAGAGGGGGAAAAAAAACCCCAACAACAACCTGCAAGATTTTTATGTTTAGCCATGTAATTGGTTTTTGACAAAATTTACTTACTGGCAGTAGTGGATTAGTTTTATTTCATGTGTGTAGGGCAAAAGACCTAAAGGGCATGGCAAAAATTAATAGGGTATTTGCTAGAAGAAAGTATGGCTAAGTAGCATTATGGACCTAATAATATTGAGACATACCAGTGCTGTGCATCTGCTTTTATCTATTAACTAAAATAACTTAATTGTTGCTTTTAGTAGTCTATGAAGGTTGCATATTTGAATGATTTACTATCCAACGTATGTTAAGTGCATCTTACAGTGTTTATATAGTGTATATTTATCCTTTAATAACCACATTTTAAATGGGAAAATTACATAGCAAATGCCCTTGTTTATGCATTAAAACTCTTGTATCCTCATAGCAGACCATATTTCTGAGACATTTGTTTGAATATATGCTGAAATAAACAAAGTTGGGCTCTGCCTCTTGATAATGCATTGGTCTGTTCTTGACCTCTTTTTACAGAGCGAGATGTCACTGATTGATAATATCCCTAGTATACTGCAGATAAATGAGTTCTAAGAAAATTAGCTTACACATGTATCAGTTTACACGTAGTGTCTGAACACAATGCAGGTAATCATTGGCATTTTAACACAGATGCCTGATTATGTAGTGCAGCCCAAGCTCAGTCCTTTGCTGTCAGAGCTGGAGAGATGCTGTTCACAAAAAATAATTGTTCTCATATGTATTCCCCTTTCATAGACAAAATAACTGGAAATATATGCATCAAGTAGTTATGCTAGAAGCATTTTGGGTTCCTGATCACATTTTTCATCTTTTTTTTTCTCCCTTTTTCTTTTGTATTATATATACCTTTTGTAATTCACCTGTTTCTTGTATATTTCTAAATAAAATATAAATTATTATTTGGAAATATCAAATCTAAAAAATAACTCCATAACACGCTTTTTATTAAAGTTTGGAGTCCAAACTGATCAACACAATTGATTATGAAAACATTTGTGGAAGGTAAGACTGCAGTTTAATGAATAATTCTCCTTTCAGTCCTTTCCCCAGTGTTTTCCAAGAGTAATGTTTACAGTACAATCTAATATTGAACTACTTTTTATTATTTCTTCTCTAATGATAGAATTAACTGAGGTGAGGAATATCTGGTTTCATAAAATGTTGTAGATCATATTAGGCAAATTATTACAAAGGCTAATGTAAGCTATAAAATTCAGAACTTAGAATTTTATAAATTTCACACCTAAAAACTGAAAAGTTTTCTGGATTGCAGAGGAGACTATTTAACTCTTTGGAACAGTAGAACAAATGAGTGTAATTTTTTGCTTACTTTTATTTAGGAGAAATATTATAAATTATTATTACTCTATTAAGTCATCAGTGTTGATTCATAATTGTGTTAATTCTTCAATAATATTATTTATTATAATTACCCTTGATTAAGCACTGAATGTGACATTATTTACTGGATACTTTCTTCTCTGTATGTGTGTATCTTTTCATGTGTCTCTACCTTTTCATGCATAATAAATCTACATCACTGTAATAATCACATAAGAGCCCTTCATCTTTATGCAAGCGGCATGCTCAAGTGTTAAACACCAGTCCATCTTGCTTAAAGCTGACATAGGTATCTTTTGCAGACTCTGTTCAGTTTGAACATGTGTACAGATGCAATAACGTCAGCACCTCACAATTTTGAGTTTTAGAAAGAAAACTAATATTCAAGTTTCAAAGTTACGGCAAGCTGCATGATGATTATGATGTGTGGGAGGTGACTTCATAATCATGACAAAGCCCCGCAGCTTTGGTCTGCTCCTTTAAGACAGTCATCACCTCAGAAAACAAATGAACAAAACATTTCTCTGATGTTTCCTTAGTATAGGATGGTGTTTGGGACAGAACATCATTGCTATATATATAACTTATTCCAGCAGCCATTACCTAGGGGTTAAAAATTAGCTTTGTGACAGGCCTGTCACAGTAACCCCTTAGTTTGCTAAGTTGTTTTAGCCTCCTGTGCAAACAATTTCTCTATCAAGAAAAAAGAGGCCTAAAGCTTCCTTAATGCTATTAAATCTGCATCAGATCAGGATTATGAACTTTTATTAGCTTTTTAAGCTTTTCTAATCACTATGGGTAGGTTGGTTTTTTTTGATAATGCTGTTCTGTCTTCTGCAGAAGCTTGTGGCAGTTCATTTTGATAACTGCATCCTTTTAATTCTCAAAAGTGATAAGGTTTTGCTAGTAGTCTCATAAATGACCCAATCCATATTTAATAACAGTAGATCTATGCTAGAATATGTGGAAATTTATGTTTTCTTAACAGTGAGATTTTAACTTTAATCAAAAGTAGCAGGTTACAGATGACATTATAGATACACAATTTTAGTTATTATTTGACTTGATTGTTTCCATAACACATATCACAGGCCTCATTAAACAAAAAAAAACCAAAAACCTGGAAGCTGTAACACTTTTAAATTTCTTTTGCATTGATCTATTGCTCATTACATTGTGCTTTCTCTAGTAACTCAGTTGAATAACTACTTTCATACTGTAGTGGGTTTGTGTGGCTAGGTTTTGGTAGAGGGCGGGGGGAGGCTGCAGGGGCGACTTCTGCTAGAAGCTCCTAGAAGCTTCCCCTGGCTGGTGGAGCCAATGCCAGCCAGCTCCAGGATGGGCTTTTGCCGCTGGCCAAGACCAAGCCAATCAGGAGTAATGGTAATGCTTCCGTGATAACATATTTAAGAACAGGAAGTTATTGTGCAGTGAAAAAATTCCAGCCAAGGAAGATCAGAGAGAGAACATGTGAACAACAATGTAGACACCAAGGTCAGTGCAAAAGGAAGGGGGGAGACGTTCTCCAGGTGCTCGAGCTAAGGCCCCTGCAGCCCATGTTGAAGACCATGGGGGAGCAGTTGTGCCCCTGCAGCCCATGGAGGAGCCCATGCTGGAGCAGCTGCATATCTGAAGGAGGCTGTGACCCTGTGGGAAGCCCGTGATGGAGCAGGCTCCTGCTGGACACCTGCAGCCCGTGGAGAGCAGTACCCACACTGGAGCAGGTTTTTTTGCCAGGTAGGACTTGTGGCCCCTATGGGGTACCCCTGCTGGAGCAGCTCATTCATGAAGGACTGCACCCCATGGAGAAATGACCTACGGGACAGCAGTTTGTGGGACGGACTCATGCCAGAGAGGTCTGGGAAGGACTGTCTCCTGTGGAAGGGACTCCATGGGAAGCAGGGGAATGACTCCTCTCCCTGAGCAGCGGCAGAAACAACAACTGACTATAACCCCCATTCCCTGTCTCCCTGCACTGCTGGGAAGGAGGAGGTAGAGTTTGGAAAGGAGGGGTGGGGGGAAGGCGTTTTTAAAATTATTTTACTTCTCGCTCTTTTCCTCTCATCCTGTTAGTAAAAAAGTTTAATTAATATCCCCACTTTGAGTCTGTTTTGTATGTGATGGTGATCAGTAACTGATCTTTCCCAGCTCTTATCTCAACTCATGAATCCTTCACTTGTTTTGGTTTGGTTTTGGTTTTTTTCCTCTCCTCTGTCCAGTTGCAGAAAGGAATAAGAGAGCAGATTTAGTGGGTACCTGGCATCTGGCCAGGGTCAACTCACTACACATACACAGGATATAACTTATTACAACTTGTCCAAAGATACTTTTCATGTTCATTTAGGTATCTCAGTCTACCATTTTTCATGACTTGCTTGAGTAGAGTACTCTGGGAACAGTGTAGTTGTAAGCATGGCCAAATAAGGCTCAAAATAAGATTTATATATGAATTCTTGCTCAGAAAGTGATCTTTGCTGTGAAGTGCTTACCCTCTTAAAAGTGAGACTGCAATTTTGCTGGTCCTTCAGTTCTGACTCTGGTGCTCTTCTAATGATGCTCTATGAGTGCAAAACCCTCATCCTGCTCACTTAGAGAAACAAATCTAAGCTCCAGAAAATATGTAAGTTACAGTCTGAGGCTCCCTTTGGGTGCAGAGGATCTAATTTTTTTTCTATTAAGCACTGTGAATGATTTCTTGAAGATCTTCAAACCACAGTAGAAAGTCTAGTCTCACATACCATGCCTCTTACCTATGAACAACATCAAAATGATCTTACATCACTTGTCACCAGGCTATTATTAAAGTGATAGTGGAAGACACACATATTTTGAAACAAGAATGCTGCATTCTCAGGTTTCACTGGTGCATTTAAATATATAATGTTATTTGTCTACAGAAGCTGTTCTTCCAGCACCATTAAAGCACCAATGATGTGATCTTTAAAAAGTTCAGTTTTAAGCTTAGTTTTAGTCAGACAATCCAATTAATGTGAATGAGCTTTTAATTAATAGGCCTAAAGTTAAGTAAGTCTTTTTTTGTTTGCACAATCAGAACTTAAGATGTGATCCTACTGATTAACCTTGATTCTCCTTCCCCTTCTGTTTCTGAGGATTTGCTGGTGTTATGCCTTGGGTAGATAAATCTCAGTTTATCTACCTGTTTATCTGTTCCTGCAAAGTTGCTAGGGGAGAATGAAAGCTGAAATTTTCCAAAGAATGCAACAAAATTGCATATACAAAGCCTGTGGGGATTAATGTATTTAACACAGTTCACTATTTAAATCTTAAAACAAACTAGTACGTGAAAATTGTCCACTGTAAAAATTAAATTAATCTTAAGACCATTAATAAGGTTGATCTTTAGTTTAAATGAAAAATTTTGTACACTCACATTTCTAGAATAATGAAGGAACTGTGCAAGAAAGAGCATTGGGTGATTTATATCTAGACAAAAAAAAATGGAGGAATAACATAAAATTTATAGGAGACTACCTTTGCTGGAATGACGGACAGGCTCGCTGCCTAAGAAAAGAAGCTTACCAATGGTCCTGGCTCACTGGGGAGGTCCCAGATGACTGAAAGTTGGTGAATGTCATGCTAATCCACAAAAAGGGCCAGAAGGAGGACCCGGGAAACTACTGGCCTGTCAGCCTGACCTCAGTGCCTAGCAAGGTTATGGAGCAGACCATCCTGAGTGCAATCACACAGCACCTACAGGATGGACAAGGAATCAGACCCAGCCAACTTGGGTTTAGGAGGGGCAGGTCCTGTCTGACCAACCTGATCTCCTTTTATAATCAGGTGACCCGCCTGGTGGATGAGGGGAAGGCTGTGGTTGTGTCTATCTGGACTTCAGCAAAGCCTTTGACACTGCCTCCCATAATATACTCCTGGAAAAGCTGGCAGCCCATGGGTTGGACAGGGGCTCTCTGTGCTGGGTTAGGAACTGGCTGGATGGCCGGGCCCAGAGAGTGCTGGTGAACGGGGCTGCATCCAGCTGGCAG
>JAWMRA010000078.1:74249515-74369889 GCA_035584735.1 Pseudotriccus pelzelni
CCACCACTTCTGGAGAAGCTGCTCAGGCCCCTGCCAGCACCTGAGTCAGGGTGAAGGCTGCCTTCTGCCCACCCATGGGCTCCCAGCCCCCCTTGGACACCTGGTGAGACTGTCAGGGAAATCAGAGAGTCCTTTGGAGATGATTTTTTTGAATTTTCCATGTGCTGGTGGGTATTTCCAGGGCAAGGTAGTGTGATACGGGCAGGCAGATATTACTCACCGCAGAAGCCTTTAAAAAGTGAAAACACGAAGTTGAAAGCTACTGAACATTCAGCAACTTCCCAAATCCCACCTGAAAAGTAGCAAAAGGCACAAAGAAAGTAAAAGTTCCAGCATTACTTTTTTTTTTTTTTTTTGTTATTGTTGTTCTTGGAGAAGCATCACTCTTTATTCTGAGAAAAGGGAAGCGTTGGGGCCATCGGCTCTGTGGAGTTGTATATCTCCCCTTGAGAGGGGAGAGCAAAGCTGGGGTGAACTCCAGCACCCTGGGTTGCATCAGGGTTTGGGCAATGCAACAGTGATGCTGAGGTTTCTGTGGCAGAGCCAGGAGCTGTTGGATGAGACAAGTGGGTGATACGGAAGAGGAGAAGCTCCTCTTGTCCTCACCCTCTGCCCCGTTAGGGTTTTGGACAGGTGTGTTTGGGCTCAGGGCTGCTCCACCTCTCCCCCTCCTGCACAGCCACATCCTGCTGCTGAGCTTGGCCTCAGCTGCACCCAAAAGACACACCGGTCACAGCAGCTCTTTTCTTTATTTAACCCTCCCCGGCCCCAGGACCGTGGACGCACTTCCACATTTTCTGCTGGCCACGGTCAAAATACCCTTGGAGCCGTTTCTGCTCCTCCTGCCCGGCCGATCTCACTTGCAGATGCTCAAACCACACGTTCCTTCACCCAGGCTGGCCCATCACAGATGGACATGGCTAAAAATACCTAAAATACTGCCTGACCACAGGCGTCCTATAAGGGTCTCACAGCCAGAACAGCTGGGACTGAGAGGATGGGCTAAAAATAGGGGTGCGGTGCGAGTTTCTGAAGATCCCAAAACATAAGGTGAAACTCAGTCCTGGTTAGCAAAAGAGTTCAGGGTATCTTAGGGCTTATTTCTGCTTGCAGGGACTCAGCAGGAGAAATGTGGGACCCTGGTGGTTCTTGTGCGTGGGTTTAGTAAGGTATCACTATCACCTCTGTGCGTCGACCCTGTTTGCTATTTAGGGTCACCATCCGTTCAAGGAGCTGCCTTTTTGGAGACTAAAGGCTCTAAACCTGAGCTCTGTCCACAAGTCTTAGTTCAGGGATGAAAATCTGGGGATTTGTCACCAGGACCAGTTTTGCATCCAGCCCAGCATCCCAGTGTAAATGCACACACTGGCTGAGCCCCATCCTGCCCAAGATACGCTCAAACTCTCAATGCCTATACAAGGACGGCAGTTGGAGCTGGGAGAAATCTCTCTCTGACGTTTCCAGTCATGACCCACCAGCTGGGGACATGCCTAAAGGTGTGGAGTCCAGTTTGGGACCTCTCAACTCACCACCAAGCCCGGAGGAACCCATTACATCCCCGTCCCCCCACCTTGCACAACCCGCTGGCCCTTCTCCTTCCTCACACTGGGTGAAATCAGAGCTGTTATTTCAAAGAGAAGCTTGTGATTTATCACTGTAATCTCAACCACAAGTTGAGCTGGCAGTAGTTAGGGGAGCCACGAGGAATAAGAGAGGGCTTAGCAATTCATTTCAGCATCCTCTGTACTCTTGAGGTTTTTATTTCTCGTGTATAAGAGCAAGGAAATATGGGTTTCTGCTGAGTAAAGAGGAGAAAACGAAAAAGAATTGCCCAGGATTTGTGCTGAAGTAGCTCATGTTGGGCCACTTCTTTGCATACTGGCCAAAAAAAAAAAAAAAAGAAAGCTGTTTTTGAACTTTGAAAGCCGAGGTTGTTGCAGCAACCAGAGGCACCAACCTTGCCAGGGCAAGGGTACACCCTGGGCTGGGGAGCAGGGTGGTGCTGGTCCATGGGCAGAGCTGAGTGGGGGTTCTCCTCTGTTTTTCCCTTGTTCCCTTCTCCATAAGTCACTTTTATGGCTCTCAGCAGCCAGCCTGGAAGGCACAGCTTTGCAGCGACATTAATGAGTCTTTAAATCAAAGGGTTGTGTTGGCCAAAGCAAACCTTGTGTCTCCTTCCAGAAAGGGCCAGGCTGGGACTCAGCGACAGAAAACTCCCCAAACCCCACTGTCTGTAAAGTAACAATATTTTCATCTTTACTATTTCACATTCTCTTATTTCAATCTTAATTTATATCTGGGTTTGCACTTCATTTAAGGCTCCAAATTCTATTTTCCCCACCTTTGCTTTGGTTTGAATGGACCTGGAAGCATATGTTTTGCAAAGTATCAGTAAGACGCACATTATCCTATGTACTTTCAGACCCTGGAGATATAATAAACCACCCAAATTTCCCAATTTTCCCAACACTTGAGACCTTTGCATCCAATGTTCTGTGCTCCCAGTGTGCTCAGAAGAAATCCATCAATTTTTTATATCTTTGCCTTGTTGCACAGAAGAAAAGGCTGTTTTCCAGGCTTGCTGCAGGCTGTGGAGGAGTCGGACAGCATTTTAACCCAGGCTTAGGAAATGACAAAACATTAACTCCCCTGCAAGGCACTGGAATAGTTTTCATTAAAGACAATCCTTGCCAGGAGCCTGCAGTTATTTTCCAAGCCAAAAAAAATAAGAAAAAGAAAAAAATTGCTCTTTCTTGGCCTTTCTGGTTTGCTAATCTACTTTGACATTTATTAGCAATTATTTATTTCCTTCCCCGTTGGCTGTTTATGGTGCAATTTTTCAACAAAATAGGCATTACTCAATAATAACCCCTGCAAAAAGGCAATTAGGAAACGTCAAGTGTGTTGCAGGGATGGTTACAGAGATTGTGGGTCTCTTCTCATCTACAAAATCTCATTTTCTGGCCCAAATGGAGCTGAAGCTGTTGCTCTGGGCAGCAGAACCCAGCCAGGCTCTGGGACTAGAGCATCACAACCTCCCCCCATCCTTTCTGCAAAGAATCCAGCGGCTTGTCCTCCATTTGCAGCCTTTTCAAGGGGCAAAAAGATGCAAAACACATATTTAGGAAGACCTGCTTTCGTTGTCCCCTGGGTAATAATGTTCTTTCTTCCCTTTGGGTTTTGGTGATGAGGAAGGTCTGTAAAAAAACAGGATTCTTGTTCCTTAATGAAAATGCTCTGTGCTGAAAGGCTCCCACGAGTTCCCATGAAGCCACAAGGTAGGGCAAAACTGAAAAGAAAATTAAAAATATTAAAAAAAACCAGCTCAACCTTTCAGCGCAGCATCTCAGGAGCATTTCCCCATTCCTTCCCTTTGTGGGGAGAGCTTGGTACTGGTCACCCGCCCTGCAAAATCCCCCCAAGAAAGGGCTTCTTGCATATGAGGAGCCACAGTGGGGAAAAAGAAAAAGAGCTTTGAGTTGAAGTAATGCAGGTTGCAAGAAAATAAATTTTTTTTCTGACTGCGCTCACATGCAGCACCTTGCACTGATCACCCCACGTCCTTCCCGGTGGGCGCTGAGGGGGAATTGGGGCACAGTCTTGGATCCTGTGGGGGGTTTGGGCACGGTGTTGGCCCTTCTCTCATCCTGCCCAGCTGGGCATGAGTTGCAAAAACCATCCCAGCCCTCGCTGGGGCTGGGTGCTGGCAGGAACCACGCTAGAGAGGGGTGAGAGAACAGCGGGTGCTGCTCGAAGGTGGGGACAGCCCAGTCCTGGTTCTGCTTGGCTGGAGCTGGCACCTAAAATAACCAGCCCCACCACAGTATTTTTGCTGGTTAGGGAAACTTAATTTTCATTTTCCGACTGGTTTCCTGGCCGGGACAGGCGAGGGCTGCTCAGGGCTGTGGTGAGGGTGGGGGGTTATTTGGCACTAAGTGCCACTGAAATGCTGGGTTGGCTTTGGTGTGGCTTTTTGCTGGGGAGAGTGGTGTGAGAGCATGTTGGAGAGGAGATGCAGCCAGGGGACCACTGGGAGCTGTGTCATTCCCTGATGCTGGATCATAAAATCCCAGAATGTTTTGTGTTGGAAGAGACCACAAAGATCATCTCCTTCTACCCCTTGCCATGGGCAGGGACACCTTCCGCTATCTCAGGTTCCTCCAAGCCCTGTCCACTCTGGCCTTGGACACTTCCAGGGATGGGGCAGCCACAGCTTCTCTGGGCAACCTGTGCCAGGGCCTCACCACCCTCTCAGGGAAGAATTTCTTCTTAATACCTAATATAAATGTCCGATCTTTCAGCTTAAAGCCATTCTCCCTTGTCCTGTCACTTCTTGCCCTTGCAAAACATCCCACTCCAGCCTTTCTTTAGGCCTCCTTTAGGTACTGGAAGGGGCTCTAAGGTCTGTCTGGAGCCTGCAGGATAAACACCCACAGCTCACCCAGCCTGTCTTTATAGGAGAGGTGCTCCAGACCTTTGATTTTTTTCAATACGCTCCTGTATCCAAAATTTCAGAAATAAGGTATGTAATCTTTTCCCCTTTCTCAAGCCAACATGTTGAGAGATATATGTGGTATATATGCCAGAATAATGGAATGAGCATTTAGACGTGAACAGTAGCATCAACCCTTATTCTAGACTATAAAACTCAGTAGAGTAAACATGTCCTCTCCGGTGTTCTCTGCCACATGCATATTGGATAATGTTCTTTCCAGCCTGTTCTCCTTTCCTGACCCCCCAAAACCAGTGAACTGGAAAATGTCATTCTTTTGTCCTCACCTTTCTTTTCCTGTATTGACATTCCTGTCTTCTCAGCCCCATCTTCCAGCACACTGCACTGTGAATAGGTATATTAAGAGTCAAAGAATGTATTTATATAAGTTACAAAGATTCCAGCTCATCCGAAGCAGCAGGCGTGGGAACCTCATAGTGATTTTGCTTCTTTTCTTGTACAGAAGTAGGAGTTTGACTGACTCACACCTTTGTCAGAACTCAGCCATAATGTGCCTCTGTGTTTCCTTAAGGGACCCTCAGCCATCCCTTCCCTTTGGATGTCTATTAAGAGTGTTCTTCCCAGGTCTCTCTCTGTGAAAATTGCATCTGTGGGTTGCATTGCCCTACTTTGCAGCTACAAGAGCAGCATTCCCAGGTACCCACAAATAAAAGGAAAACCAAGAAATGTTAAACTGCTCTTCTCTGTGCCTCAGCTAGACCTTTCCTTGCAAAGGGGCAATGGGAATACTTATTTTTCCAGTGTTACACTGTCAGAAGGAACACTCAGGCAGAATGCAATGCTATTGCTGGTTATAATAGCCTTTATTCACAGATGAGGGTTTTGGGGGTTTCTTCCTTTCTTCTTTTGTTCTTTTTCTTCTACTTTTTTTTTTTTTTTTAATTTGTATGTAAGGTCTTATTGTTCCTTTCTATGGTGCAGTAAAGCCCCACAAAGAATTACAGCCATAATCATCTGAAGCAGTCAAAGTATCCAGATAGTTTGTGCTAAGTAAGGCAGGATAAATCCAGCAGGCTTGAGTTAGCAAAGGGCTCAGTGGATTAGGTTCGAAACTTGGTTCTCAGGGGTTGGAAAGTGAACAAACACCTGGCACTTTCTTTGGAAACTTGAAAAAGAAAAGAAAAAAAAATGAATAGAAAGTATAATCTCCTCTCTAAATGTTCCCTTCTCCATAACACACCTTCTGCTTCACAGATTAATTGTCTTTCTTGAAAGTTCACTTAAAGCTGTTCCCCTTTTTATAACTTCACCCCCCAGATTTTTTTTTTGCTTTCAGGATGGGATGGGAGAAGGTGACATGGTGAAGGATCTATAAAGGCCATGAAGTGCATGGAAGTCTGTCCTCCAGCTACTCAGCCACAAGGTCATTATTGGTCTTTCATGTCATGGTGGTATCAAAAAATTGAGGAAAAAATTACTGCCAACCTTTGATCTGTTGAATGTGAACTCAGAGACTACAATCTTGTTTTTCAGTGGTATGAGAATGAAGCCAGAAAATACTACAACAAAATATATTAAACTGATAATTCTGGGGGGGGAGGGTGAAGAAGGCACTGTCCATCAGTACTGCTCTGGGAAAACCTTGGGAAGGAGCAGGGGCAGGGAGGCTCTATTAACATGTGTTATTCCATCACTTGGAGAATTTTTGTTCTTTCTGCTTGAATTATATTAAACTTCTCAGATGGTTTTTGAAAATATTAGTATTTCAAACTTTGACAAGGGACATCAGCACTTTTCCAGCCGTGGTTTTTGTTGTGGGGATGACTGGATAGTTAAAGATGCACACACCAAAAAAAAAGGATTTCTTTCTTTGTGGATAGAAGTAAGTCCTTTCTGACTGAATATGTCCTTGGTGAAGTGACAAACCTGACCTGGGTAGCAAGAGAAAGAAGACATCAGAGTGGTCAGCTGTAGCTGAAGGGTCTGGTGATGCATTAGTCCATGGGCATTGGCACACCCTTACTGCTCTCCTGGATGGGACCTCTCTGTCACAGGTTTCATATGCCCATCAAACATGTAGAGGAAGTATCATTTTCTATAAAACTCTTAATCCATTTTGAGCATTTCAACATATTTTCCCATTTATTCCAACAGAAAAACCCAAGCCCTGCTTCATTATAAGACCCATAAAGTGCATGAGAACAAGTAAACTCAGAAGAAGTGGGATTTCAAAAGAAAATAGGCTTGTTTTCCCTAGGAGCAAGCATGAAAAACAAGGATTTCTCCATCCAGCCTTAGTCTATTTTCTTTTGCTCTTTCAGGCAGTTCACCACGGGCTTGGGAAAACACATTCCCAGAGCTTCAAATATTCTTGCACTGATAAGGATCTCCAAGCTTACAGATTTACTGACAGTGCTACCACTAAAGATCTGGAAGATTAACCCAATTCTGAAGTTGGAGACTGCCTATTACAAATCCCTCTCAAAGGATACAGGAGATATTTGAGACAAAATTTTTGTTAGTGGGAAGAGCAGAGAAACTTAAACGAACAAAGCCAGACAGTAATTCCACCTTTAATTCAACTACTACTTATAAATCTCCTCTGATTAAAGATAATTCCAGCATTTTAAAGATCAAAGTCTTGCTGGCTGCTTGATTGCTTTTTAAATTCTGATTTTATATTCTGCTAAACTATACACCATGAAAAAAAAATAAAGGAGAAATAACATGTGCCACGGTGAGGGATTCTATTTCATTTAACAGTTGGGGATGAGAATTGCCTTCAGACTTCTTCTATTACAAAGATCTACCTCATGTCATCAATGACAGAAGACATGATTTTCAATCAAGGACTTGCCAGAACAAAAATTTTCAAGAGAGGGATACTGTGAGAGGTATTTGGGATGCTTTGTATGAGATAATTTGAAGAGATGCTTACAAGCCCCTGAAAATAAGAACCTATTGAGATGTCACAACTTGAAGCATGTGAAAGCTGCATCTAGATTTGAAAATCTCACCTGTGTCTGTAGCATCCTGACATTCTGAACATGCCCTATTTTGAGGGTTTCTTTGAAAAAAAAATAACAAATCCCAGAACTTTGCCATGCCGGTTTCATTACCCTGCTGTATGATATTGTGAATATTTTCAAGCTTTTCCCTTTTTCTTTATAGCAAAAGTTTTAGGAAGTTTATATAAATTAATAAAATCCTAGGCTCTATGAAGGCAATCTTGCTTTGAACAGGCTTTTATTGATCTTTCAGGTAAATCTACTGTGAATGTTATGAGCCAAACCCAGATCACCAACTTCAAACAGAATTGGCGGTACCTGTAGAGAGTTTTCCCTGGCAGACAAGCTTTCACTAAAGCCAGCAGAGCAGAGGTGAGGATAAAAAACTTGCTTAATTAACATTTCAGATGTATTGCAGGTTGAGTGATTTAAGGTAGCTTAAACTATCCCAGCTGTATTGTGGAGGATGTCATTTTTATAGGATAGAGAATTCACTCATAACTTAATAACAAGGTGTGTTAAGAGGAGGAGAAGAATTTCACTCACCTGTGCTTCTTTTGTTTTTGTTTGCCTCATTAGGAGGCTGCAGCTTCTTTCCCCCCAGTTTCCCAAAGTCAGAACAGCTGGGAAGTTGTAGAAGGTTTTTATATTGTTACAAGTATTTTTCATTATTGTGAGAGAAGGAAATAAAGACTCCTGTTTCCTGGTTTGAGAAACACTGTTAGAATCATAGAATCATAGAATTAAGGTTGGAAAAGCTCTCTAAAGTCTTCAGATCCAACTGGTCCCCCAGCACTGGCAAGCCAACCACTAAACCACGTTCTCAAGTGTCACACCTACCCTTTTTTTGTATACTCTTCCCTAAAGTCTTTATCCAAAACCCACTGAAGCCACATGAAAGTATCTTAATGCCTTTGAAAGCTTTCAGACCAAGTCTTGGAAGGATAAACTGGAAAATCAAGTTCTCCAGTGTTTCCTTGTTTTCTGTTTCTTGTTGCTTTTCCTTTTTCTTTCCTCTTTGGTTTTGTTTCTAAACATCAGAGGGGATTCAAAGGGATAGATTCAGAACCACTGCTCACAGTGAGAGTTGCAGCTCTTGAATGAGGCCACTGAAAGCTGGTTATTAGATGTACATCTACAAGTGCTCTCTTCTTCCATTCAGTTACAGAGGATTAAGGGGAGGACTTTGAGTGTGTTAATCTGAAAAACAAATCAATCTTGTTATTCATCTTATGAACATGACAGGACTCACAGTATCTCAGCATTCTCCCTGTAAAACATATTACAGTAATCAAGACGAAATGGACTTCATGGAAGGTTTGGGTTTTTTACAATTCTGGGCTCAAAATTCCAGAAAATAGAAGGCTTAGTTGGAATGTTGAGAGCTGACAGAGATTTGTGGGGTATCACAGTATTACCGGGATTCATGGAGGTTCACCTGAATGCTCAGCAAATTTTCCAGATCCAATTAAGCTAAGGGACCATTTCCTAAGTAATAAAAATGATGAGTGTGCTAACAATTCTTTCACAGCTTGAACTATCACTTAAACTAAGGATGAGTGAGCCAGCTTGGCTATAAAGAAAAATAAATGGCCATGCTTGCCATTTACACTGTACTCACTTCATCCCATGCTGGAAGCATAGCTGAGCAATTTATATTATTGTTCAACAATTGCATTGGAGCAACTGATACCTGAAAATGATTTATGTTCACAGTGGCAGAGTGATATGACATATCCATAGTGTAAATGAGAACTAAAATACTCTGAAATAAACACAGATCTGAAGAGGTGCAAGAATTTGTTTAGTGATCAGTGTGGTTATCTGAAGCCTAATTTATTTCCCTGTGGTGTTTTGGTCTGTGCATATGCACATGTAAATCTACTCATTATTACACAGTAACAATGGTCATTCAAGAGGACATTTTCATTATAGTAGAGGTGGAGGCAGTTTTTTGGTTAAAATTATTGCAATCTAGACTTTCCAGAAGTTGTGAGAGGAGGAATAGCCCACAAGGACAAGGCTTTTGCAGGATAAGGGTAGCCACATTGTTGATTTAGGCTTTTTGGGTGAACTGGAAAGCACTGTATAAGTGAAAAGACCAGAGTAAAGCAAGAGAAGGCTGGAAAATGGGGTGAGCAGCCAGCAAAGAACAGGGAGGAGAAGTAAAAGGGACATTGCCTTCTACCTGCATGTGATGCTGGGAAAGGCAGGTTCCAGAGAGAAAAACAGAATAAAAAGTAAAGGGAAACTCTATTATTATTATGTTTAGAAATAACTCTGATGCTTCTAAAACACATGCATTACCTCCTTCCTCTACTACAAGAGCAAGACAGGTCATACACTCTGTGACAAACTCACTGAGATTCTCAGGGACTATTTCAGAACAGATCAAATCGAAAGAAGGAAAAATACTGTCCTTGTGTATTTCAGGAAATCCTTGAAATAAAAGCTGGGGAGACCTAGGAAAAAAACCCACCTCTTTACTTCAAGGCAACAAACAACTAGGACTCCTGAAAAGATGCCTCTCATTGTGTGACAGAAACCTTGACAGCAAAAAGGAGTTTTCTACACAAGTTCTGGGAGGGAAGTTAAATGACAGAAGAGCTTGGTTTTGTAAAGTCTGACACTCTTCATTCTGAATGCTGGTAATTATGACAAAGATGCACAGAAATAAAATGATGTTCCTGCAGCAAACTCAACTGCAAACTGTCAGCTGTGTACCAGTAATGAGAAAGATGTGTTTTAGTACCAGAATATCTGTGTGTGATGTGGGGAAGAGTGAAAATCCAACACTTTTAGTGTTTTTTCCCACTGTGGTATTCCTCAGTGGCACTGTCAAGGAGTCACTGAACAAGGGAAGTCGTCTTGGTTTCACCTGTGCATTAAAGTCTAGGGACGTATTTGGGGAGTCACTGGGGTATAGTCCAGATTAAATCTGGAAAATGCTGTGGTTGAAAGCTAAAAAAGTGTATCAAATTGAGATTTCCTAAAGATGTCAGTCTTCCTTTGACTAATACAATATCCTGTCTTAGAGAACAAATTAGTAGTAATCAAATTTGTAATAGAATTATGACAGATAACACTGATTTGGAGGATGACAATGATAACTTGATCAAGGAAGTATCATTCACACAAAAATTAAAACATTTGGGTTAAAAAATGCTAAATAAATTAAAGAAGACTAAACTAACAGAGGTTGTGAAATCCCCATTCCTGGAAGTGCATTCCATTGCCAGGCTGGATGGGGCTTTGAGAAAGCTGGTCTAGTGGAAGGTGTCCCTGCCCACAACAGAGGGATTGGAACTAGATGATCTTTAAGGTCCCTTCCAACCCAAAACATCCTATAATTCTGTCATACTATGAAATAAAACGTAACAAATAAAAATAAATAAAATAAAATAATAAAGTAAAATAAAATAAAAATTAAAAAAAAATAATAAAAAAACCCAAGCTAACAATCTGGAGACAGAAGAATCAAACAAAATGGAAAGCAAAAGGTCCAGTTTCCCAAGCAAGCACTGTTTTTATTAGGTATCACAAGCCACAGGCTGCTGTAAACAGCACCCCCTTTCTTACAAAAGCCATGGTGTAAAAGGCCACGGGTTCAGAATGTTTCCCTTGCAGAAATCACTAACAGGATCAGGGCCCAGTCTCAGAACCTTTAGAAAAAGATCTGGTTTTATGGAGACACTGCAAATGTGACAAAAGAAAGGATCTCTTGATGCCACTTTTAACAGTAAATGACACTATTATACTTCAAGATAGACACGAGGCCCCAAGTCAACCTTATTTCAGAGATGAATTACTGAGAAGAGTGCTACAAACCTGTCTTACTCTAAACAGAAATTAAGGTGACAGGGTACTCGCGGGACCGAGGCAAGTTGAAAGGAACTGTGTTGCAACATAAAGTTAAAGCTGACTCTTTTAATTTCACATTTTCACATTACAAAGAAAAAGAAGAAGAAGAAGAAAAAAAAAAAACCAAAACCGCTGAAATGTTGAACTGGGTATGTTTAAACAAGTATATGTGTGAAAAACCCTCTCCAAACCATACTAGTGCAAAGGCATGATATACTCGAAAAAGAGATTCAATCATTAGTCCATGCTCTGAGCAGCATGTCAACATCTCAGGAGAAAAAGATGTAAGGCCCCAAATTCACATATTCAGGAGAGAAGCTTTTGAAAAGCAGCCATTTGAAACTGCCAACAAACTGAAGACAAAATGAGATTTGATAGAGGTGACAGAGCCTACAGCATCAGATTAGCTCTTTGTTTGTCACAGCGAGCAAAAGATGCGGCGTTCAGTCTGACAGACTCGCTCGTGACCTTTATTCTGCCAAGCCAAATGAGAGGGAGGACAGTGAATGCCATTTTGCAACCTGGAACTGTTGCTCAGGAAGCTTGTAAACAGTGATTTGAATAGAAAATGAAAAATCTGAGCACTGAGACTTCATACTGAGCTGTCACTTCTCCGCTTCACCATTTGCTGCGTGTTGTGTTTAGACAGAGGTTCAGTTGTCAGCTCTCAGAGAAATGTTCAGATAACAAAAACCCACCATGTCCAGGTGACTCTTCAGTGAGATGTTATAGCTGAATAAAACCAAGCGTAGCAATCCTCAGTTCTCTTCCCTCCTCACTCTTTCCCTCCTACTCTCTCAAACTCCAGTGGAAAGTCGGTTGTTGAAAATTACACCACTCGGTCCATGCAGGGCTGTCACGGGAAAAGGTGAGAGGGAATACTGGGAAGGTGGAAAAGCCCTATTTCAAGATGGATATCAAGATGTGGATGTCCAACCCATAAAAGTGTTCAAGGCCAGGCTGGATCAGGCCCTGAACTACCTAGTCTAGTAGAAGGTGTCCCTTTCCCTGGCAGAGAGGTTGGAAATAAATGATCTCAAAAGTCCCTTCCAACCCAAACATTCTGTGATTCTGTGATCCCCTGTTATTTGCACCAGCCATAGTGACTGATGCTGATCCACACAGGAAATGTAACAGAAAGATTAAGGGATAAAACATTATGACTAAAAGAAGAAGAAATTCCAAGATGCAGAACATTCTTCCTGGTTCGTTCATATTTTTAGATCTCAAAATGCTTATTGTATACTTCCCATGTTCTCTTATTCAGATTTTTTTATCTATAACATTTATCACCTGAATCATTTCTTTTCTGATATTTCTATTTTGGTTTGTGTCTTCCTCTCAGTGAGGACAGACCAAGCCAGGTTCAAGCAAAACTTTGCCCTTGCAGTAGCCTCTGAAGTGTTCCTCTGTCTGTTACACAGAGACATATGTTTTTCCATTTGATTCCAAATGATTTAGACAAATCTCAAGATTCTCACATCTTCACCAAAAACTTACAGGCCCAATATGCTTTGCCTTAGATGTTTCTTTTCTTTGTACTGTTAAGAAAAGAAAACTGAAGCTTTTTGATATCAATCAGATGCAAATTCTGTCAACTCTCTGAAAATATTTTGAGCATATTTATTTATATGTAGACACTACTAAGATTTTCAAATGTTTTATGGCCAGTCTGTCTTTGTTCTTATTTAAGATATGAAAACCATATTATTTAAACTTCCTCCAGTGGATATATTTATTTTCGCTGAATTTTGTGGCTGATATGAGTATGGAAAAAGTGTAGTTGCATTTGTCTGCACTGTAGTAAATTATTCACTGCAGATCTTACTGAGCTAATGGTGCCTGTGAGGATGGAGAGTGATCATACTGTGTCCAGTTCTGGGGTCCTCACTTCAAGAAAGACATGGAGGTCCTGGAGCATGTCCAGGCAAGGGAAAGAAAGCTGGAGGAGGGTCCAGAGAGTAAGTCATATGAGGAGGAGCTGAGGGAGCTGAGGGGGCTCAGCCTGGAGAAAATGAGGCAGAGAGGACCTTCCCACTCTCCGCAACTCCCTGACAGGAGGGTGGAGCCAGGGAGTTCCTCTGCTCCCAGGAAACAAGGGACAGGCTGAGAGGAAACGGCCTCAAGCTATGCCAGGGGAGATTCAGGTTGGACATCAGGAAGAATTTCTTCACTGAAAGGTTGGTCAGGCATTGGAAGGGGCTGCTCAGGGCGGTGGTGGAGCCTCCATCCCTTGAGACGTTCAGGAAATGACTGCATGTGGCACTCAGTGCAGTGGTTTAGTTGATACGGTAGTGTTTGGTCAAAGGTTGGACTCAGTGACCTTAGAGGTCTTTTCAACCTTAAAATTTCTATGATTCTATGAATACAATAATCCTGATAGTAGAAGAGAAAGCACAGTCTGAAAAATCTACCCAGAATTAATATTTGGGTGGTTACCCTGTACAACAGTGCTTTGATGCAATGGAACTGCCAGAAATAAGGAAGAGACCTTGGGAATATGAACTGGTTTTTTGATGACACCATGATCTACATCTTTGGCAAACTCTGCCTTAGCTCCCTAAAGTCAATACTTGATTCAAGAATGCCACAGAATGAAATCCTGGATCTGAATATCCTTTAATTTTTATTGTTTTGGCCAAATGACAACCACATAATAGGTCCCTGTCTCAAAATCTGTCACCTGTCTAGGTTCAGACCAACAACCTGGGGACAAAAGGCTTTATCCTATTAATAATGTCTTGGTTCATTATTTGACAGAAGAGAAGTTTTGAGATGCTGCCTGGTTGAATATGTACCAGAAAGGCCACTAATGTTACTGAGACACTCTTTTGCCATCAGTCTGTGTGCATCCTTGCTGCCCTGGCTCCCTGCCCATGCAGAGACGAAGAGAAACTTTGTGGGGTGTTCAACTCCCTCCCGTTTCCCAGAATTTGCAGCTGGGATCCACTTCACTGAACAATGCACATTTATTGACAGGTAGTCTGACAGCTTTTTTAAGCTTCTTGGCAGTTTGTTTTCAGCAACACGTTGTCATGTTCGGTGTTATCACATTTCTTTTAGATTTGTGTGATACTAAAAGGCCAAACCTCCCAGGCATCAATATGGGGTGCAAAGCAGGACTAGCTCTGAAACACCCAGGAAAATGCACCTTAGGGGTCCATTGATTCTTCTTCTAAAAATGTATAGCTACTCACTTTCCAATCTTGTCAAGGACAAGCGTCTTAACAATTGTTTCCCAAACGGCTGCTTTAAGTTGAATTTTTTTTTTGTTTGTTTCTTTTGCCTTAAGCTTGCAGGTGTCTAAGGCAACTAAGCTGAACAGTGTTCACAAAACTCTTCAAACATCTGTGAAATGCAATTCAAATCACTTTCCAGGAAACTTAAGAAAGAGTAAGGCATCTTTCTTGGGATATGATGTGTTTAGTCAAACTCTCGACTGCTCAGGAATACAATTGATCGCAGTCAGTGGGGAGTCATTGCAGAGCTCAAGTTCAGCACCTGCAGTAGGTTGTAGGTGCAGTTCTTCTCTACTCAAGTGAGGGATCCAGAGCACGTCAATCCAAATTAGACACTTTAAGAGAGAGAAAATCCAAATTTAGACACTTTAAGAGAGAGAAAAGTATTTTGAGGTGAGTAGAACTAATTTTGTTTGATTCTTGCTGGATTTATCTCAGGGTCAAGCAATTTGCTAGATAGTGAGAACTAATACCTAGAGTTCCTAAATTCTTATTATTTCTTCTGTAAATTAAATGTGCTTGTTTTGGAGAGAGATTTGCATGCCTTTACAGGTTACTTTTCAGGGAATAAAATGTAAAATATAAATTCTATCATATATGAGCTCCAAAATGGATCCTGTAACATTAAACAAAACTGTCAGGATTGTGCAGTGAAGAAATTCTTATGTTTGCTGCATTCTACATGGGCTTTCAGAAATTGTGCCCTCCAAGACAGTGGCAAATAAATTTGGTCCAGTTCAAAAAGCAAACCCAAAAAGCTGCCTGTATTCCCAGCTTAAGTGCCTGTCCTTCAGAGTTATTTCAGCAGCAATAACCGCTCCCATTACATGTTGTGTCCAGAAGAGGAGAAACAACTGGAAAGTCCCAGCAGCAGCTGGCAAGTAACAATGATTGAATTCCAGATGGACCTAAAAAACTAGTGATCCCTCCTGGGAAACTTTGAAAAACATCTTACTTTGCGATGATCCTGTTCACATCACACTCATTTTAAGTATTTCTTTTCCTTTGTTCTTGGCACAGAAGGAACAGATGAGCTCCTGAGAAATAATTCCATTTTGAGAGACGAGCCTCTACTAATAAAGGCAGAGAGAAGAAATAGGACAGGGAGAGTTGCTGCTCTGTTGTGATTTCAGACATCAGCTGTTCATTTGTGCTGTTCACTTGTGCAGTTGCTGTAGCTAAATATGTTTATAAGGATTTTCTTTGAGCCATAAAATAAGATATATTAGAAGCAACCATTGCAGCAACTCACTTGGTCCTGTACCCCATTGGAGCAGGGCCAAATTAGATTGGGCAGAATCAAAGAACCACAGAATGCTTTGGGTTAGAAGGGACCTTAAAGTTTCTCTTATTCCACCCCCACTGCCATGGGCAGGGGCACCTTTCACTACCCCAGATTGCTCCAAGCCCCATCCAACCTGGCCTTGAACACTTCCAGGGATGGGGCAGCCACAGCTTCTCTGGGCAACTTGTGCCAGGGCCTCACCAGGTCAGCTCAGGTTCTTGGCCAGTGCGGTTTATCTGTCTCCAAGGATGAAGATTTCATAACGCCTTTGAGCCCTTGTTCCACTATTTGACCTCCTGCATGGCAGAAAAAAATTCCTAACTCCAAGCCGCAGTTGGAACTCATGTCTGTTGGCTCTCACCCTATCAACTGTGCATGTCCAGAAAGCCTAAAATATCTTCTCCATGCCCTTTGGAGGCAGCAAGAAGATCTCCCCTCAGCCATCTCTCCTTATCATGGAACAAATCTTGTTGCCCTTGTACATCATGTCCTTGTACATTATGCCCTTTTTATCTCCTTAACAATCCTCATGGATCTCTCCGGTATATTGATGCCTGTCTTGTATGAGGAGCACCAAGCTGGACACTGTTCCCCTGTGAGTCCACATCTGAACTATTTTCACTTTTTTTCAACCAGTTCTCCTCCCTTGAGCTGATACAACCCCCAGCACATCCCTGAATGAACACCCTCATGTCAACCAGCAAGGACCAGCTGTTCCACGAAGGATAAGCCAGGATGTGGGAGTGACCCCAGCACAGACAGCATCCCTGCTGACATGGTGTAATTCTGAATACATCAGATAGAGCTCTGTGCTGGAAATGGGCTCTGTGAGCAACCACAGCGAGGGCAGGAACCAGATCCACGGCCCCTCCAGGGAGCCCAGTCAGGATCCAAATGGGACGAGACAAAGCATAGATCTGAGGAGAAAGCTACAATATAGGTCCAAAGTCCATCCAGGAGGCACAGTCAGAGGCAGGACTGGAGATCTGCAAACCTACAGCTTAGGTTAAGCAAGGACTGAACCACAGGCCTGAGTTTAAATGAGGTCCACGGGGAAAAAGGGCTGGAGGTCCCAGGTGAGGCTGGTCTGGGTCATTAAGACCTGTCACTGCCCTCATGACCCTGCCATTGAGGTCTCTCTGAAAAGAAGAAGCCCTGCAACCAATGTATTGCCCATTTCTCCTTTTTTCTCCTGCATCCTGTGAAAAGCAAAGCTCCTCTCTGTCTGGAACTAACCTGGCCCTGTGGGTGTTTGCACAGCCTTTATGCACCGTGTCCTGCAAGCTGGAACTCTGCCATGACGTAGAAGAATCTTGAAGGAGGGTGGGAAGGATAGTTCAAACCCCCATCCGTGTGCGGTCTCAGGCTTCTCTTACACAGCCGAACTGATCTCCCACTAAACAGATAAAATGCTCCTGACATGTTCAAAATGCTTTCATGAAGAAAAATAACAATTCTGTGTCAAGCCTCGGTTGCCTGAAGCGCTCAAGGAGTGTTTTTTTCCTGAGTACACCATTAACCTGATATATTTGGGGTTGGGTGGTTTCTTTTTCTCAGCCTTCCTCGGTGATGGTGGTGCTCAGTACTCCAAGGTGGCACAGACACCTCGTGCTCTTTCACAATCAGAGCATTCACTGGATTCTGGAAAGAAAATTCCACTTAAGTCGGCAGGCAGTCCTCTGGACTTTGTGGATTTAGTAGGTTGCCTTTCACTGCTAGGGAGCAATTAGGGTGCAATTTATCTTCAAATGTACAGTAGGAAAAGGACATCCAATTGATTTCCATGCTACGCAACCTCAGGTTTTGGTCACACCTTGGCTTCTCCTCTTCTCTGACAATGACACACACCTGACAAACCCTGAAATTGAAATTCTTTGACTCTCTCAAAGCCAGGGTATGATACTGGGTAACACTGAGTGCCCAATGATAGACAGAAGGTCAAAATTTAGTTGGATCCCTTGTGGTTTTATAGTCTATGCAATGAAAGCCATTAACTCATTTTGCAATATTGAAAGATGATGGCCTCTGGCATATTAATCCTTCAAATAACTCTGACTTATAGCCCCTTTGGCTATAAAGCCTTACACTTTTCCTCCAATACCATAGAATTGGAAAATGCACTTAGCCTGAAAGTTTCTAGATTAACTATGAAGGAGAAAAAGACTCTACCTGTAGGACTGTTCATGCTGTAATATCACAGCACTGGAAATTCTCCTGCCAAGCTTGAATAAAATTTATGGAAGTGCTATTTTTTAATTGATTTTATTTGAGAAAGCTCAGGAGATACAATTATGGAATGTCTGAGAGCTTATCAATGCCAAGCCAGTCAGCTAATTAACATACATTTTGGGAGGGTCATCTAATTTTAAAAACAGCTTGTTAATGGCCGTCTATAGTTCCAGTGCTGTTTATATCTCAGAAATTAACTTGCTAGCCCCAGAAATAGATAGAGAAGACAACACATTTAATAATTAGACAGTTAAACTTGCGTGAGATGTCATGACTGTGCCATCACTCACAGCAAAGCAGGTCTCTTGAAATCATATGCAGATAGAAGCTGTAAAATAATGGTTAATTATTCTACAGGAGGACTGATAGCAGCTACCTTCCCTTAAGAAATATATTTGACAGCTTTGTGGAAGAAACATTAACAGTAGATTTTTCTGTCAATTAGAAGAAATTACTGTTCATCTAGTTTGGATAGCACTGAATATCCCTGTGTTTAAATGAACGCCTCCTTTAGTAAAGTAAAATAAATGTTAAAACCTTCATCTAAATTTGGCTGAGATAGAATATCCATCAAAATCCTTGCTGCAAAGGTTAATTCCTCCTACTATTAAAATACGCCAGTCTTTTGCTCAGGCTGAATTTGTCCAGCTTAAATTGTGTTTTGTATTTCTTGCATTCCGAGTGATTTGGTGAAGATTCAGCTAAGCTGCTGCATGACAGACAATCGTGCCCAGCACATGTCAAGGCCTGTCATAATTATGTCATGTTATACCATAATACAATAGTAATTCTATCTTGTTGTATCATTTCTGAAATTATTAACTGCAGCTCTGACTGAACTATTCTATCTTATTTTTTGTAAACACGTGTCTCCTGTTTTAGCTGTAAAGAAACAATCTGACACTTTGACATCTTAAATAAGAAAAGAAAGCATGTTTTCACCACATTAATTGGAGAAAAAGTCGATCTCGCTGTTCAGAGAAATGAAACGAGATATTTAAAGTAGCAGCTTCTCCATTAACTGTGGATATAATTTGGGATTTGCAGTTAAGCAAACAGCACACTGAAGTTACAGCACTCCTGAGAAGGTGGACTCGCACTTCTGATGATTGTATTTTGGAAAGGCTTTGTGTTGTGTTTATATTTTGGGAGTCACAGCGAAAGAAGAGAGTTTATTTTGAGTCAGAGCAAGAGCTGCTGAGCTCTGATGAAATATGCATTACAGTGTATACTTGATATTCACTCCCATTTTTTTTGCTATTGTTGCTGTCAGGTTTTCCTGGAGCAAGGACACATCTAACAGAACCACAAAACAATAGGCTGCTTCAGCAGTCAGAGTGCAGGTGCCTTTGAAGAAAAGTCTGTGGGTAAGGTCTAGGTAATTTCACAGGGTCACCTTTATTTCTCTCTGTCATACCAAGCATAAGGATGGACAGGTCACTCCTGGTAGCAGGTCAGTGTCCCATGACCTGGCCAAGTGTCTTCTGTAGGTGCAGAAAAGGAGAGAATAAAGAACTGATGGGTTTTGGGTTCTGCATCTGGGGATCCATGTGAACAAGGAAGCCATCAGTAAGGTTTTTTCCAAGGTCTGTTTGGAGAAGAACACTTATAGTCCATAAAAATTTCTAAAGTGTGTTCACACCTTGACTGATGAAGCCCCATCCACAGATCTGCAGTATGAGCTCTGGAGTTTGACCCTCTGTAATTACCAGGGGACTGTAAAGGCCACGGAAATGGCTCACATGGCTGTACGTGGGAGCTGATGGACCATGCTCACTGCTGGAGAGCCGGTGTAGAAATGGGGAACTGAGAATAAAATGGTTGTTAGGATGAGGAGCGCTTCCATCCTGGCGCTCTGAGAAATATTGAGGCTACTGGATGCTCCTAAAATCTATACATAAATGAAGGTCTTGGAGCTAAGTGTTGACTGCAGCTGCTCAGCCACGATCCTTGCTGGTGGCATTATGTTCACCAGCTGGAGGCACCCCACACATCCCATAGAATTTTCAAATTCTACCAAAAATTAGACTAACCCACAGCATAAGGCGGATCCTGCGTGTGCCGGAGTTGTATCCTCCACCTCTGGTGCCCTGACCTCAGTTTTACTTTTGCAGTTGTTTGTCCTGACACTTCCCTCTTGTAATACATCTTGATCAAAGAAGTGGCTTCATTTGGCTGCAATGCACATGGTTTGACCACTGAGAATGAGAAACTTGGTTCACCTGTGAAGGTTGTCCATCTTTTTCTGTCAATGAAAATTCAGTTTGAAGACTTGGTTATGCAGTTTTCTGTAACTCACCAGCACAGAACAATCAACTCCTTAGATGCTTGAACAATTGGTGTATGTGGCTGCCCTGCCATGAAATGCAGTGACTTTTTTTCTGACCAAAAAAGAAAATTAAAATACAAATTTTTTTCCATTCATATATTGACAAAATTTGTGAATTTTGCTAATTCAAATATTTTATTGGGCCTTACAGACAACAAAGCTTGTCCACATATGTCCTTTTCTTTCAATGCCTTTGTTTCAGTGCCTGGTTTCTCCATGTTTTTGGTTCTAACAGAAAACTGTAATTTCTTTGAGGCTGAGACTTGATGCTCACGTGTGTCAAACTTCTTTAATCTTGTCCAATATTTCAATGAAACCAGAGGTTTCTTGTGTGTTTATTTATCACACAATAGATAGTGATATCTTATTGTAACAATTATATTTCCACGCTTTTTTATTTTTACTTTTTTTTTTATTATTTTTTGCCTGATGTTTGAATGAGCTGCAATAAATTGCCAGAAAATTTCTTTTACAGGAAAAATTTAGAGCATTTTTCTCTAGTTCTGTGACAAGATAAATAAGGCTGGGCTGGATGGTGCTTTAAGCAATCTGATCTAGTAGAAGGCATCCCTCCCCATGATAGGGGAATGAGATGATCTTTAAGGTCCCTTCCAACCCAAACCATTCTAGGATTCTGTGAAGTGTTAGTTTCCCAGTTAATCTTTTTGTCTTCTTTCTGCAGAAGGTGACACGAGCCAGGGTGAGCAAAGATACTAAAGGTTTTAAAATGCTTCATTGTTTTAATTTTATTAACCAGATTATTATTTTTTTTATACTCTGGAAGACAGGGATGCCCATACCAGCCCATGGGGATCTCTCAAACTACCTGAACAAAAACTGTCTCAACCGTTTCTGTTAGACCATGTTTTAGAAAGGCATCCAAGTCTGCATAATGAGATGTGGACAGATGGTGTTAGGATGGGGCAGAGACTTCAGTTCCTGACACCTTAAGGAGTTTCTCCTGACTTTCCAGTGGCTTCTGTGATATACAGGCAGCAAAAACCTGAAAGGCTTGTCCTCACAGTCCTGGGGAAGACAAGAGAGGCCATTTCCGATTAATTGTGATCATTGCTGAAACTTTTCAAGGAGCACTGAATGGGCTTGCCGCTTGAAAAAAAAAAAAAAAATAGGGTGGGAGGAGAGCAGGAGGGGGTGAAAAAAGCCCTGCTGCCAAATTGTGATTTAAACTGAGATTGGCATCAGCAGACATTTCCACATCAGCCTTTAGCACATCTGGTCCAGACCAAACAAATAGAAGATTTATTCTGTCAGTGAGATCATTTAGCATTCCTTTTTATGCTTCAGAAAGAGCCTGTACCTGTCAGTCACCAAAGCACTCGGCTTTTGGTGGCTGGGCTCTGTTGCTCTTTCTGACTACCCTTGATCTGAGACTTCTAAGAAGGCTTGTGTTCACCCGCTCCACCTGGGAGACCGGTACCCATGCCAAGTTCATTTCCATAGTCTTATAAAAATCTCCTGGAGGATTTCAAACATCTGCTCATAAGTAAAGAAACATTGTCTTGAGATATAACAATAATATAAAGGGCAACTGAACCTTCCTTGCAAATAAAACTGAGCTAATAAATTATTTCGTTTTAGTTTTATACAATTCAAACAAAAAACGGAATAGCGCTAAACAGGCACACACACATGAAAAATCAGGTGTGAAGGGGTTTCTTCTAATACTTTCAGATACTTTTCTTTTTTTTTTTTCCTTTTGGTCAAGAGGTTTGTTTTGTTTTGTTTTGTTTTCTGAGCACTTGATGATAATTACTGAAAGGAAGAGCTGAGGTGAGCAGCTCCGATCGGTAGCAGAGGGTCCTAGTGTGGTGCACAGGAGGAGGTTCTGAACTGGAGGAACCTCAGGGGAAGCAGAAAGACTCACCAGGAGCCTGAATCTCACACCACAGCAGCTGATGGGCCTGGGTGAGGCAAGGAGCAATGGTGATGAAGCCATACATCTATAAAAGTCCCTTGGGAGCAATATGAACCAGAGCACAGCAGAACAGTCTGCACAGCAGCTGGCATGGAAGGGTGTGCAGGAAGGGCACTGGAGCTCTGTCAGCCCAACCAGGGAGCAGTGGTGTCCACCCAGCAGAAGGTCATGACCTCTCTGCCCCCAGTGCCAGCCAGCAGAAGGCAGCACAGCTGTGGGAATTGTGCCTGGGTGGAGGAACCCTTCCAGCTAAAGGCAGAGCTCCAGAGGGAGGTGAGTGGGTGGAGGAGTCCTGCAGGCAGGAGGCATGACACAAAGGATCTCTGTGACCTCTCCACCTGGCTGGACACAGTGACTTAAGGGACAGGGGGAAATGGTGACCAGTTCCTACCTGGCACAGCAGGCACATCTCCTGACTGAGTGCCCCATCCACCCATGTGCCCGTGGGTAACAGGTACGAGGCTCTGCAAGTGGGAACAAACAATGAAAGAGATGGTTCATTTAACATGGGTGTGTCACTGAGGTTAAGTCAGATTATACCCTGCATCCAAACTGCCTCAATGAAGAATCAAAAATGGGTCATTATCACAGGAGACTCCATGCGTCCTAATTCTCAAAAGGCCCAGTGTGCAGACAGGATTCACCTCTTAGAAAAGCCTGGTGCCTCCCTGGGGCCCAGGTTAAAGAGGTGAAGAGAAAGCTTCCTGCTCTGGTACAGCCCATCCATTACTGATTTTTCAGTCTGGCAGCAATATAAGTCATCACAAGAAGTCCAGGGGCAATCCAGAAACACTTCAGAGGCTTGGGATGACTAGTAAAGGGGTCAGGAGCACAAATAGTGTTCTTTATCCTTCCATTTTCAAGGAACGGTGAGAGAAGAAATAGGAAAGCCCAGCAGACTAATACTTGGCTCCAAACCTGGTGTCACCAGTGCAGTTTGGGGTTTTTAGGTCATAGATCAGTCTACATGACACTAGGCCTGCTGACATCAGGCAAGCACACCTGTGTCAAAAGGAGAAAAGGGTCTTTGCACAGGGAGTAACGAGGCTCACTTAAAGAGCTTTAAACTAAATTTGAAGGGAGAAAGGGATAAAACCAGGATAACTATAGATAAGCCTAGGAGTGACACGCTGGTGGTTGAGAGCTGGTATGCTAGCAAAGGTTCTTCAGTCTGCTGTCTCCTTGGAGGCAGGGGACAGGGATCCATGTGGCAGCAAAGGCACAAAAGTTATTATTGCTTTAGAAACCGTGGAAGAACCTGAGAATGCTCATGTAGGAATTAGGGCTTCTCCCCATAAAAAAAGTGGCAGGATCAGTCTGTGTCAGTGCACACAGCACGGGCAACAAACATGAGGAGCTGGAAGACATCGTGCAGCAGGAAAACTGTGATTTCTTTGCCAGCACAGAAACATGGTGGGATGACTGGAACAGCTGGAGTGCTGCAAGGGGTGGCTATAAACTCTTCAGAAGGGATTGGCAAGCAAGGAGAGGTGCTGGGGTAGCCAGCCCTGTTTGTCAGGGAGAGTTTTGATTGTCTGGAGCTTAATGTTGGTGACAACAGGGTTGAGTGTGGGCAAGAGTCAGGGGCAAGGCCAACAAGGCCGAGATCATGGTGGGAGTCTGCTATAGACCACCCAATGGGGATGAAGAGACAGATTGAATTTTTTACAAACAGTGAGGCAAAGTATCACAACTGCTGGCCCTTGTTCTCGTGGGGGACCTCAGCTTACCAGATGTCTACTGGAAATGCAATACAGCAGAGAGGAAACAGTCCAGGAGGTTCCTGGAGTGTGTGGAAGAGAACTTCCTGACACAGCTGGCGAGCAAGCCAACAAGGGAAACAAACTCTGAGCTCACCTCCTCATCAGACAGAACATGGAGGCACTTCAGATATGGAACATGTCAGCTATTAAACAGATTTGACAATAAGCGCCAACAATCTGAGCAGGAACTGAAGGCAGCTGAAGGAGCTGAGGGATGTTTAGACATGCAAAATGCAATTACCTGCACTGGAATTTCAGTGTGATCCTGGAGTTAAACTCCCTTGTTAACAATGAAGGCTCCAGACAATTTTATTAGAGTCCTATTTCTGTAGGAAGGTGAATGTAAGGGATGTATGGATAATGTGGAAAAGTAATACTCCTCCTTTTTATATTTGAAGATTAATGATTTACGTGTAGTTTATTTTTAGTCGTTAAAAAATTCAGCCTAAAACTTGAGTCATGTATTGCTTGTACTAAAACTGGGTGCACAGCGGTGTCCAAAGGTGTTTGTATCGTAGTCTTCTGCTCATGAACTTGTTCTGCTGCATGCAGAGATCACTTCTGGGTTTGTTAGGGAATTCCAACAACCACAATAACAAACCTCAAGTTCTTATAGAAACACTTTTCTAATAAGCATGTGAAAGCACCAATATTGCTTTAGCTACCTGAAGCCCTTTGTTATGATCACTAACTCGCCCCCACTAACAGACATGGAGATGTGGCTGCTTAATGAGGAATTCCAAGGGATAATGTTCACTCTCTTAATAGTTTTACTTGATGTTGTGTCATTGTAACAGACAACACTAATATTTTCATTTGAAAATAATGCCCTCAAAAATGTTTCAGCTGTTCCCTTAGAAAACCAGATGCTTAAAAGTGTATAAAAAAGGATCGATTTGCAAATGAAATCTTATGATTAGGACACAGAGGGTGTTGTTATTCAAACAGGCTGACTCCTTTCTAGAAATGCTTATCTCCACAAACTCCCTTAGTGAAGAGCAACAAGAGGAAATATGTTCACTTAAGGTTAAGATTCATGGCAAGGGCCAAACTCTGAGTGCCCTGATTAGCTGCTGGAAAAGCCAGTGTGTTTCTCTTCACTGATTATGGAGAAACACTAAAGAGATTTTCTTCCTCAGCTAAAATCAACACTAGCCTAGATATCTTCCAAAAAGGTGTGGAATAGACATAGTACTGATGCTCTGATCCAGGACCGGTGCTGTCAGGATCTCATATAAACTCAACCCAAGTTATGGTCCTGCTGCAGAGATCAATTTGTTCAGTTCAGTGGCTTGTGTAATACAAGAGGTGAGAGGAGACAGTCAGAATGCTCCCTGCAGCCCTTTCCAATCTATGTGTGAAGCCATTAAAGCAAAAATTATGGAAACTGAGTTCTGCTTTCCACTGTTTTTTGATGGACAGGGTCCCAGATCTCGCTCCATCACTTTTCTCATGTGTTATGGAATTGAGTCACATCACTGTATTTGTCTAAGCTGTAGAATCTGGCTAAGAAGAGCAGCAATCTGTTCAGGTAATGAAAGAGATATATTATAACTTATTTCTTTTCCAGCTCAGCCCTCCTAAACTTAGGATGCAGCATCAAAACCACAAAGGAGACAGTTGATCCTCCTATTGGGTAACCCTTGCAGTCAAGGAAAATGGAAATGGTCAGAGGAGAGGGGAGAAAAGGAACAGATCTTGGCAAAAAAAGAGGTGCGTAAACAAGAAAGAAGGAAGTTGAATTAAAAGTAAAGGGAAAAAAAAGGAAGTTTTAATACATGGGGTCATTGCACAAGGTCGTTTTAACTGGCCTAGGAACAAAAACAGTGGTAAAATGGCTTTGGGGGAGCTTAAAGATGATGTTAATCCTCTCCCTGGTTCCAGCAGTGTATTGTCACTACTTGAAAACCACACAAGCATCAACAGTTGTAAAACGTGTGTCTTGAGATTTTGAATTATATCAGTTAAATAAGCACAGAACCAACCTATATATATTTACAGTGCTCAGTCACCCAGCAGTTGAGCTGAGCTTCTTATAGGTCTCCTTGGACATTGGTTTGTAAAGATGATCTTGGAGGTCTTTTCCAACCTTAATCATTCGATGACTGTGGAATAAACTAGGTTAGACCAGAGTAGAACTAAAGAAGTGGCTGAAGGCTCCTTGTCTGTCATGGGCACAAAATATTTTGCCTGTATGGCAGTAACTGAGATAGATAAAGGAAATCCTCTGAAACTGGCAACCATTTGGATTTTTTTTCCATTTTTTATTTTCCCTACAGCCAAAAAACTGAACCCGCAAGGAGGGACTTATCACGGATTCCTCCCCAGATTGGCAGAACAGCCCATCAGTTTTCAGCAGTGCTTCTTGCCCTGAGTTGAAGTAAGGAAAGGAGACATTCTAGGCCAGCCTTGACCCAGGAATCTGAGGAGATGAACTGAATCATTTCAACTGGGGGCCAGTCACCTACCTGCAAGTTCAGCCTCTTATTCCCCTTGTGCACCATTTCACCTGGACTGACATGGGAACAACATTGAGAAGAAATGTGCAGCCCATGGGGAATCAGTTGTTCGTTCTGAAACTGTCTCACATGGAGCCAGTAAGACCAGAACGTGGCTCTGTCACATCGGGCTGCCTCTCCTACAGGGAGACCTTTGCAGTACCTTCTTTTTATTTTGCAATA
The DNA here is from genome assembly GCA_035584735.1 of Pseudotriccus pelzelni. NCBI lineage: Eukaryota > Metazoa > Chordata > Aves > Passeriformes > Tyrannidae > Pseudotriccus > Pseudotriccus pelzelni. The sequence continues at coordinate 74,276,300 of JAWMRA010000078.1, forward strand.
CTGAGTGGGCACAAAGGTTGTAATCCTGTGACACTTGAGTTCAAGCTGCCCCTGGAGGTCAAAATACCCAGGCTGTGGACCCAAGACCTAAATCAAAGTAACCTGATTTTCAAAAGCACTGAACTCTGAATAACTTTAAGAAGAGGTCAACTTCTCTGAAAACTAGTTTTCTTTGGTTTAAGGGCCTAATTATGGATCCAGCTACCCAATATGAAGCATCTATATGAAAAAGTTCAAAACTAGCTAGGGGAATTAGCTACTGAGATCACATTAATTTCAGCACCTTTGAAAATATCTGCCCCAGGTTTGAAAAATACATTCATAACTTGATTTTTTTTTCCTTTTCCCCTTTTGCTGCTAATTATTCTTATCTCAACCCCTTTTTTCAAAATCCATACAGCATTTTGGAAGCTGTGTTAATTCATACAGTACCTCTGCACATGGTTCTTTGCCATTTCTTTCCTGTGGTTTTCACTGTGACATATGATTATCATCCTTGTTGCTTTATTCTCCAATTTTCCTACCTGCCATCCTTATCCATATAGTAAATTCTCTTGCACTCCCCCCCAGCTGCCTTGCTATTTGTTTTGATAAAGGCAAGACTTTGGTCCTACACTAACAAGAATTGCAGTGTGCTACTAGGCCAGAGAAACACTTGTAATGCTCCCATAATCTATTCTTTCTTTTAGTGACAAAATCAGGTTCCCTTTCAGTATAAAGATGCTCATACAAAGTTTTCTGATTCAAACTGTCATTATTTGCAAAGTTTGATTTTGGCCTCAGTAGGCACTCAGGTTTTCATGTGTGGCCCAATCTGTATGTGTGGAGGAACAGGAAAAAAGCAGCAGAGACTTGGAGAAAATGCACCACAGGTTAACAAATAATTGACTTGCCCATGGATCACTGCTGTTGGTTTCTTCATTATCCTCCAGTTTTTACTTGGACATGTGTAGCAATCAATAGTCACACATGACATGCCATGTTGAAGCTTATTCCCCTCTTGTGGCATTTAATAAACAAGATTATAACTATCCTGTGCTGTGACTCCTACAGCACAACCTGCTGCTAGTCTGCAACAACTTCTCAGAGAAGGATGACATGGAAACCAAACCAGAGCAATAAAAAGTTCCCCTTTCTCAAAAGCTGTGTGATGTTTCATTTATTTTGTACCACCCAGGACTGGCATTTCTATAGGCTCCTAAAATTTTCTGTGCCTGGGGAGATGCTCGTTATGTTGCATTAATACAGAACTCTTCCCATACACAAGAAATACAAGATATGGATCCAAAGTGACTCAAGAAAAACTCCATAGTTTCCAAATCAGTTGTTATCATTCCTTGGAAACCAGCTAACTAGCAAAGTGATTGACCCCTGTGACAAAATTTAATATTTTATGTTGCAAACAAAGTTGCTGGAAGTACTAAAAAAACTCCAAATATAAATGAAAAAAAAATACATATTTTTTAGAGCTTTTCAGAGACATTTGGAGGAGACCATATACTTCTAAGGAATCTAAAGAATCACCAGGTTTCAGTATTCCAGTTTTTCCTAATCTTCTGCTCGTATTTCTAAAAAGCTTAATTTGTCAAAAATTCCTTTTGTGTTTTTTTTCTTCTTCTCAAATTTACAAAGTGTGCAGTGAATTAGAACATAAAAATGGCAATCACCTAGGGGACTTGGCTCCTAAATCCTCATTATCTTCAGAAACATGTTCCAGTAGTAGTGGAAGCCTGTCTAATTTCATAACAATTTGCTTCCAGCCATGATTTTCTGATTTACACCCCAGTGAGTGAACAAGGGACTAAAAAAAATAATTTTATTATCGTTTATAACCACAGATACAATTTAAGAAGAATAATTCTCCAGTAGTATATTCCTCATTAGTCCTACTATTAAAACAGCTTGTTTCCAGTTTTTCTTAAATCTCAGGCACCTGAATTTTGTCAGTTTTGGTAATTTGGGCACCATGAGTTCCTGAACACAGGCACTGGAGCTTATATTGAGATATCTTAGCAGTGTAATGCCTGAGACATTTTTGACCCAGGTGAACTAGCACAGTGCTATGCAATATTTAATCATGGTTTCTGAATCAACAAAGGCCATTCTTCATTTCCATGAGGAATTTTGAGGGTTTCTGTTATATTTCAAAGGCTAAAAGGGTTTAATAGTATGAAAATATTCTGTCATTTGGCCTATGGGCCAGAAAACTGCAAATGGCTGTTTAGTTTACCCACAGAGATGTAGTAGTGTTGCCTCCTGAATTCCCATGTGAAATTCCTTATTTTTTATATTCTTCTGGTGCCCCAGGCAGCAATGGATCTCAGACATGAACACTGCACTAAATGCCTCATTGGCATAGGAAAGCTGCAAAAAATACAGGGTTTTCTATTGAAAGAGTATCGGTGCCAGTTCACTTCAGTAAAATGAGTTATTACAGGACATCACCTTTGCCTACTGCAACAATCATAAAATCACAGAATTTTTTTAGGTTGAAAAGGCCTTTAAGATCATTGAGTCCAGCCATTAACCCAGCACTGCCAAGCCCACCACTAAACCACATCCCCAGATGTCACATCCACACACCGTGATCTGAGTCTCAGCCATATTTTCTGGAAGCCACGGCTTGTTTGTGAAGTCAAACTCCAAGGAGGAAAACCGACAACCTCTCCATCTGAGCTGCTGTAACTCAAGCCAAACTTGGGTTTACAGCACGAAACTTGACAGTATAAAAAATTCTAAGTCCTGTAAAAGAGGAGGAGGCTGTGCAACAGAAACATGCATTCATACACACTTACATTCGTATATGCAAACAAAAGCACACTTGCTTCTCCTTCAGCTTTTCCAAAGTTCTCAATTCCTGTCTCCAGCTTTTGTTCCAGAACCCTCCAAAGTAACTAAACTATAAATGGAGCTGTGAAAACTCAATAAACTGGGAGAAGTGCCTGAATTTTGCTTATCTACTTTAAGAGGTTTCAAGAAATATATAGATACTCCACAAAAGCACAGTGAAATTGTGTTGACGAAGGTGTCAAAATATGTACATACAGGAAAGGATAGCTTGAGACAAATTTAGACTTAAAATGGTTTGTTTTCCTGAGGTTGGAATCTGCCAGAACATTCACTTATCTGTCGTAGATCTGTGATGTTGAATACATTTTACAAGAGCAAGAAAGCAATTCAGCAAAGATTGCAGGAGAGACTAAAGTTAAGTGTCATCTAGGAATGACTTCTTAGCCATGGGTCATGGGAGAGCTTATCAATATAATACAAGAAAACATCAGAAACATCAGCAATTTTTAATGTGGGATCAAAGGAGTTTTGCATAAATGCAAGGTGAGGAATTCTTTGAGAAAGGAGAAAAAATGTGTGTGCAAACAGTGCAGCAGGATTCAAAATCTGTCTGTAATGAGGTTGTGGAGTCCTAAAATAAGTGAGTCCAGAGGGGGCCACCAAGATTATTAGAGGGATGGAGCACCTCTGCTATGAGGAAAGATTGAGAGAATTGGGATTGTTCAGCCTGGAAAAGAGAAGGCTTTGGGCTGACCTAATTGTGGCCTCCCGGTACCTGAAGGGAGCTGACAATAAAGATGGGGAGGGACTATTTACAAGAGCCTGGAGTGACAGGACAAGGGGCAATGGCTTCACACTGACAGAGAGTAGCTTTGGATTAGATATTAGGAACAAATTCTTTACTGTCAAGAAGGTGAGGCCCTGGCACAGGCTGTCCAGGGAAGCTGTGGCTGTCCCACCCCTGGAAGTGTTCAAGTTTAGGCTGGATGGAGCTCTGAGCAACCTGGGATAGTGGAAGACCCCATGGCAGGGAGGTTGGAATGAGATGAGCTTTAAGGCCCCTTCCAATCCAAACCATTCGGTATTTCTATGACTCTGTGAATAAATGCACAGCTGTACTGGATCCTAGACAAATGCAGGTTGGAAGGGGCCTCAGGAAGTCCCTAGTCAAACCTTCTACTCAAAGCAGGGACATCTGTAGCTCAGGGCTTGATCTAGGTGGTCACTCAAAAGCTCTGAGGAGGGAGATTGCACAACCACTTTTAGCAACCCTTTCAAGTGTTTGACTGCCCTCATGGTGAAATTTTCTCTTTAAATCTTGCCTGAATTTCTGTTTCAGCTTATGTCCTTTTGATCTTGTCCTCCTGTCACATACAATTATGAGCAGTCTGGTTCTGGCTTCTTGGACACCCCTCATGCTCAGCCAAAGGGCTGTTGTTCCTTACCTATTCCTCCAGCTACCAAAAATCTCTTCTCCCAGCTAAAAAAAAGCCCATTTCCCCAGCTTCTCCTTATGGGGTAAGTGCTCCAGTGCTGCCCTCCACTGAATTCACTGCAATTTAACAATGTCTTGCCTATATTGCAGGGACCAGAACTGGATACAGTATTCCAGGTGTGATCTAATAGTAACAGATGATTTAAGCAATCATTAAATGGTTTGGGTTGGAAGGAACCTTCAAGATCATCTGGTTCCAACCTACCCTGCCATGGGCAAGCATGCCACACACCAGATCAAGTTGTCAAGTTGCTTGTGGTCCCATTCAACTTGACTTTGAACACTCCGGGGAACACTCCGGGGAAGTCAGCAAAGAAAGAAGGCAATTTCAAATCACCTTTGTAAAAAAAAGACTCTCCCAAATTTTACTGTAATTACCGCTGGAAAATACAAAGAGGGAAAATTGCAAGTGAGAGCTGAAAATCGTGATGCTGGTACTATTCCTGGCTCATTCAATGGCCAAGTATGGAAATGTAAGCAAGTTGCTTCCCATCTGTGCCTCCAAGTAAAATGGGCTTGAACAGCAAAGTTTTCAAGCAGGAAACATAGAGGAACATATGTTTATCCAGAGCATCTTATACCATGTGAAGCAAATGGATTCCACTTTTTACTACAGCTTGCATAACTCATGTCTACCTGTACATTTAAGGACCAGAGATCTCTGGGAAAAAAAAAAAAAAGAAAAAAAGAAAAGAAAATATTTATTCTGAAAGCAAAACTGTGACCTCCTTGGAGCACTGGCTCTGGCCATGTATTTGTCTCTCTCTCTCTCTCTCTAATCTCTCTCTATATAAGGATAGATATCCTCTTATTTGGCATTTTTAAATTAGTAATACGATCATTTCAGACACAGGGAGCTTGGTGCAAAGACTGTAAAAGGATGGTGTAATAGATGTTGCTTGAAAGTACCATTTCTGCTGGAACATTAGTATTGAACTAAACTTGAGAATACATTATATCAACTCATCTTATTTCCTTTAAATCACTACCTCTTTTCACAGATATACACACACACACACAAAAAAAAAAAGAGCTCCAGATGTATATTTAAAGCAAATCAATTTATTACTACCACAGATTCCAAGCCATGTCATTACAGACTTTTATATAATTAATGACTTTTCCCATTTTTTTAGAATTAAAACGTTTTTCAAAAGGCCCGTATTTAGCTAGTAGTTTTGACAGAGGAATCCCTGTTTCATCAGAAGCATGTCTTGTGGTAACAAATCACTCACATTTGGGGTAATAAAACCTTCAACAATGTGTTAGTTCACACTGCTGAGACACTTTAGCATTTGGGCTCATGGCCAGGGGGAGCAGAGATAAACCCCTGAGAAAGAGACTCAGAAATGGGCATCTACATAGGAAAATAGGTATCTACATATCAGAATACATTTCTACATGGAAGACTTTTTGAAAGTATTGGTGAATACCACTCTTTAATACTTGCTGGAAAGAAATGAACTCTTTTAGGTGATTTTTTTTTCTCAATATATGTGTACAACAGGATGAAGGAACTGTGATTTCACTGTGAGTGAAATCTCTCTGTGCACAGACTTCAAATTACTTCCATGTGGCTGTATCAATGTGCATTCTTTGTACATGTACATTGTAATAATCTTGCTCCACAGGATTGCCATTTTAAATATTTCAGTTCTTCTGTAGATGAATGAAAAACAGTTCAAACACTCATTGTTCATTTTCACACCATTTTAAAGCTTCCTAAAAAGTTCAGGGAGTCTTGGGGGTTTTTTTATGGTAAGATCCCATATGGATGTGCCCATGCAAATTATTCTCCTAACACATGGAATTTTCACTCTAGCTTTAGGTCTATCCTCATTCTCTCGGCTGTAAGTCTGTAATAACTCCATAAAGGCTCCACAGCTCACCAAGAATGTAAAATTAATGCAATACTGATCAAAGATTGCATTGTCTACTCATGTTAGACTCCATTTGGACTTACACCAGTGTGATCCCAGGGGAAAGTGGCAGCTCCTTGTTCTTCCTTTCTCCCTCCTTTCACACAAACTCTGCCAAAACTGATGACTTCTTCCTCAGCTGGTTCCCAGGAGTCAAGTGGTCTTTCCCTGTCTTCCCCTGGCTAATGTGAGCTGGTTTTCCCCTTGTATACAGCTGCCCTAATTCTTAGAGCATTTCATCCTTTTCACTTTCTAAATGGAAATGTTAAATTTTTCACAGAGGAGGTGCCCTGGGGGGGAGTTTTGCTCACACCCAAGAACGGATGTCAGTTAATATTTGGACATGATTAATTAACAGTAAACCCTAAGGCAAACTTTGCTATTATGAAAATAAGACAATATTCCAGATTACATGAGCGTCTGCCTATACGACAAAGTTACCCAGATGCTCTAAAATCAACAAAGATTTGTCACAGATATAGAGAGAGTTATTATTTTATGAATTTCATGTTCAGATGAATTACTTTTGTCCCTCTTAGACAATAGAGGAACGACCTAGGGAAAAAACATTATTTGAATTACCTCTCAGACGTTCTCAAGCACTGGTGTAAAGTTTTCTATTTTTGCAGAAAATTATTTGCAGCTCATATTCTTTTCCTAGTCAGTGGTTAATTGGTATTTTACCACAGAAGTGGAAGGCCAACCTTAACCTGCAGTGTATGTAAATCCTGAATTACATTTGCAGATCTGTCTTGGGTGGAAAACAACCTCTGTTTTGACAATTAGAACTGAAAACCACCATGGATCAGCTTGAGAGACAAAAACTAATTTCTTTCCAGAAGAAACTAAAGTAGGTCATCATGTAGGCAAATTAGAGTCAGGCATATTCTAAGAGAGTGCGGATGCTGGGATAACTAAATGAACTTCAGCACTGAAGGGCTGAAAGCCCTGGAATAAGGAGGCAGGTAGGGAGATTCACAGCTAGATAAAAATTGAATTGAATGCGTAATAGCAGATATGGCCAGAACTTTATGTCTTATCCAGAAGTTGTAGAGAAATGCATAATAGCCCTTCATTACCTCAGAAAATTACACATTTGTTTTGCTTCATAAAATAAGGATGTCAACATTTTTCTGCTATGGGACATTATGAGCTCTCTCCCAAGGCAGTAAATAAGTACCTGAAAATGTTGTCACACTGTTGTTCAGGTATTTTCTTCTACCTCAAGCCCTGGTCTGGATGTATTTGGAGACACTATAAAATTGCATCTTCTGATTATGAGAAACAAACTTTATGATGATATCAACTAAAACTTTATGTTTTATTAGCTTTTCAAGTAAGAATTTGAGGAAATAAAAAAGCAACTTTTTGTGGAGCACAGAAACTACTTAGGAAAGTGTGAAGCCAGAACAATGCAATCAAATGGCACAGGAAAGCAGGCTTTCAAAATCTGATTCCTCTTCCAAGCTCAGCAAATAAGTTCCCTCATTTAGAAACAAATAAATAAAAGCTTTTGCAAGACATTGCAAACTCACTTAGAACAAAGAACTACACATTTGACACCCGTAATCCTACACTTCAAAATGCACCACGACAAAGGCAAAAGATGAGTTAAATCTCTCAAACACACTTGAATTGCAATCCTAATCCTTCTCAATCTGTTGACTTAATTATCACCGATTCATAACAGCTTTTTAATTCTGACACGAACATTTGTCCTGTTTTAATTGTGGCATGGTTCCATCTTTAATGATAAATTTGTGCAATAATGGCTCGTGAGCTTTTATTTTTGCAGATTCTGGTTCCTCAATAAGTGAGCAGAACAAATTTCAACCAGAAAACATAATTTTCCTCTGGGAAAGTCTCACTTAATATAATTTCTCTCCAGTTGCATAATGCTACCATTGAAATGCGCCAAGGTCAGCTCAGGGCAAAAGATAATAAGGGATCATTTTGCTCTACTCCCCTAATGTAACATCTTTCAGGATATATCCCAGAAGTGTACTCAGATTCCTGGTCCAAGTAGTGGGAAGTGCCAGTTGTGTACACACGGTAGAGAAGCTTAGGGGGAAAAGCAGAGGGTGAATGAATCCTTCACATCATGCACATCCATTTCAAGCTGCATGAAAGAGCAGGACTCACTGCTACATCCTCCTCTGTGTTCCCCACCATCTTAGAGGTCTTTTCTAACCTTCATGATTCTATGAGGTGAATCAGGTTCAGTTTAATGTTGTTGTTTGAACTTCAATTACAAAATGAAGAGTAGGGTTATTAATTTTTGTGAGAGACTCCAATTAAGGCATCTGCAAGTGTGCCAGAGGAAAGGATTAAAAGTCAAAATTATCATCACAAACAGATTTAATTCAAAAAGTCTAAGTACAAAATTCTAGATTTACACAGTAAAAAAGAATTGTGCTGGCAGAGAATGGGAGGTGTTTGACTACTCAGCACTTCTTCAAAAAAACCTGCCTACTGCAGGAACAGTCACTCATCTCTGTCATCCTGTTTCAGAGTTAAACTGGAGGCTGGGAGGTATAAAGATTTCTAAAACAAGTCGAAGGCTCTGAGGCTTCTTCTAGACAATGTGTGCCAATAAAAATAGCAAGTGGGTTTAGAGGGAACCAAAAGAGTTCCTTAGAGATAAAGAAAGTATGAGAATGGGGAAAAGGTGAGAAAGATGCAAATAAATTGGAGACAAGTTATGTACTATTCCTGAAGAGTTTGGGAAGCATTTGGACAACAATCTCAGGCACAAGCAGGTGATCCTGTACATTCCTGGGATGGTCCTGTACAGGGCTAGGAGCTGAATTTGTGGGTCACTTCCAACTCAGGATATGCTATGATTCTCTGATTCTATGAAAGACTTCTGAAACTGATCCAAGAAGTAAAAATGTTCACAGAACTCTAAAAAGATTAAAAGACCCACAAGAAATAAAAAGAAAAAAAAAATACAGAGACATTGTGGGCAAAAGAAACCTGATACTCTGTCTCATGGAAACTGCAAATCTTGAATTCTTCAACTGTCTGGACTAGTCTGAGAAAATCTTCTTCCTACAGGATGGGTGAATGCCTTGTAAGACACTTCAGTTCAGGAAGGACATTGAGGTGCTGGAGCAGGTCCAGAGAAGAGCACGAGGCTGGTGAAGGGACTTGAACAAAAGTCCCATGAGGAGAGGCTGAGGGAGCTGGGGTTGTTTAGTCTGGAGAAGAGAAGGCTCAGGGGTGACCTCATCATCCTCTACAACTACCTGAAGGGAGGTTGTAGCCAGGTGGGGGTTGGTCTCTTCTCCCAGGCAATCAGCAGTAGGACAAGAGGGCACAGACTCAAGCTCTGCCAGGGGAGGTTTAGGTTGGATATTGGGAAGAAATTCTTTACATAGAAAGTAATCAGGCATTGGGATGGGCTGCCCGGGGAAGTGGTGGATTCTCTATCTCTGGAGGTATTTAGGAAGAGACTGGATGTGGCACTTGGTGCCATAGTCTAGTAATCACAATGGTAGTGTGTCCTGGTTTGGGAATGAACACACCAGACCTGCAGAGTCCAAAGAGCAGGGTTGCAGCTCTGAGGAAGGTCTCATTTATTCAAAATGCTGGGCTTTTTAAGGGGTAGGCTGGGGAGGTTTCTAGAACGTGGGAAGGGTTATATAAAACAAGGGTGCTTGATAGGTGGGGTTAACATGAATATGCATTTAGGGGAGAGGTTTACAACAATGGAATAACTGGGGAAGGAGGGGAAAATGCCCAATAAAGAAGTGGCAACTAGTCCAAAGGGGTAAAGTCCATAACAACCAGATGAAACATAACTCCAAATGAAGATACCAAACTAACAACTGGTTTTAGCTTAAAGTCTCTGCTGTATAGACCTTAAACAAATGTAGCCTCTGTTTTCTTAAGTGAGGAATCCTTCTTTCCACATGGTGTAGGCTTCCTCCTCGTCCTGGCCATCTCCAACAGTAGTGGATCAAGGGTTGGACTTGATGATTTCAGAGGTCCTTTCTAACCTTTCTAATAATCTGATTCTATGATTCTATGATTCCAAACTTAGTAAGAACAGTAAAGAACAATCTGAAATAAAAGCATGGAAATATGTCTTTCTGTTCTGAAAAAAATGAATGAGAATGAACATGACTTTGTGTGCTTCAGTATTATCACACAATTAATTTCTTTAAAGTTACTTTAATATGCTGACATATATGAATGAATGTAATGAAATATTATATGTTCAAAGACACCGGTGTGCATCAGAACTGAAAGATTTGGAAATTTTGTTTTGTTTTGGTGTCCTTTTGCATTTCTGAAAATGAAAGTGGTGATAATGTGCGTGGATGTTGAAAAAAAAAAGGTGTCAGATAATCTGAACAACATTAGAACATGTCACCATCTTCCTCATGTCAGTATTGACTTTCACTGGCAACTGGACATAGTTATTTACCAATTACATTATTATTTTTGTGGGTACTTTTACCTATTTTACAAATACAATGCTATATAATGCAAAGTTTCTTAAGAGAAAAAAAAATTCCACTCATCCCTTGTACCCGTTCCTCTCCCTTAAAGAACGAAAATAATATGCATATACATATGCAATGCAAGTAGGCCTATAAGAGTATTTATACTTTCTGTTAGAAAAAATGCAAGATTACTGAATGACAGAATAGGTTAGGTTGGAAGGAACCACAGTGGGTCATCTGGTCCAACCTCTCTGTTCAAGCAGGATCATCCTAAAGCACGTTTTCACAGGGTTGTGTCCAGATGGTTCTTGAATATCTCTAGTGAGGGGGACTCCACAAGCTCTCTGGGCAATCTATTCCAGTGCACAGGCACCAGCACAGTAAAGAAGTCCTTCCTCATATTTAGATTATTAATATTAAAGTAGTTTTAGTTTATTTGTTGAACTAAAATGTATTAATTGTACTTGTAAAGAGTTTTTAATGATTGGGGTTTCTTTTTGGTTGTGGGGGCCTTGCTTTGTTTTATTTTGTTTTGTTTTGTTTCCATAACTTAGAGCAACAGAAATGGGAAAGTGAGCAAAAATTAATTAGTCAGGGACCATTTAGTTAGAAATGCCAACAGACCAGGATGACTACTGAGAGACAGGAGCTTGTAGAAATTTTTTTCACATATATAAATACACACCGATATACATATCTTCATGGAGGCTGTTTGTGTATGTGTGTGTTTACACAACCATCAAAAATCAGAGTATTTTTAGATGGAAAAATATTTCTTTGATCTTCTTGTAGCTATAGATTCTAGTGTTTAATTAGAAAAAATGAACTTTATACCCACAGAAGTTTTAGTGGAAAAGAACTAAATTAGTTACCTTTTTTTTTTTTTTTTTAAAGTTATTGCTTTCCATTTTCAGGGAAATGGTAAGAAAGCAACATCAGAGCAGAAAGGTTGTGTGGTTGACAGTGATTATAGTACGTTTGGCTGAAGTAGTGTTGCAGGAGAATCAAAGACTTAAGGAGATCAGAGTTAAAGCGTGATGTGAAAAGGCGTGTTTTTAAATACAGACCTCAAACTTAGACTCAACATATATGGATGTCTCTTTTTCTTTTATGATATTTATTTCTACAGCTATGTAAGAGAAATCTTGACAGTGACCACTGAACTGAGTTTTTATTCACCTTTGTGTCATTTCAAATTATTAATTTTCTTCAATGTTGGATTCCTGTGTGATAGATTATTTCTAAAGATGATTTTCTTTTATTAGGGTTTTTGTGACTTCTGTGATTTTTCTTTTTATTTGAACTGAAAGGTATAGATCCAAGGAATGACCTGATCCAACAGGTGCAGAATTTGATTCTATTTATGCATCTGTGAAACAAAGGATAGATATAAACTGAACTGGCATCAATTAATTATAGGCCTCACTGAAGATATTTGTAAATTGAGGCCCACAGAAACTGGAACAGAATTTATGGAAGTCGAAAATGCAGTGAGAGCCCCTGGTGTGAGTTATAAGAGACATGAGATGGGAAAGTTTTTAGGTGCTACCCTCCAGGGGTTCCTCCATCATTTGAGGACGAACAGGTGCTAGGCTTCCCTCAGCAGCTCCAGGGAAGACATACCCTCTGATAGCAAAAACAAATCAAACGCACAGTTCAAAACCACCGTTATTGTCCTGCTCAAAATGGCAGTGTTTAGGTATTGGGCTGCTCTGTACAGATCTCCAAATAACATTTATCACGATTTTCTGTCTTCCATATTTCTTCTTTCAGATTTTTCCATTTTATTACTCTTCTTGTCCCGTCCCAAACAATCATTATGTTTTCCTTATTTATCTTAGTTTTTCTTCAAATACACCCAAGCTCAGTATTTCTGGTGGCGTTATTTAGGTAGTCTCAACTTTAAAAAGTAATACTCATATAGTTATCTAAGCAGCGTGGACCTTGCAAGACTTAACTCTCCAAAAGAGCTCCCATATGCTTCTGGAATGATCAGTGGAATTCAGCTGCTTCTCTCATAGGTCTCTGTGAAACTGAGCCATTCTTCATGGCTCTAACTTTTACACTGTTGTCTGTTGTATCCAGCAAGTTTTGTCATATCTGGTGTGTTCTAACGACCTCATCAGTTAGCCTAAGCCCAGGCCAGTGCATGCATACTCTTTTCCACAAATTTCTCTGCAGCTTAACAGTTGCATCCAGTCTACAAACCCAAGAAATATATAAATACTATGTATTATGTGTTGTTAAAATTTCTGTAACAATAATATGATTAATGGTATACATGATTTTAAGGAATTTCAAGTGCAATGAAATATTGTACTTATTGGCAAATATGGGAGGCAAATGTCTTTACCTGTTTCTGAAGCCTCCAATGTCTGCATTAGACCCTTTCTTTATTTTTTTACCAGTCATTTGCGATGCTACCATAGTGCTCAGAGGAGCTCTTCTATTCATTTTTGAGAAATAATTTGTTAGGACAAACAGTACCTGTGGATTATACACAAGTGGGCTGTTGCAAGTTCTTTCTATTTAAACTGGGTAATTGTTCATCAGAGTCTCATGTATTTGTTTTGTTCCCTGATTGGGTGACCTGACCTTAATATATGGCAGGAATGACTCAAAAACTGAAATCTTTATTCTGCTAGCAAGTTCCTTAGAAAGAGAAACAGCACAGAAGAAAAGCCTCTGCTGCTTTGGGAATATAATAGGACCCTTGTGCTGTCTTGAACATCTGTATTATCTGTGACTAGCTACATGGACCTTAGATATAAATGTAGATGGATTGGTCCCTGGTTGAGGAAAAGAGAAAGACATGAGTCAAAATAATGAATCGTCTCTTTGTGTTTCACAGTTGTTCCTTTCACAGCAGGTAATGGCTAGCATGACTGTGTGTACAATTATAGTTACAGAAACAGTGCTTGGATTTTATCTGAATAATTGTATTGTTACTATGTTGTGCTTCTGACAGTCGCTCTGTGTGCAAATCATATGGGTATAGTTACAAAAATGTTTCTTCAGTCGTTGATTGTAGCAGTTCATTTCTCTTATCCTGTAGTTTCTGTGTTCCTTCATATCGTAAACAAAGTAATCTTGTATGCCAGCTGAGGACTGGCACTGAATCCCTTAATCTTGTTTTAATGTCATGTTTTCACTATCTGTTCATTTCAGCATTAATTGACTGTGTATATGTAGTGCTTTTTTCAGATTAGGTACTTTTTCGGTCTTGTTTGCAAACTTTGCAGATCCCCTTTTGTTCAAGAAAGATCATGTTTCTTAAATCATTTGCACTCTGTTTCATAAAATGTCTTTGGTCAATGGGGTAACAAATCCATTGCTTTGTAGTGTTTAATAGTTTCCTGTATGTATTTATGAATATGGCTTCCTTCTAATAACCTTCTTCAATGTTTTTTCAACAGTCAAGGAGTCTTAAATCATCTCTACAGTTAACCAGTCATTGGAGACATTTATTGCTAAAGGCAGCATAGCAGATCACAGCTTATCTTGCACATCATCTAACCAAAGCGTCAATTAAATGCACTTTTAAATATCATGTTATGACAATAAAACTTGGATTGCATAGTGGTTCTAATATATTTCCAGCATAACAATGCATGTGAGGATCTTACATGACCCATCTGTTTGTAGTCTGGCAATGATAACCCCTCTTCTGAGGGGAATTTCAAGGGGTTTTGTTGATAGGGTTTTGTTATGGGCCATTGATGGGTTGTATGTAAAAATTGAATATTTTTGTATATAAACAACTAGACCCCCAGCCCAATTTTTTTTTTTAATTCTATTGTTGTTGTTGATTAAACACAAACCATTCTTCTTTGAATAGTTAGGGATTTTCTTTATTTTTGTATCATATTGTGAATCAGCATACCTAGGATGCTTTATTTGGGCCATGGTATGAATCTCTTTTGCCATAACAGTTGCTGCATTAGTTGCTTAGCTGTAATGTAGCTAGTTTCCATTCGCTGTGAGTGGTGCCTCAGTTTATGCTATCCATTAAGTAATCCCTTAAAGCTTATGGTTAGTGATAAGCTGCAACACAGTACTAGAAGAGAGTACCTTTATCACCGGTCCACATTGATTTTTATAAATTCCTTGAACTCCTATCAAAGCTGCTGTTTTAAGTTGTTGGTACAAGAAAGTTTTGACAGTCTATTTTATTTTTTTTAAAAAAGGAATGATAAACCATGTTGTGGCCCAGTAACTATTCAAGACTTTCTTTTGCCATAAGCAACATTAAAACTTTTTGGATGTTTTTTGTGATTTTTTATCTTCTAAGGCCCTTCCAGCTTTTCAGACTCCCTTCATCCTCATGCTACTGTTAGGTCGCATTCCACTGGGGTTTAGTCCTCTGGGGAAATGCATTTAGATATAACACATGACTAATCTCCTTTGATCCAGGTGCTGCTGGGAGGGAATCTTGCCCAGGACTGCTTCCACTGGTTCAGCATTTGTGTGTTCTTCTAATTGCGGACACTGATAGGCTGTCCTTCCAACTTTCTTCATAACAAAATCTGAGCATCAGTTCACATGCCTCCTTGTGTAAGGAATGTGGCACCTCTTCTGTAAATAATCATAGAATCACAGAGTATCCTGAGTTGGAAGGGATCCACAAGGATTATCGAAGTCTGACTCTCGGCCCTGAATGGGACCATCCCCAAGAATCACACCATGTGCCTGAGATTGTTGTCCAAATGCTTCTTGAACTCTGTCAGGTTTGGTGCTGTGACCACTTCCCTGGGGAAGCTCCCTGGGGAGCCTGTTCCAGCACTCAGCCACTCTCTGGGTGAAGAACCTTTTTCTAATATCCAACCTAAACCTCCTCTGACACAGCTTCAGGCCATTTTCTTGAGTCCTGTCTCTGGTCTCCAGAGGTAAGAGATCAGTACTTGCCCCTCCTCTTTCCCTTCTGAGGAAGTTGTAGACAGCCATAAGGTCTCAAAACCTATTATTTATACCATATCTATTCTGTTTTTTGACCCAAGCTTTAAATGATGCAACCTGTTCCAACCAACAAGGTAACTTTTTGATGCTTATTAAAGTAACAGGGGCCTGGACTCTGAACAGTATATTTTATACTGGAGATAAAAGTAAAGGGGAAAGAAAGTGAGCTTTAATCTAGAACTTGAATCAAACCAATACTGGTTAATTGCTAGGGCTGCAGCTAGAATTTAAAGAACAGTTTTGAATTTTTTTTATTCCATCTAGACAAAATAGAATGAAAAACCTCCTAGTAAGCTCAATGTGCTAATGCTCAATGTAAAGCCATCTTTGGCCATCTTAATTTTTCAGTGTCATAATATTATTAATATAATATAATATAATATAATATGATACATACAAAGGAAAAGATCTGACTAATTTGTTGTACTAGAAATAAAGAACAGCCCATACTTGTGGTGTGTTGAATGTTTAGGTACAAACTGTCTAAAATCACACCTATACTGCAAATGTGAACAAATCTTCTAACTTTCAATTAGGCCTCCAAAAGCTATTGAAATACTTAAAAACTAATTACATATTCAGCAGTTGTTAATCCAAAAATACAACTAAGTTGTATTTTTTGTAATCTTCACAGAACAATAATATTATTTTGGTTTCTGTGACTTAGAAGCTACTGAAATTTTACCGTGTTGAGCTACTAAACCAAGAAATGTTAATTAAGAAAAATATAGCAATAAGCCTCATGAAATATATCACTGAGAGTAAAAGCAATATTTAGGAATATCATATGCCTCAAATGGAAGAGGAATTTGAAGGAGAAAAAGAGGTAGTCTTAGGCTTTAAAAAGCAACCTGGATTGTGAGCACTTGGTAAGAAATCTTAGGTGTTACAACCTGTAGAGTAAATGGAGGCTTCTGACATAGTCTCTATGGAACTCTGAGACAGTAGGACGAATGGAGTCTCATAAGGAGGGATTGTTTGACTTATGTATGTCAGTCAGGATGCTGTTGAAAAGTTCATCACACTACTATCTTAAAATTAGTTATTGTGAACTCTGGATCTAAATGATACTGTTACAGTTAAAAAATCAAATGGAGAGAGAAATTTATTTTTTCCTGCACAGTGACTATATTTGGGTATCTAATTGCAACATTAGGGCATGTAAAACCCACATCTGTCTTTATGTTATGTACTACAATAAGTTCCTTCCCAGAGGACCAATGTGAAAGATTTGTCTGGTTTTGCTGTTTTAGAATGCCCAAAACTATATGACTTCCCTTTCCTTAATAGTATTGCAGGATACAGATGCTAGTTTTTGTTTCTTCCTGAGCTTTTGGTATAACTGTTCCTTTCTTTGGTAGGTAGGAGGTAAAAGGGGAGAAGAAATTAAAAAGGACGGCATTTCTTTGCCTTTCTTTGATTTTCATTTGAGCAGTGTCAGCAAGAGTGATGTACTCATCTAAGTAATTAATTTTTCATAATGTATTTCTGATTGTAAATTGAATCTAAGAATATCGCATCTTTTTGCACATACTGCAAAACAACCTGTAATCATTTAGCCTCTACAGATGTCCTTATGCTGTTTTATTACTTTATATGGTATGTATTTTTTATTTTTTGATATCAAATGAGGTAGCAGTTGGCTCAATCTGTGAGTTGTATGTGAAAAAGTTGAAGTTAGAAGTAGAGTTTCTTGGGTATAGAAGGTAAAAATCGTAGGGAAAAACACACCAGGTTTGTACTTCCCTTGGCGATTTCAACATACCAATTCCTAGAAACAGATATATTTTGCATGGAATTTTGTTCCATGATTTTTGTTTCCAGTTAATATTTTCTTTATTTAACCCTCTTTCTGTTGAGCTGTATTAACTAGATATTTCACATTTCACAGAAATAGTAGTGCTGGAATTTTTACATCATCTCTGATAGCTTCACATATCAGTTTTCACAGCTTCAGCTGTTTCCAATTGAACTTCCCAATCCGCTTCTCTGTCTTGATTTGTTTTCCAGTGATTTTTTTGTTGTATCTTTTTCTATTTTTTCTTTTGTTATTTATCTTTTTATAATGTCTGCTTGCTTGTTGGTTGGATTTCCCCACCCCCAGCTTTCTCTCCACAACAGAACTTCTGTTGCCTTATATGAAAGAATAACCTTTATTTTTCATGGAGGGTTTTCATTGTTGCTGTTGTTGTTATTTCTATTTATTTTGTAAAGGGGATTTTATGTAAAATAATTTTTGAGGTGAAGTAACAGTCAGTGCTAGATTAGCATAGGTACTTTTTGGATTTCGGTGATTAAAAGTGGTCTTTACCAAAAGACTGTGTTTAAATGTGAAAGAGAGGTACAAGAAATAACACCCCTTGCCACTGTACAGCCATCAGCTAGATTTGCTGGCTTAAAGAGGTGAGGGGAGTGATATCAAATGCTCTTTTCTCTCTGTTTTTTTAGTAAACTGATCAAGTTCCAGGGTGATAAATAGTAGCTTTCAGAAAAGTAATATACGTACACATAAAGTTAGCAATAATTTAGTTCAATATCTCATGCATTATCTTACCAATAAAGGAAATTTCCCTATTCTATTGAAGTTAAAAAATTAGTCCAGTTTTCCATTTGTAGTTCTGTCAATATAGAACTATAGTGTCAAAACATTTGTGATTATTGAAACTACTTTTAAATTGTTCCAAGAATTTTCTTTTTATTAATTGCTTTTTCCCTAGTTTTCTATCTCATACACATATGTACAATTAACTGCAACAAAGGGACAAGACAACATGTAACAGTTTTAAATGCTTTCCGAAACTGTTTTGCCACTACTGTCAGATTGACTAGCATGCGCAAAAGACACCGTATGTTAGAAAGCATGGACTATTATATAGGCTGAGAAAAATTGGTGCTTCAGTTTATCATGTCCCTAGCTCAGCTCTCCCAGTCTTGGGAATAGAGACTAGAGATCAACTATAGATGAACCGTTTCCTTTCATCTACCTAGAAAAGCCACTTTTTTTTCAGCAAGTTACTTGAGGTTGTCAGGTGTACTGTCTCTTGGGAATCTATCATACTCTTATTCGAAGGATATAACAAAAAAAACCCACATCCAGTTTTCCTTTCTGATATTAGTCCATTATTCTGTCTTTGGCTTCCAGGTCAATACACCATTGTTTCTGCAGTGCTGGGAGACCTCATCACTCTCTAGAACTGCCTGAAAGGAGGTTGTAGCCAGGTGGGCGTCGATCTCTTCTCCCAGGCAATCACAAGTAGCACAAGAGGGCGCAGTCTTAAGCTCTGCCAGGGAAGGTTTAGGTTGGACATTGTGAAAAAATTTTCTACAGAGGGAGTGATCAGACATTGGAATGGGTTGCGCAGGGAGGTAGTGGATTCACCGTCCCTGGAGGTTTTTAAGATTGGATGTGGCACTTAGTCCCGTGGTCTAGTAACCACAGTGGTGTTGGATCAAGGTCTGGACTTGATGATCTCAGAGGTCTTTTCCAGCCAGTTGATTCTATGATTCCATGAAGGATATAACACTGGCAATAAATAATAAACACAGGCAACATCGAATGTAAGACTTTCCTGCTTTATTATTTATGTACAATAATGACATTGTTTTGAAGCTGTTCAGATTTTGATAATCAAAGAATTTATTCTGATAGGGAGGAGGTTTAGAGGGCAGAGTGCAGAGGGAGAAGTCAGAAAGTATATGAGCAGTGCAATTTCTTACAAGTTCCATAAGTATTTGTCACTCTGTCATGGTGGAATTGCAAAGGGTCCCCAAGAGATGTGACAAAATATGTGTTGAACTGTGCTGAATGAGCATTTGCAAAACTCAGTCATTCGGATGGATTCAAATATGTGTCAATTTGATTATGAGAGATGGGGGACACTGAGATTCAGAAGAAGTCCCCAGTCTAAAGGGTGCATGTCCTCATGATGGTGAAGCATACATATTTTGCATCACTGTGCTTGTATTGGTTTCCTGGGAATTCATTATAGTCTTGCTGTCACTCTCAGCAGTAACTACTCTGCTGTAATGATTTGCAGCAATGCTGGTGGAACTTTCCCACCTCATCTTATTTAATTATTTCTTTTAATTTTAACTCAGTCTGACAGTCTCTTGAGATACACAACTCATTTTCATGGAGGCTCCCAGGAGACAGCAATACACAAGTCTACTCTGCAGTTGCATGTGTCTTTATAACAAAAATCATAAATCAGGCCACTTAATCTGAAGCTGCAGACAAGAGCAATGAGCGGGCAGCATCTCAGTATATTACCTTAAGGTGACAATTCAGGGGATTTCAGAAAGTTTAGGGGTTTTTTTGTTTTGTTTTGTGGTTTTTTTCCCTTGGTCATAGTTCAAGTTTCTTTGTTCATTGCTTTACTGCCTCTTCTGTGTTAACTATTTGAGGTATTTCCATCTGAACGTCCCCCTGCAGGCCACTCTGATCTGATGTCTTCAAGGTAGATTTGAGGTTTCTGTGGTGGAGGGTGGAGGTAAGGGAGGGTAGGGTCAGGTTTTTAAAGAGTTCTTGTAGGAGACCTTTAGTAGGAGACTGCTAAGTGAGAATGAGGACCTTTGTACTGGGCATTAGTTAGGCTTGGTTTTAAAGATGTTTGCCAGAGCTATAACACTTCAAAGAATCCGCACTAAAAATCCTTTCCCTTTTAATAGTTGAATTTGTCTTAGCCTGGAAATGATTGTCCAGTCTTCACATATAATTCAGGACCAGTTGAGGCCTCAACTTCTAAGCATGATTATAACAGCAAGTAGGTGTTGTTGTAATATTTCTTTCCTATTGTTCAGAATAAAGGATTTTAAAACTTTAGTTTTAGGATCAGATGTTTAAGAGTTATTCTTTTAATTGAGTTAAATAAAATAGTAGTTTTAACAAAATATAAATTTAATGCACCTTAGTTAATGCTAATTCTAAGAAGAATAGATATTTTTTGAGATGAAGAAGCCCTTGGTGTTTTGCTGCTTTTTTTTTCCTCTTATTTTTCGTGTCATATATGAACCAGATTGTAGCATAACATATAACACAACCATCTTGGTTGGCTGTTATAGTTTTTGGTTAATTTGTTGTTGTTGGGGTTTTTTGTTTGTTTTGTTTTGGGGGGTTTTAGGTTTTTGTTTGTTTGTTTGTTTTGTTTTGTTGGTTTGTTGTTTTTTCCTATGGATGATTTCTGAGAGGGGAGAGAAACAAAGTTCTGGATAGTAAACCTTGATTTGTTGTTATCTTCTGCACTCATTTATACCTTTTTATAAGGAAAGAATTTTCCATCACGACCATCTCCACAGTTTTTAGAAAAGAAAGTTTAGCAGTAATGATTTCAAATACATTTTAAATGTGCCATTCTGAGAAATCTCAATGCACTTTATATACCATTTTTAACTTATTATGCACTACTTATAGTCTTATTAATGGCTCCCAGGCATTTCTCAAGATGGAAACAAAGGGAAGAAAAATAATACTTGAATGGATAAAACTACAGCCTTTACGTTTTGTGAGGTACTACTTAATTTTAATGTATGTCTGAAGTATAAAAATGATTGATCTATTTAAATAACTCATCTGTAAATATAGAAATATGTAGAAGGAAATTGCATTTCTCAAGGCAAAAACTGATTTGTAGCAAAAATCAGGAAAGAATGGAGAAAGGCAAGGAAATAAGAGACTATATAGTAGTAAACAAATGTGAGTCCCAGAATGGCTGGATTCTGTCCCTGGTATAACTTGAATTTCATACAAAATGTAAATGTAAAAAAAAAAATCCTGTTAAATCACATTTGTGCTTAAAGGAGATAATAATTCCTCATTTTGTATGAATCTGTTCTGAAATGGAATGTGAGGATTTCAAGACAACAGTGTCTTGGTCTTCATAGGGGTTGAGGGGAGACTTCATTGCTACAGAAATAAGAAGCAAGAAATTAGAAGACTAAATATCTACAAATTTCTTTCCTCGGTTGAAAATGCTGTACAGAGTTTCCTTTTTAGCTGCCACAGAACCACAAGAGACTGGAGTTCTTCCTTTAATTCAGCAAAACCCACTGTTCTGAACTGAGTATTAGCAGTGGAAAATATGTGCTTTCTGATTATTTCTAATGTGCAGCAGTCTTGAAATATTCTTCCATTATTCTGATGAAAAACTCTCCTTAGCTAAAAGTTTTAACTTCTGTTATTAATATGGACTTGAAAGAAGCATAAGGTCAAAAAAGTTGCTGTTAAAAGACAGATAATAAATTTCCTTCCGCTGCAGTATTTTTCCACCTGATTTCTTATATCTAGCTTGGTTCTTCTTTAGAAATTATAAATTTATTCTGTTGGGTTCCCATGAAACTTAGAAACAAAATTGGTTTCATTGTGTGTCTGTTTACATACCTTGTAATGGCTTTGTGATACCTCAACAAGATCATTATTGGAAGATCTGGTTTTAGTGATGAGTAAGTGGCTTTCTTTTTTTCCCTATTAGATAGAAAATGGTCGGCTGTGGAACTCTATTGTGAAGACCTCAGAAGAAATATCAGTTTTTCCAGTCAGCTTTTCATAATGTAAATATAATTTGAGCTTTCCCAAACGGGCAGCTAAACAATGAACGAGCAGAAAACCCCAATTTGGACTGCATTTCTGAACCAGGCTTCACCTTCTGTTTCGGGAACTTTTTGAAGGATTACAGCTGAAAAAGACAAGAGAAAGAAAACCTTGAACAGGAAGCTTATCCTACAATGAGAATTACAAGTACATCTTGTATCTGCCCAGTCCTAGTTTGTCTCTGTTTTGTGCAGAGGTGTTATGGAGCTGCTCACCATGGCTCCATCAAGGTGACTAGAAATCAAACCAAACACATAGAAGGTGAAACAGAAGTCCATCATCGTCCCAAGCGTGGATGGGTGTGGAACCAGTTCTTTGTTTTAGAAGAACACATGGGACCAGATCCTCAGTATGTAGGAAAGGTAAGGTCATTGTCTTCTTTTTGGTTTTGATTTGGTTTTTCCCATCCCCTGAAATGTGGCATTGGTAGAGGAAAACTCTAGATGGCACCTCTTATTTTAAAGGAGGACACCTCTTGTATTGGTACATACATTCACAGTCAACCTGCCATTTGTCTGGGTATACTGCGCTTATTATAAAGAAAAAAATGACTAAAGTATATAGGGTGAAGATAATAAAATATGATAAAATAGGTTTTCTTCTGATCTCAGCTAAACACAATGTAAGTCCCATTGATCCTGTTACATCAAGTTCCAGATCCCCCAACATATGGAGTCATTATTAAAGGCCTTTCCAGACTATTTTAAAATTATATTCAGTTCTGCTTAAAGGAATATTAAAAATGCAGTCTAGGCTGTTCATTCTGCTCTGACTCTAGGGTGGAAAAGGTCTCCTCCAAAAGGAAATTTTCTGTGACTTTCTTCATAAAAAGAGGCACAAAGTGTGTTACTTGTTAGAGTTCCTTAGAAGTCTTTGAGAACAAGCCCTGCATTTATGCTTTGATATATAGAGTATGCTTCAGACATAAAGATCAGGCTGATGCAGTTGAACTGAAGCCTGGCCAACTCAAGTCTGGTTGTGTAATGTTGTCTGTATAGCTTGGGTTTTAAATTTGCATTAAAATAACACAGAACTCTCTATATAGCTTTAATGCATGGTGTATAGCAGAAGGAGTTTTTTCTCCCCCTGAATTCTGTCTTGCAGTATTATGATAGAATTTTTTTTTATTACGTAATCTAGATGAGTCTTAATTTCCTTAATAGAAATGGAGAAGGGAATTTAATATGAGGGGTAAAGAAAGATGGATGTGGAAAAGGAACTATTTCTTTTTAGATTGCCTTCAAATTGGGAATCCTGAAAATGACATTGTAGAGTATGAAAAATATCCAAGGAAACCAGTAGCTTCTGACATCACAGATGGCTGTTAGTGAGGGTTTTCGAATTTGAACAGTATCATCTGAACTAAAAATAGCAAGTGGAGCAACTGTATTTAGGCTACTGTTAGCACAAAGACTCCCCAAAAATTATTCTGTTACGGCAGCCTTAGTAAAATACCAAGTATTTCAGCGTACCAAAAACTGTTGAGATATGTGCAGGAAATGGAAACTGAGAAAGGACCTTTCTAAATAGTGGTTTGCATTGAAAGAGAAACTTTTAAAACAGATAAGGGAATGAGGAGTTATCCTTCCAGACCCACCTTAGACTGATTAATATTTTCATAAATGATTTAGGAATAGAAGAAACATTTTGCAGACATCTTGCTGATGTAAAGCTATGCAGGAAAATAAACACATTGTCTGGAGAGAGCTAGATATCATGAATATGATTTGGATATAGAGATACAGAGTAAACCTCAGGACTACAAGATTATAAGGCTCTTACAAAACAATATAATGAATTTCTGTTATACACTAGTGGTTTATTGTAAGTGGCAGGGGAAGAGAAAGGTCTGGTTACCAGATCAAACATTACCTCTAATATCATACCTGAAAGAAGGTAAGTATGATACTAAGGTGTAAAAACTGAGATAATAAAGAAATTGGGATAAAGTAGTATTGAAGACATTGTGGGAAATAATGTTAACCTATTTACTGTACTGTTACATCTGGTCAGAAAAAATGGGTTTATATATGAAGCTATACAGAGAAAATTGAATACTATGGTTAAGATGGAAGTGGAGAATATGTTTGTTTAATTATTCCTGCAAATAATAGAGAGGGCACATCATAATTGTGCACCTAAGGAGAAACCACAATGAAAAGAGAAAAGCTATTTAAGTTGATTGAAATTTTACTTGAAAAGAAAAATAAGGTTTTGGTGGCCATGAGTTAATACAGAATGGAAACAAGAATAATTCAGGTTCTGAAAGAGTCTATTAATAGGAAGAATTAAAAAAAAAAAAAAAAAAAAGCTGAAGAGGTTTCAAAGTAAAGTGTGCTTGCCTTTATAAAAGCATTTATAGACATGATTTCATGCCAGCACAGAGGTCTGGATTCAGTGAGCTAAAGCACAGTCCCTTTCAATTTTATGTTCTTATGATAGCATTATGTATTTCATTTCATCCTCTGACCACTCTATTAATGCTGCATTTACAGAGATCAATCAATAGAGTTTCTTTCAGTCCTTTGTGGTCAAAATGTGACTGCATGCCTTGCTTGAGGACATTTCTTCTTCTGTACTGAGCGATTTTTCTGCCCTTTTCCTCAAAGAATTCTCTCTGATGCTTACAATTTTCTACTCTGAGTACTTTACAGCATTAGTAAGCTTATCTTTGTGAAACCTTTGCAGAACTTAAAAACAACTGTACTCTATTTTCCATTTGTTGTGATGATTCTGATGACCTGATTTACAGCAAAGATCAATCATATTAGCTCAGGCATATATTTCTATATATTAAAAAAAATGAGATTGTCATAATGTTAGTAATTAGCAAAATATCTGTTGTCATAATATTAGTAATTAGCAAAATTTCTGTAGTGGTCATTATGCATTAATTCCTTTTCATTTTGAAAAAGAGGTGTTTTACTAATATTGCAATTAATTGTACACACCCCATCAAGGTCTCATTCTATGTACCTTTAATTTGACAAGTGATTTTCATGCCAAGTCCCTCCATTTATAAAGGAAGGTAGTGCCCTCTAATTTCAGGCTTCTGTTCGGTGGCAGCGTGCTATCAATTCTGTCAATTACTAATTCTGTAGACTACTCTGCTTCGCTGGTGAGAGTTTTGCCATTTGAGATCTGTCCTTTCACATTTTTCACACCCAATTTGGGAGTAACATCACAGAAAGCAGAGTCATTATGTACAATGCTGTTATAATGATCACAGTCATTGTCATGGAAATGCACACTGAGGACAAGAATAGGGTAGGCCTGCAATGACAATGGTAAGGTTTCTTATTCTTACCATGAAATGGCTGTCAAGAGGATGGATTAATTCACTGCCATCATCTGTTACACAGCAAGCGTTAGGAAAACAAATCATCATTATATTTTAATATCAAGCATATAACCATTTCTCAGACATTCTTTTTTTTTTCTCTAAGAAAATGCCATTTGGAGATTGGAAAAATTAATATAAAATTAATCTCTGTTAGCCATACTCAGAAGGTTTTTATATATGGCAAAACACAGGTCCTGTAAAAATGAGGTTATTGTAGAAATGAGAAATTATCCCTTTTTAGATGTGAAGTATTTTCTGTGGTTGTGGGTTTATTGAAATGGTTCCCGGCTGTTGGACCTGGGGTAAGGTTTCAGTGTTTCAGGGTGTGTCTCTGAAGAAAAAACCTCAAAAAATGCTTTTGTATTTAAAGAAGTATCTTAAAAGAATTTAACACCACAGTGTCCTCTTTTTCCAAAACTGTGATTTATTTGGGGAGGGTTTCTTGAAAATTTCCCAATTATCAGTAGTATCTAGCAATGCTAGTTCAGGCAGACTATTCATCTACAAGTGCAAGTATGTGTGTGTCTGTGTGTGTGGATGTGTGCAATGCCGAATCTGTGGAAATTTGAATGAGCAAGATTAAATATCCTTGTGTAAAATAAGTAATTTGAATGCACAGAACTGAGCTTTCAGTTACATGAGACCTCTTGTCTTTTGCATGCTTCTGATGTAAATTTTTCTAATGAAAAAATTGGTTGTCAATGCAGAAAGAGGCAGAGTTAGTGAATGCACCATGGCCTGGTGAGGGATCAGGTACCTACTACACCAGCTTATAGGAATGAAGATTTTCCTGAACAAATCTAGAAAAACTTGGGCTGTGGGGCTGCAAGCCTTGAAATTTCTCAGTTGTCATGGGTGATAGAGTTTACCTTTCTGTTGAACTTTCTGCGTGCTTCTAGGTTAGATAACTCATGTCTCAGGATATGATAAAAATAACAAAGAATTTTAGGAAAGAAGTAAAACACTACATGTTTCAGACCATAACATTCTTCATTTGGAACCTTCACACCTCTCTCTGCAGAAGGTCTGTTCCTTCTTGTAAGGATATTTCTTAAAGGTCAGTTGCACTGAAAAGCAAGTCGTAACTACACATTCGCTGTGCTTTTTACTTTGGAGAGAGAAGTCAATAAGCAGTGATAAAAGGAAGATCAGTGTGGATTTGAGGCTGAGTGAGTCATGCTATTAAGAGGGAACAGCAGAAAAATATAATGCACAAGACCGACAATTTCTCTGTGGACCCTCTGGATCTCTGAAATACAAAATGTGTACCTCTTAACCACTTTCAGATGTCCTCTGAAGGATAAAGAAGAATGATTGTTAATGTATTCAGATCTGTGTTGATTTTCAACTGCATTTTGATTCCAAAATTTTGGGAGTGACACTTTTCTTAGTTCTTACATTTTTATCTGTAATTTAAAAACAGTTTCAGATTTGTGTTGATGCAGGAGATAAGGAAGTATGGAACAGTTGGAAATGGGTGTAAATTCAGGAAGGGAAATAGGAAAGTAACAGCTTTTAATATGTCTTGAAATGATTTGCTGAAAGTTAGAGTAGGAAAGTAATCCCAGTTGTTACATTAGATTTACAAGGTAATAATTCTATTATTTATTATTTTATTCTTGAAAACTTAAATACAGCGTAACAGACTTGCCATTCAAAATTATTTTTCAAAGTAATATGTGACATGTCATTACAATATGTTAGTTCTAATACAGGACAGTGAATCTAATCTTCCTCAATCACATTAACAGAATTTAACATCTCTGATTTAATGACAGTAGGGGGAAATGGTGTGTATTTTAGAATAAGTGCCAAGGAAGAAACAAAAGTGGAGTTTTAGAATTAAAATGATTTTATTCAATGATAGCGGTTTACATAAAGCACATCAGGTGTTTCAGCATTTTAAATATAAGCAATAGTTCCAGGTTTGTTTCCGATTAAAAAAAAGGAGCTGTATATTATAATAGAGGAAATTAAAAGGAAAATAAAGATGATATAGTCTAAAGATTTTGCCCGTGGCCTGTTTGCCATTTTCATGCCTCTGTAAGAAGATAGTCAAGTGGTATAAGCAGCAAAAGCAACATCTAGAATAACACTTTCTACCTTTTAGGTTGCTATTTTCACAAATAATGTATTTATATAAAATAATTTTCCTCTATATCTAGTGAAAATGTAGTAACAACTTAAATAAAATACCTGATGTCAGTAGAGCACACCGTTATATGGTCCTATATCATGTTAGCCACCTCATTTTCTATGGTATTTTTTACAAAAAGGTAACTCAAACCTGTTTCCAACCCAAAAGCTTTCCAAAATAAAAATGCATACATGTGCACTGGCTTTGTCTTGAGTTCTGTTGGCACAGACAGTTCCTCTTTGCTGACTCCATTCAGCCTTCATTCAACAAATGTTATTTGGTTTCATATTAAGAGACTGAGGGCACACGACTTGAATTCTACAATTCATAAAACGCTGTGGACCACTATGGGTTTTTTGTTTGCTTGTTTGTTTGTTTTTGCATTTGTGTTTTCTTGTTTGTTTGTTTTGTTTTTAGTGGAATCTCTAAACATTCAAAGGTTATTTGGGGGAAATTCAAAGTCGAGGGAAGAGAGTGCTTTCATCAGCCTGATAAATTTTACTTTCTTCCAGTGTGTTCAGCTATATTAGGTTTCCTGAAACATAGCACTGACAAGGGCATTTTGACTTGACAGATCAACCAAACGAACAGAAAAGCATGAACATATTGAAGTTCAGTCCTCGTCAAAAAACAGAGAATACAGAGTTTACATTTTTAAACTTCATTTAAGTCAACATAAAATTGCACCTAGAAGAAACTTGCTCTTTTATGTCAAAACAGTTACACTGAATCTAATATGTAAAAGTAATAACTGTTTTCACAAGAAATCTTTATAGAGTCTGTCAGTGCTGTAGTGCAAAACATCAATTCTCTATGTGGAGACTGTTATTTAAATTAATGATTCACGATAATTTTGTCAAGGTGATCTAATCTTCCTTGAAATTGTTATGGACTGAAAAACTGAGTAATAAATATTAACTTTTTTTTTTTAATATATATTCTTAACTTCCTATCCTTTCACGATTTTGATATAGGAGCAGCTAGGTTCTGTGGCTTTTACATCTTTACACTCAACGACAGCATTCATGAAACCAGTTGATGTGGAATTGCCATTTCTCGCTTAAATGGTTTAGCAGTAATTGTTTGAGGGAAAATCCTCCCTTGCTCATATCTAGCCCTATTTCTTCCTCTATTCAGTTGATTATTTTGGTCATGAATTGGTTTTATGTGTCGAAGTGCTGGCAAGGGGCCGTGCCAGGGTGTCCCTGTGTGGAGCATCCAGGGCTGCCCTGCGCGGACAGCGGCGGCTCCAGAGGCCCCAGCGCAGGGCAGGGCTGAGCCCCTCAGCCACTGGCGGGAGGGCGGGAGAGAGCCCCGGGGAAAGCCTGGGCAAGGGAGGGCAAAATGCTGCCCGGCAGCCGGGGCTGAGGGAGGGGAACAGGGTGAAAAGGTGGACCAATGAGGAGTGAAAGTGAACTTGGTAAAGAGTAGGGTGTGGGGAGAGGTGTTTTAATTTTTTGTATTTTTTTTCAACATCCAACTCTATTTTAATTTCCAAGAAATTAAATTAAATTTTCTTGTGTTAAATGTGTTACACTAATTAGTCGGTGGTTTCCCTGTCTTTATCTCAACCTATGAACTTTTCTTCATCTCATTTTCTGCCCCTGTTCTCTTAATGAGGAAGAGTGAGAAAGCAGCTTGTTGGATTTTCAGGAGCCAGCCAAGGTTGACCCACCATGATAGTTGGTGTGGTGCAACTTGCCTTTTCTGTAAGTGCATCTTTAACTTACGCCATACTCTGTACACATGAGCTTTTAACCTCTGACAGTCTTTATATCAAAACTCTGTAAAATGTCCAAATACTTACTATCTGTTTAAAAAAAACCAGAGAAACAAACAGAGAAACAAAAAAGACACAGAGGTGATACACCAATTCCATCCATAAGATGTCACAATGAGGAAAAAAGATAATTCTGTATCTTTTTATATTAATCTTGAACTTGGTAACTCTGTTTTTAAAGAATATTTACCAGCTAATTGTAATTGTAAATCAATAGGTAGTAAAGCTCAAGATATACTGATAAACTTGAGTGTGAATTAGCATGTCAGTTACTTCTCAGGTGTCTTCTGGACCTTATTTTGAGAGAAAGACCAACCATAAAGAAATGCAACAGGGAGATCTTCCAAGAAATTCAATACCGATGGAAGTAGAATGAGGCACATGAGCAGCAGCAGAGTTGAGCAGTTTTACCTGTGTTGATCATTACCACTCATTAAAAAGGCTGTAACCTCCTGCGGGCTGTAAGATAAACCTCCATCAGCTAAATTCTTAGAAACAATCCAATGAACAAACTCAATATTAAAAGTCATTATTAAAGGGGGAAAAAACCCCAAACCAAACAAATAACCAAAAAAAAACAAACCCAAAAAGGACTAGTAATTCTATAAAACCACAGTGCATCTGTGTCTCAAATGCAAAGCATGATTCTTGTTTTCTTATCCCTTTGCCTAGTCTTGCAAAAGAAACCTTGCAAAGAAGGGTTACAAAGATGATTCTGTAATTGCTCTTAGTTGTGACCACTTCCTTACTTATAGAGCTATTAACGTTTACCTTGAACTATCCTGCCTTTCATCTATTATGATTTATTTTCTGTTTGATGAATCAACTGCAGAAAGCGATAGTTTTTGTTACAGTGACACTTGTGCATTCCTCAAGTATAGTGACTTCCCTAACTTCACTATTGATGTTTATGGTTATTCCAGTGGTTAATAGCAATAGAAAGAATGCATATCACCTCATTAGGCAGCATATACAAATGTACTTGACTGGAAATTGGATAGTTATAGTAATGTTTCTGGTTGTTTCACTGTTAAGTTGAAATGTTTTTCTCTGTCAGCCCTTTGTAGCAAACCCTAATTAAAAGAATCCCTAGGTAGAAACATGATACAAGTATGTTTAAGATTTTTAAGATGCCCACATAGCCATTCTAAGGAGAATGTAGAAGTTTCCCTTCTGGCCAAGTAGTTACTGAGTAGTAAGTTAACTTAAAATTTCTTGGAAATTGATAGAAC
This sequence comes from Pseudotriccus pelzelni, assembly GCA_035584735.1. Taxonomy (NCBI): domain Eukaryota; kingdom Metazoa; phylum Chordata; class Aves; order Passeriformes; family Tyrannidae; genus Pseudotriccus; species Pseudotriccus pelzelni. The sequence goes on from JAWMRA010000078.1 coordinate 74,306,989, forward strand.
CATTTCTGATGCCTATAATCAGTATTCTTCCCACCGCTCTCTCCAATTAAAAAAAAAATAAAATTCCTGAGAATTTAAAACTCACTGATATTCAGGAACTGTCTTCATTGATGTAATCCCCTAAATACATTTGAAGGTACAATATTGGTTTATTAAACTGGATGCATCTAAATGACAATACTCTTACTGTAAGAAAAATTGTACGCAATGTTTCAGTCTCTTGAATACTAAGCGCAGAAAAGGAATCTTCTCTGTGTGGGAGAGTGTTCCAGTTTATCAGCCCTTCCGCTTTACCTTGAATAATCTTCATTTGAAATACTCCTCATTTCTCATAGTATTCTCCTCTTTTGAAGTGTTTGCAGTCAATAGTTACCATGTTTTCTAAAACCTGCATCCCTCCCCCACCAGCAATACCATTAAGGAAGTGGAGGAAAACTCTTTAAAATCTATTCAGATTCTGCAGAATTACTGCCTCCTCGGTCTTCATTATTCAGCTGGATTCCCTTCACTTATGGAAAATTCTCACATTGCAGTTCTCAGTTTCCAGCAATTTGTGTCTGCATTTCCGTTTTCTAATCTTTCTTTCTGTTGTTTTACTTGTGACTCTGAGAGATCACCTTGCTCTAACCTCATGCAGATCCTTTGGAGGCTAAAAGAAAATTTAATCTTCACATTACCACAACTCCATGTGGCAGTTTATGAAAGATCATACTAATCTGTGAACAAAGAGGTATGTGTATGTGGACACTAGAAGCTAAATAAAAGCTGTTCAATCCACCCTTCTTCAACCCTTTCTCATTCTGAAACATACTGAATATGAAGATAATGTATGTTTCAAGACTATATATTACATAAATATGATACAGCTGCATGAACTGCTCATGGGGAACAAGATAGGAAAAATGTGAATGATTTTGGTTTGTATTGCCTGCAGTCTAGGGTCCAAAGATTTCTGAGAGATATTATTTAGTTCACCTTCACAGCATGTTTCTGGATGTTAGTTTTAGGAATAGTTCAGCATATAATAAGAAGCCCATTCTCCCTATCCTAGCATTTATTAATTTTTAAAAAATTATTTTAAAAGTGTGTGTGCATGGAGTGGCGGTTGGTTTTCCAGCATTTTGTCACCACAACAGGCAAATGTTTTTTACATCAGACAGATGCGGACTTGTTACCAGTGTCTACTCAAATATGTCTGAAGGCATAAACCAAGAACACAAAACAAGGGAATTAACAAATGGGTTTACTCTGAAATGTTCATCGGTCCACTGAAACCTATAATTAAGAGGTAGTCACGCAGTGTGAAAGAGGGCTCTGCACCTTCTATTTCCTTGTTTTCCTCTTCTGTGTACAGATTAATTTCAGATCAGCCAGATTTCAGGCATAAAATTACAAAGAACTTGTTTAGTCACCCTTCGGGGTATTTGTCACTTTTTGTACTTATCACTTCTTTGAAAGCCTTCTGATTTGGGTCAATGTTTTCAGTTCTGAAAAATATTCTGAAGAATATAGATCTTATTATGCTTTACAATAGTTATATGAGACATGTCCGAGTTTTGAAACAAATTAAAATGCTCATCTGTGAGAATAAAATGGATGGCTTGTCTTTAATGGCTATGGAAAAATTTTTTTAGAATTCTTATCAAGTTCTCATATGTTCAGATCACTAAGATTTGCCTAGATTTATATTTTTTCTTTTTGCTTTTCAAGTTAAAAGGGTTGCAAATCTGAAATATTAGAGTTCTGAAAAATGAAATTAAACTACGAAAGGTTTGGGCTTCATCATAATCAGTATTTCTACTTTCTGGGAACTTTGCAGAACCCTGACTTACTTCAGAAAATTTCCTGACCATTGCAGCAATGGTGTATTATTTACATTAACATTCAACTGACAGTCGGAAGCTAAATTTGGAATTGACTTTTGGAAGGTCTTTGTTATGTGGAGGTAGCAGGATCTGGGTGAGATAATGGATAAAAGAATCTGTTATTCATCCACTGGGAGTTTCAAAGAGTGTAAAGGGACAATTCTCACCCGCTCTACAGAGCTGGGATGCCCAGCAGAGGACACAATGAGAAGCTGTGTGGCTGGATTAATTAAACATATGAGACATACAACAAATACACCTTGATTAGTTAACCATCATGTTTGTTGATTAGGTGAATTTTAAGTGCCTTTAATAGTGAACTTAGTTTCCTGTCAACGAGGGAAATTGAGCACTAAAGACATTTGTACATACGTATGAACCTCCACATCACGGAGGAGAAATGAGCCCCAGTTCATCTCTGCCTTTAAGTAGGACTGGAAAATAGAATGTGCATCATAGCAGAAGAGGTTTTCTTCTCTTGCGTAAAGTGTTAGAAATTAGAAATGTGCAACAAGAAGACCAATGTTGTATTCTGTATAAATGTCACTGTTCCTTTTTGTTTCCTGTTTTGTCAAAGATGTCAAGAATATGTTTATGGGTCAGATTCTGACATGATATTTTTTACATTGGATATGAATATTTTAATCTGTAGAGCTACTTTATTTTGTGCATTTGTGCCTTTAAATTTGGGCTGTTCACTATTTTTCCCCTGTTTTGTTTTCACAAATGCTCGTCATGTTAAAAGAAATTAAACTGCCTATTAACTTTTTTTTCTTTTCTTTTCCTCTGTCTTGAGAAATTATAAGTTTTACAAGGGCAGGATGGCAGTGGAGGGAGACAGCATCTGGAATCAGGAGGAGGAACAGCAGAGAGCACTGATAAAGGGTACTGCTAAGTCCCTAAGCAGACTCTTAGGTCTCAGGACAGCAAGAATAACATCACATGGATCAGTAGTGAGTCATTACACAAAACAGGTAGAAAGAACAAGGAACAATTATGTGCAAGAGAACATGATGAGATGAAGTTGACAGCCAGAGCTGGAAGCATGAGGACTATGAAAGGAGGGTAAGGCTATAAATCAGTTTTGGCTTCACCATTTATTTGCTGTTAAATTACTTCTGCAATTATGAACCATAATGAATGATCCTAATTTAAATTACATTGTCACCTCTCTGAGATCTTCAGATAGTCACAACAGTGGAAACGACTGTTACTTAAATGAAATCAGTATTGTTACAGTTTCAGTAGTATCTATTAGTTGAGTAGTCCTACTGACTGACATTATCTTTCACAGTTTTAACATTGCCCTTTTATAAACGATTTAAAAAGTATAAAATACTGTTTCTAGGCTATCCATCAGAGTACAGATGTCCAAGAGCATTAGCATTTTTCCTTTCTGTCCTGCTTCATAGCTGCAAAAGGGAAAGAAGCTTTTGTCATGATTTGCTTAAAAATGAGAAAAGATGAAGTTCCTCTTAATGGGAGAGTCACCAAACATTTGGGGAAGTCTCAGCACTCTGTAGGATGATGTGCAAGAGATAAAATGCCACATATAACAAAGAAGTATGTAACCCCATGAGCTCAGAATATGTTATTTTCTTTAAAAGTTCCTCCATAATTAAGCCTCGCCTCAGTAGAAAATTCTGTTGTTTTTCTCAGAAGTGATGAAGTTCTTCTGATGACCTTATGTTGTGGATAAAACGTGTGCTGAGTACAGCAGAATATTGCCCTGTTATATGTATATATATATATGAGATTAAAAAATATGAGTAAATAACACATGATAAATGCTCTAAACACTAACATTAGTGGTATGATCACTTTTTTTTTTTATGTAAGCCCCTTATTCTTATTGGATTAATCCTAAACATAAATAGGTATTTTATGAAAGATATGAAAATTGATAAATATGTTATTTTTTCAAGCCTGGTACCTCTTAAGAAATTTGAATTAGAACAATCTTTCCTATGAGTTGCTTGGGGTTTTTTGCAGGTTTATTTTGGTTCAAGAAAAATTTGTTGCTGTAGTATTTCAGCATTATGAAGATATCTTCAGCAGTCTGAAGATAAATTAAGTGTTGCTGATGTACAGTGAAATAATGATTCCCTGAAAAAAAAAAAATCCAAAAAATCCAGCCCTTTATAAATGCTACCTTTAAAAGTTAGAGTCTAATTTATTCGTAGAATTGAACTAGTTTATCTTTAATTTAACTATCCTTAATCAAGGCAAGATCACAGATTAGAAAGAGGTTATTTATACATGAAATATCTAAAATGTTTTTAAAAGGCAACAGAATTTTAGATCAGGAAGAAACATCAAGAGATCAGTCATTCCATAATGATAGCTGTCTGAGAGACCAATTATGGCTAAACCTTTTCTAACAGAGTTTTGTCTACTCTGTTTCGTTTAATCAGTATTCTTTTGCATCATCTCATTCATTTATTCATTTTTTTCATTCATTTTCTCTCATGCTTTCAGTTTTTAATGTATTTGGTTTTCTTTTTTTTTGGGGGGGTGGTGGGGTTTTTTAGTTTTGTGGAGGAGGTGTTTTATTTTGGGTTTTTTGTTTGGTTTTGTCTAAGGTAATTGGCTAAATGTCAGAGGTATATTAACTACTGAAACTCCATGAACAAGGTAGAGATGTTTGAGGGGAGTAAGTAGAATCCTCACTAACTAAAGTGAAATCATATCCACAACTAATCAGATAGAAATGTTCATCTATCTTAGCATCATTTTTAAGCGTATAGGTTTTAAATGCATAGGACATCAGAAAATGTCCCAAGATTCCCTGGTGTGGTAGGGTTCATACTGAACATTCCAGGGACCAGTTGATTTTTTTTCTGAAGCTTCTGAGCCAGTGCAGCTTTTGCACAGAAAGATACCCCTTTCGCTGCAGAGGCTCCTTGAAGAACACATGTATAGGGTGTCAGAAAAGAAGGTATTTTAAAGTTTTAGTTAGTAGGTAATATTTCATAATCTAGTCCAGATAGCTCACCAGCTAAGGTTTTGAAATATCACCTCTTTCCTCTTCTTTTGTGTGAGACAGGGGAGCATGGCCATGGAAAGTTTTGTTCCCCTACCATAAAAAATAATATTTTTATTTTTAATTTTGTTATTATTATTGAAGAGGATTATCTAGAATTGGAGTGATAAGAATATTTTTCATGATTCGACTAGTCTGAAAAAAGTCTTCCATTCATTACTGAATACATACTGGAACTGAAATTGAAAGCTATCTGAAAACCTGTTGTTAGAGGCATCCATATAGAGTAACCCATGCTTACTGTTGGTCAGAAATAGGTAGCAAAAATTCATATTCTCTAGAAAGAAATTTGCTGGCTTAATGTCAGGTAGTATTTTGCTTTCTATTTCACAGGACTTCATTGTTCCCAAGGAGAGTTTTAAGATCAAATGAAACTTGAAAAATAATTATTTTAAATGAGAAGGAAAAAAATTACAAAACTCACAAAACAGCATGAGGTGTGTGTAAAGTGTGTGAAGTAAAATTACACAAACATAGGTAAAGCTATAACATACTACAAAAATGACAAAAATGGAATTAATCTGTAACTAGGTGTACTAATCCCAATGTACTGTGGGCTATGAAACTCCATTCTGGATTTTTATCATTAATTAAATTTTGCATTTTGAGAATGTCACAAGTATTCCCTTCAAATGCTAATTTGAATAACAGCATGATACTGAAAGCACCACTTCCAGGGAGGAAATAAATGACATACAAATTCATGCTTTACTAAATGTCAATGTCCTTGGTCTCTTTCTGTTAAGCCATGTCCTGTGCTTTAAGCTGACTGCTGGAAATTTTCTTCTTTGTATTAGAAGTTTATGTAGAATTGTGAAAATTGCCTTAATTCCCCATTCAAAAGAAAAGGCAAAATGGGACTGAAGTATTCTAAAATATTTTTATTTCTAAACTGTTTTTCTCAACTTGACCAGGATTGCATGTGTGCTGTATCTATAACAAGTCATGCATCTGCCTTCACAGAATTAAATTTGGATATTTTGATGAGACGGGGCAGGTCATATTTTTAAACTGAAAATGCCTTTGTTGCTGGCCCATGGAGCTTTTGCATGTGTTTAGGAAAGTCTGAAACACAGATGGCCCTGGCAAAGAGAGCTGCTTAACTTTGAATTATTTATTTTAATGAGAATTCTACATTGGTTACCTTAATTCTGAAGGCAAACAGTTTTAATTTTGGATATTTTTCTATTAGAAAATTTCCTATTCCATGTTTCTATCATTCTCTATTTGCTGCAGAATTTTGCACTCAATCATCCTTCCAAAATTCTCCATATCATAAAGCAAAAAATTTAAATCCCAGAAGCTTATATTTCAATTTTCATGTGTTGTTGACATCACAGTTTATTAGTGCATTCAGTGTAAATGCTATATAGGTGGGATTGTAGGAACTGCAGTGCACGTGGAACACAGAATCATCAGTGTTACAGGCTAGGATGCATAGAAGAACACAGGATAAAGGAAGAAAAGTGAAGAGGCATGATAGCACTTTTTGAAAGATAGGGATGTAAGATAGCCTGAGGATTTGAGGGAAGAATTTGATCAGATAAGGTTGTAATGTCCTGTGCTGAGGTGTGAGACTTCTCTCTTTTTGGAGTAAAACTTCAATACAACAAACCACCTGCAGTATATGATTAAAAAAAAGAAAAGGTAATTCCACTCTGAAAAAATCTGATGTCTTCTGATAGATTTTCCCTTTGATCTCTTGTAGCACCAAGTACTCTGCAGCTTGCCTGAGAGCTCACTGCTCCTGCTCTGAACTTAGACAGTTGGTCTTGAGCAAGCAATTAATAAAATAATACCATTTAATGTTTTGAGAACCATCTTATCCTGCCATTCATGACCTAGTGTGAATTAACACTTGTACTACTTATTACCTAAGTAGCATTTGAATTACTTGATGTCTGCAGATGTTGCTGACAGCTGAAGTATAATTTGTTAGCTTGATAGGCCTTCATACTCAGAGCAGGGCACAGTATCTCCCTTTGTTCCTTCTCATTCAATTTAAGTCTAGTCCCAGGTGGGAGCAACTCTTCTCCCTTATGTGAACTATAAGGACCTTTGGAATTCAGGTCACAGGATATTTGTAAGGATAATTTCCTAGTATGATTTTTATTTTTAAATTGCAACTATTGATTATTAAATAAAAATAAACATGTTTAAATTACGCTAATTTTCCCCTTTTTATAATTTTAGGCATCTGTAGGAAAAGTCAGGCATTGAATAAATGAAAAAAAATTTTGTTTTGAAACAAATTTCTTACAAATTATGGCAAGTCATAGAAGACACCTGCAATATTTTTAGTATAACTTTTTTTTGGAATTAAATGTGAGCCAGATAAATAAAAAGTTGCTTTAAAATAAAACTGCTGCAGTGCTAGTGCTACTGAACCCTAATGGAAATTATAAGTGTCTGTTTTTCAGAAAGTAAGTTTTCTTTTCCTTTAAGTTAGGTCAACTCAGGAATTTATCCTTCTTAGGAAAAACAGAATATATCCCATTGACATTTACAGAGCAATAATTTTGATACAATCTTTCTTGTTGTATTCCTACCATCAGCATTGTTTTGATGCTGAATACTTATTCTGTATTTTCCCCCTCTTGCATACACAGGAAATTCTCCAAGGTGTTAATTTGCGTCTGAACCAAGATTTTATTTATACTAACAAAAGAGGTGGGAAGCAGGAGTCATTCCTGCTCTTATCCAGTTTTTTGAGCACACCTTCAGTGAATGTGATATTTACTATATATCTGACATTTGTCTGGATTCTCTATAGTTCTGGAATTACAACATTGTATGTCAGAAGGAACATATTTCCAGTTGATTACAATGTTAAAATTATCTTTTGATGAAAAAAATGTTAACCTCTTATCAAAATAAGATTCAGATTTCTGCTGCCCAACCAGTAGTCATCTTTGTTGCCATGAATTATTGTGTTAAAGCTATACTGCACCAGTAAACACAACAGCCTGCTAAATTATTCTTTCTGTGGAATAAATCAGATTTTAACAACATGAGTAATATTTACTCACTTTAGGATGACTAAGTAAAACCTTGTATTCAGTGAGTGTTTGAAGTTCCAAGCTATATGTTTTTATTATTTTCAATTTTTTTCTGGAAAAGAATACATATTTTGGAACTTCCCAGTACTGATGAAATTAGGTTATAAAAATAAACACTGGGAGATCAGAATCATAGCCCTGGGTCTTCTGCTAAGCAATATGGGTACTTCCTCCTGGGCTCCTTAAATGTAAAGGAGACAGTCTGTTATGGAAAACATGTTAATGAAAAAACTATACATCCAGAGGAGACTATAGGTACTCTGTATTGACTATCTTGTACTGATAACAAGAATGTCTAGTAACACATATATCATTTTAATGTTGTCCTGGAATGAACTATTTTTACATTACTTTCCCTGTCATTTTATACATACTGCTTTAAAGCATCATTTACACTTAACTGTTTCTTGGCAGTCAGGCTTTGGATATTGTAATTCTGTTCTGCCTGAACATTTTCTGAGAGGCGAGAAGGTGTCAGAGCAACTCCGGGAAGAAAATCACTGAAACGTTCATGATAAATGACATTTATATTGACACGATGACATACACATAAGGAACTGCCAGGAGAGGAATTTATTGTCTGGAAGTGTGAATAGTATGTTTATGGCATTTAATGTAGTTGAAATACTAGCCCTGGAGAAAGACAAAATCTTAACAGACTTCTTTTTATCCGTTATTTTAATAAGTTGTAACAGTGAATGGAACACAATGTCTGGGACTCCTTAAATGTACAGAAAGAGAACATTAGTGTTACCTGTTTGAATTAGATGATGGTGAACATTGGACAGTGTTAAATTAGAAACATAAATTTTGTGTTAAAAATAACAATGCAGATTATATTACTGTTTGTTTCAGTAAATTGATGAGACTCTAACTTGCTTTGTTGAAATGCTTTCTGATAAACTCTATCAAAGGGTAACTGGAAGAAAGGAGTTCTCAGCTAGGCTTTCTTGTGATAAATTCAAGATATTTCCATGGTCAAGATATATCTATCCTCCAGAAAAATGAAAGCAAGTTCAAGTAGTAAACATATGTGACTTTACAATGGACAGCAAAGAATGTAAATTTTTGTTTTCAGTGAGAAATTTAAAACTTTGAGAAGAACATTTTATTTCATTTTAAAATATCCATTTATCTAAAGCTATGTAAGATAAATTCTTCAGCACTTTCTGTGTTTGTTAACATATGGTAGAATTTTAATAACTCGAACTAGAACAGTACTAGAATATCAAATGTTACAAAATTTACATCACAATCTCATCTGCAGATACTTCTTGTATATTCCATTACAGAAAAATATATCACACCTGCTTTTAGAAACAGACATTTCATGGATTAAACAGAGGAACAGTTAAGCATATTTCAAATTTAAGTGTTAATTTTTGGAAATTTGGGGGGCTTGGTTTCTTTGGTTGCTATTTCAAAAGTCTAGCATACTTTCTTATCTTCATTATTAGACTGGGTGTTGTCAGTCATAATGAAGAATCGCTGTTGTTCATGAAAGGATGGAAATTATCTGTGCTGTGCCAAAAAGATATCATGCAGCACTTGCAGTTATACTGTCAGGTGGAAAAAGTAGCAAAAGATTACACTTTACACCAGGCCTCTGTAGGAGTGCTGTTAACTCAAAATGTCAGTCAGTCATAAATTGTGGTATAAAATTGGTTTATAAACATTTTCAGAACTTGTGTTTTACTTGTCCAGAAGTTGTACTGAACTAAATGTAAAAAACTAGGGGTTTATTATGTCATACAATCCAAACCTTGCTGTAGTGGCAGTACAGATATTTATAGACTGATGATGGTAACTCGAGAGAGAAAACAGAAGCAATAGCACAGTACCCCTTTGAAAAAACTGTGCTCATTGGTAGGAATTACCTGGTTAAAAAAACCCTTCAGCTCAGAAATTGTATTTCTTCTTGCCAAGGTTTATGTGAAGTAGGGAAATACACAAAAAAATAATTTTTTTACGAATCTAAATTTCATCCAACAAGAAGGAAAGCTGTAGACCACATGAAAGAGATTAAGTGGCATTCCAGATGCAAACCCAGAAAACTACACTTTTAAATTCATATTCTGATATTCAATATTGTGATACCTCTTTCTAATATTTTAAAAGTATATAACAAAGAACTCTTAATAAATAAAATTACAGAAAATTTCCCTCAATAACGAAAACATGCATTTCTTTTACCGGGAAAATGCATTAACATGAGTTGACAAAGAGCTCACAAAAATATGGAGATTAAATCCTTTTGACATGATGATATATGCAGTTCTTGATGACACATGGTAGTGGGTTCTTTTCAATTTCTTCAGAAGGAATCAACTTTTTCACCTGAAATAGAAGCCATTGGACAGTAGCTAACCTGTTTTCTTTCCACAGTCTTACAAATTTCTCAACAATTAGCTTCAAAGAGATCGAAACCATAAATGTGTGAAAGATTTTTGGAAGGATGGGATAAAAGGATGCTGGTAAATTAATTATCTCTCCTTGATCCTTTTCACATAATATTTTTTTCCTAATCAAGCTCTGTAATTGAGTAAATAATCAAGTCCCTGGAACAAAATTTCCTCGAGTTCATTTTACACAGCTCACAAAAAATAAATCAGAAAATCACACATTTGCTTTTTGTCTTCACAGTATTGTTTAGGAAGAGCAAAGTAAAAAGAATTAATTTAGAATATCACATGAGTACACAACAGAGTTGTTTTTCCAGAGCTTAAAAATTAATGTGCTGTCTTCAGATCTTTCATAGAGTAAACAGTATTTGCTGCTGTAGCACTATCAAACAAACAAGCAAACAAACTGTATTTTCAAAAAATGTGTTTAAGTACTATTACACTTACAGCTATGTGTTCCAGTGAGCTATTTCTATCACTCTCACTAAAACAAGGAGAAGCTATATGCATGGAGATCAGTAATACAGAATTCAATGATCAGGGTTTTAGAGAACTAATAGTTCTTTCCCAATTCAAAAAATCTGAAATAATCCTTAGGTTGGCATTCCTATTCAGTAAAAGCATACATGTCTTTTATTTTTTCAAGATCCTATTAAAATGAATGTGTTCCCTTTTGCCTTCTGTACTGCAAATGGAAAGGAAAGGCAGAGTTTGATTCTCTCTTTTTGCACATTAAAAACCAAAATAAAATACTGCAATGAGAGTAGCTTGACTGAGCAAGCACCAGACATGAAGGTTAAAAGCACCTGTAGAAAGTCTGCATAAACAGTGTGTGGAAACAGTAACTATGTTTTTGTTCCATCTTTGTCACAAATGTGCAATGTTTTTCAAGGATGAATAGTTTTTCATTGCATCAGTGATTTTCCAAGCCTGGAACTTCTGTATCTCTTGGGCCTTTCTAAAGAGTATATGCACTTACCATTTTTCTGACCTAGACCCTTTCAGTGTCCTAAGCAAACATCTTTTCATATGAAAGCAGGCTTCCTTCACCAGATAATGCAAGTTATAATATTGGTAAGTAGGACTACTTTTTGCATCTTTGAGGTGTAATGTGACTATGTAGCTGAATGGTCAGCCATTTACAAAGCAGTGCTTCAGGGATTAGAGATTTCCAGGGCCCATGCCAGAAAGTAGTACCACAAACTGAAGCATTTTCATTGTATGCTTGCATCGATTTATAGGAATGGCGAGATTTTTAGAGGTGATTTTCACTGGCATAAGACCTCCTTATTATACTTTAGTAACTCAATCTGAAACAAAACATCCTTCTTCCAATGGTGATGATGTGTGGCCATGGCTTATTTTAGTAACAGAGTATCACCAAGTCATATGGATTCAAATTTAGTCAAATTTATGGTCCTCCTACATGGATCTAGAAATCTAAGTTATTATCATGATTACAGATTTATTGATTGTGATGTGTGATTTGGTGACAGTAACTGTGAGGAGCTGCTGAAAACTGAATAACACGCAGTTTTATGAATTTGTCTAAAAACCATGAAATACAGTTTTCTGCATGGCTTAGTAACATCAGAGGGGAGAAAGGAGTCATGTGTTGCAAGAGCACAATGCTATGAATTAGTATACCATCAACACATGCATGAATTTGTTCATACAGATTGCAGTCAGACTTTTGGCTGCCATATGGACAAACGTAGCAAAAATCCAGCCTAGATCTTGAGAATTATTTGACTGAATGTAGTAATGAAACATTAATTTTAAGCTTAACTTGATTCCCTCATGGTTTCATTTATCCTTTTTTAAAAAAATTGATGATGGTTTTTCTAAAGGAATGGGAAAGACGAGTTTCTAAATATTCTGAAATTCTATTGCCTTCCAGGAATAATTTTTTTAGGGCATCAAGAATCCACCTCCCCACAGTCTTTTTCTGGGAGTTTCAAAGGTCAGCATTTTTTAAGGTTATCACAACTGGATAGACTAGAATCTGGTTTGCGGCTTTTAAAATATGAATTGTTTTCTTATTTCTTGGTAAATTTGGTTCAGTTCAAGGCTGTGAAACTCTTAAAAAATCTAAAATAAATATGCTATGTAAACTGTACTTGCTGGAAAAAAGAATAGTTTCTATGCCCATCATAGCATTTGCCCAAGTAAAAGATGTCTGAAATGAAAGCTTACTGCTGTGAAGAGAGTTCAGATAAAAAGTTCGCCAGAGTGGAATTGTTTTTCTTCTGTATACATTTAGACACATAGTACACTGAAAGAACAATTTTGGATTCTCTTTTTCTTGAAAATACATAATGTTCTTTGAAAACAAAATGATGGTTTTATATATAAACGTTTCCTTTGGTGTTTTAGGATTACTTTTTTTTTTTTTGTCATTTGCTGAAGTCCTTTTGTATAGAGAGAAAATAGAAGTTAATGTTGACCACTTGTGGCAGCTTTAGTGCACCCGATGTTGTTTCAGATGTGATTGCCTATGTAGCTGCATTCTTCTGCCATTACACACTTGTAAATAGCTGCAACAAAGGAGATGACTTCAGATAAGCACATCTTGCAATAACAGCAGTTTGTTTGCTGCAGTGTTATATTGTGAAGTTAATACTGTTTCAGTTGTGTTTTTCCCGGATGATTGCAATCCAATTATTTTTCTTCTGTCTCAGAAAACTCATTCAGCAGATGGGGGAAACTGTGTTTTTGTATTTTCTTAGTCTGTTTGACAAGGGTGTGGAATAGCTTCTTCTCAATTTGTGGACACTGATATGGATAACACAGTTATCTCCTGGGCTAATGATACCCTCTGAAAATTCCATCAAAACGTGTGACATTGCCCAGAGCAGTGTCTTTCATTAAAATACGTATTATAACTCAGACCAAAGCAAGCAAGTTTGTGGCAAATCTAATGTTGCTTTTACTGCATAGGCACAATGAACATTTCAGTAGTATCAGCTAGACTTTGATTTTGCAGTGTACCCCATGCAGAAAAATTTTATATTTGGTTTTTACTACTATTAAGTTATTGTATAATTTCTTTTAAATGTAATATTTTGTGTACGTAAACACCAAAGCAAGTCAATATGATTGCAGTTATTATTAGACAGAAGATTAAAATATTTTTTACTCAGTATTTTAGTGTTGTACCATTAATTCTTTATACACATCTACATTTTGATGTTTTTAGTGATGCATTAAACAGTTCTGTGTAACAAAAGTAAAGTAACATGCTACATTCTTTTTAATATATTCCTCTATTGTTTGCTAAATCTCGTGTCTTATGTTATTTGGGGATAACTTTGTCATTCCTCTGGGTTGGACACTCACTGGTAGACTTTGCTGTGGTAGCATTGTGCCAGGGCCCTTTTGTCAAGTTAAACTTACAGGCAGTGACAACAGAATTAAGAAGGGGAGGTTCTGCCGCTTTCCTTGAAAGCATGTGGTGCTCTCTGAACAGAACACAATATTTAATTAAAAAGACGTAGTGATAGTGTCACTACCAGAACTTAGGTTTTGATTTTGGAATTCTGTGCATATTAGTTTTGTCATTTATTATTTTTCAGAAAAATAATTTTAATTATTTGCAGTTATTTCAAAGTACTTAAAGTTTATATGTACATAACCACTTCTACTCTGATTAAGTTCATTAAGTTAGTGCAACAGTTTTTGATTTTTTCAAATCAACCTTGGATTTGAGTTTAGTATATATAAGGGAAGCTCTACATATTTATTTTTTTTAACAGAACAAGATATATCTTGTATACATATCCAAGAATTTATTGGTAATCCAATTACAATATTATAGAAGTCATAACTAATCCGCTTAAAATTCCATCCATACAACATGCCAAAAATTCAGATTATTCAAAGCAAAACAGAGGAATCAGTTACACAGCTAAATCACTGATAAACAATTCTGCTTTACAATTGCCCCTCTTATCCAAGCTTCTTTCTCTTCTGCTCAGTCAGAGTTTCCTGGTTGTGGATTGTTTTCCTTAGGCAATCACAGGGCAATGTGGTGATCACTGTGAGTTGTTAGCATTCCACATTCCCAGTAGAAGCAAAATGTTGTCTTTCTCCTCAGTTTCTTGATTGGTTTTGTAGTACTTATTGGTGTGATTCTTTCCCATTGGGCCCCGCTTCTATACTGTCCAGTGGTTTCTACCTGTATGTGGTCATTTGCTTAATAATTATGTATCTTTAAATATTTGGAAGTATGACGTGGCTAAGGATTAGTTAAACAAAGGAAATGCAGTAAAATACTATACTACCTGGGGAATTAGCCTTCAATCTGTGCATTCATCTGTTAATATGCTGGTGCATCAAAAAAAAAAAAGTTTTAAACGTTCATAGTATCAAAGTTAATAAAAGACTATACAGAAAATTCATTAACTGAAATATTTGGTATACCTCGTCAAATCATGCCTTTGGTTGATGTAGCCCTTCTACAGTTTCTGCAGGAGTACTAAAAGAAAATTAAGCATTTAAATGGACTGATGGAAGAAAAATGTTGAAGTCTTAGCAAAACAAGGACACCTTGGTATCTATTCTGCAAAATCAGTCATACGCTGATGATATAGGCTAGTTAAAGATTGAGGAACTATCATAAATCATCCTGAATGCAGCTTGCTATTAAGTATGTCAAGAAGTTCAGCCCACTGGGTTGATAAAGGTGACATTACAGACATGCCCATCAACTATTATTTTCAGTTTCTTCTTCCCATTAAAAAAAAAATCAGAGAAATAAGGATAGGAATAATGACCAACAGAGAATGAAAATTAAATACTTTCTAGAAGCTTCTGGTTTTGGACAGATTTAGACTCTTTCATAGATGTATTCTTGTTAGAAGCATAACCAAATCAGCAGTAATGTTTGCAGAAGCCAGCCCATCACTTGGGATAGAAACCACATTTCCAAAAGGAATTCAGAAGCCTGCATTGACTGCAGTTTGGGGGATTGGAAATGCTGCTGCCAGGGATCAGCAGAATGAGGAAGCTCCCTGGGACTGGGACACTGGAGACTCCCCCAGGTTGGTCATGACCGGGCCAGCCAGGAGCAGGGAATCAGGGGTACCAGGACAGTCCCAGCCACAGGTACCTCCCCAGAAATGGAGCGAAGCTGAGGCTGGAAAGGGAAGGGCTGTGCTGAGTTGGAGACCAGCTCTGCTGCAGCATTTCTGGGGCAGGGACTGATGCCCCTGGGATGCTCCAAGGAGGTCCTGAGCCATGGGCAGGGTGGGGGAAACCTTGGCAGGCTAGAGAGTGCTAAGTGTAAGCTGCACTAGTATCTAGGGAATAACTGGGCAAAGTACTGGTCTGCAAATGAATTTTTAAAATAGTGTTTGGGATCTAATGTGAGGCTGCTTAGGGAAGCAACTTGGAACAATTAAAGAAGGGAAAAAAAGCTTCTTTTAATAACAGTATCACAGGTCAATATATAATCATCAGACTATCGTGGAAACTAAGATTTATTGAAAGGCATTTTCAGTAATATTTTCATAATCATAGTTAAAATCTCTCACACAGATATCAGAAAGCTGTGTTCTAATGTTTGGCATATTTCTCTTCATCTCTTTTCAGTGCTTATTACTTATCTCAACATTATGAGTAACCATGTTTCAGTTTGTAATGCTTTTGCATTTCTTTTTAAATTAAGAGACTCGTACAGTGTTGCATCTTTCTGTCTCTGACCACCAGAGCAGAGGAAAAAGTAGCCCCAAATTTTGTGTTTATCAAGCTATTGATTCATATTGCTACAGCGTGTGAGTGTCTCTTCCTCTAGTGTAAACATGTTCTTGCAGTAGTCATGGCAGAGGTGGCAGCATCTCATTGAAATTAAATGGCCACACTCTTTCTGGGCATCTGGTTTGAGATGACTTCCCTGCATCACACAAGTTAAATCTGAACTGGTGAGCAAAACATGGGTTGGCTTGCATCTACATTGCTTAGTGGCATCCTCCTCTCTGTCAGATTAATCTGAAAGAGAAATACCTATAGTGGGTCCCAAGAAAAGAGAAAGTCCACCATTGTCCAGCTACATTTTGCACCCTTGATGTCTTTTATAAATTATTATAGACATAGCTGCAGAAATACATTCTCCCAAGCCATTTTGTATTTGTAACCTAGGTGGTGAATCACATTTATTCTAATTGGAAATGCTTTTGTGGAATAAGCCAGTTGTTGTGGAGATGATTTCCTAGTAGGAAAGGAGAAGAGAGAAGCGCATCATGCTCAGCACATGATTAATCTGGTAGGCATTGTCTTAAGCAGGGATTCTCAGGGGCTCTTTTCAGCACAACACGTTACAAATAAGCATTTGAGATAAAACTAGATATTTTTCTACTTGGACCAATTTGTACTGAGATGGAAGAATTAAAAAAGGAAAAATCAGTTCTTTAATCTTTACTTTGCAGAAAAATTGAAACATAAACTAATTGACAAAGGAAGAGATCTTTTGCTATGCAAAATCCTCCTATGTGAATTTAAAAATAAACATTAGAAATTAAAAGGCCTAAATCAAAGTGCTGTATTTCAATATGTAAGAAATATTGAGAAGTAAGGAAGCAGGAGCTTCTTTTAGCTTTTACTTGTTTTCACTTGTTGCCATAAAACTGAAGTTTAAAAGGTTTAGTAGTAAATTGAAGGCTTTCAGTGATTATTAATGCCCAGATAACATTCTTCTAGTGATATTACTACTTTCATTTTTCAGTTGAAGTTTGTTGGGTAACACAATGGAATAATATATAATTTGTTGACTGTGAAATAAGCTATCTTTCATTTTTCCTGATTTTTCTTTCTTATTAGATATAAAAGCCATATAACTCAAATCTACCTGGATTTTCTTCACTGATGACAAGTATGAACAGTTGTTTCTTTGCAACAAAAAATATCTGATCTTATTAATTTTTCAGAATGTTCCATGCATTTCATGCCATCACAGTGAAGTTGTGAACGTGCCTTGCTGCAGTATAGTATTGGAATGCCATTTGTATGTTGGTATTTGGGGTTTTGAAGAACCTTACTTCTTAAATTCTACAACAGTTCCTTATTCTATGTATTGCTTACCTAGTAATGTAACCAATTTTTAATTGTTTCATACTTTCATAATTCCAATTATTGATGTAGTGATTTTTGCTGGGATCTCTATCTGATATACCTTAATATACTTTAACATATACACCTGTGGAGGTGAAAGGAGAGAAGTAGGATGGAGATTCTTCTGATCTTTTTCAATTTGAAATAGTTTTGAGCTTCTTATATCTTCCTAAACTCAACAAATTTGTCATTTTCCTGTTAGCATTTGCAAACACTAGAACTTAGGGCTCATTTTATCACAAAAGAAGCCTATAGCAAGAGGAAACAATTCTGATGGTTTCTGAAAAATTAAAATACGAGCAAACCTAGACTAGAATACCTGCTACTCTTTGTTTTTAGGAATAAATCACTTCAAAGAACATTTTCACTTCATACAAAGTCTGGATTCCCAGTATTTTGGATTGAGTGAATTATTCGTTTGTTAATAGAATACAGTGTTATTCTAAGAATAAGAAATGATTAATTTTGCCAGTGACTACTTAAATGCAATGTGTAAGACTGTTCTGCTGTCCTATAAAGGCAAAGCCAAACAGCCAGACTCTTTTTCTGCTTCTTTCTTTCTTCCATTTTCAAAACAAAAGAAAAAACAACAACGAGTAAAGGGTCCACTGTGGTGACTCAGTTGTGTTTTGGTTATTCTATCAGATCTTCTTGTGGCTTGCATATAGTGCACTGACTGATTTATATGAGCTGAGAATCTTAAATTTATTAGATTTCATCTTCCCAAGGCCCCCTGCAGTACAAGATATAAATTATGTGCAACACCATAATTTCATGGATTTAATACACAAGATGAAAAATTCCATCAAGCTCCATATGCTTACTCCTTTGACAAATAGCAAGGTAGATAGTTTTAAAGGCAAGACAAAGACCTGGAAAAAAGGTACAAGTAGTGTGTGAGAAAATAGCAGCACCTCTGTATCTTATGTTTTAAGTAAGAAAAAAGATGTTTTCTACCCTACAAATCTTATTTCCTCTCTCTCCAATCCTGAGTGATTCTGCTTCTGTTTTTCTCAGATTCTGTATAAAGCTTAGTAATGCATATGCTGAGAAATAGTCAGAGCAGTAGGATAAGAATGAGTATCTTCTTAAAATTAGAAAGTTCCCTTCTGATTTAACATCACAATAGAACTGCACAGTACCTGAGGCTATTCAGTTCTGCATTTTCACTTTCTTTTAATTGTGCTTCTCAATAAATACATTCTGTTCTCAAAGTTATTTCAAAGAAAAAAAAAACAAACCCACAAAACTTCTCAGTTTATATTAAAAAACACCCTTCCTTATCAGAGAACACATGTTCTCTTTTAATCTAAACAGGCTATTCTTTATAGTCAGGTTAGAAGCAGTGAGACTTAATGGGAAGCTGTTTCATGTTATCTCATGTAATAACTAGCATACTTAATGGCTTTTCCTCCCCCTGCCCCGCCAAATAAATAAAAGCTTTATTCTACTCAAGGAGGGACATAATATATTTAATGAATATTTTATAGCACAAACTGTGTGTTATGAACAGTGAAAATGCTGGAAGTATCAGTCAAACTTCATTATTTAATTATAAATAATTTAACTAAAAGCAAATTATTTGATTTTCTAATTAAAAATGAACAAACAAAATCCAGAGAAAATGCCTGTGTTTTGCTGTGGGAGAGGGTAATCCTAGACAGACATCGGCCGCTGTCACACTGTGCAGTTTCCTTTCACAGTAAATGATGTTGTCCTTGCAGACACAAAAGAAAATGTAGGTGTTGGGACTGAAGTACCACCACTGAAGCAAACAATACTCAGTGTGACTTCATCCAGTTTAGTGCTTAAAAACAGGGTTTCTAGCAGTAAGTGCTGTAAAATAACTGCTAGAAGGAGTAAAACCTAAACTAAATAAAACAAAAACCATCTCAGTTACTAGAATATTCTTGATTTAGTGAAGTTTTCTAGAATGGATGTAGAACCCAAGAAATCCCAGTTTAAGAAATGAACTATACAGGATGGAAATAACCCTGGACAAAATGATTGTGTTGCCAGAAAGCGCACATGAGGAATTATTGTAAGAGATGGAAAGGGTAAAAACTGAGTAGAAGGGTGTTGACAGTAATATAGTTTTTATATTTTATGTGCAATAACCTTTAATGAAATGTAATAATTAATTTTATACAATTTTGTATGTTTCTACAGCTGCATTCCAATTCTGACAAAGGTGATGGATCAGTCAAATACATTCTCACTGGAGAAGGGGCAGGGACTATATTTATTATTGATGACACGACTGGAGACATCCATTCAACCAAAAGCCTAGACCGAGAGCAGAAGACACACTACGTGCTTCATGCCCAAGCTATTGATAGACGGACAAACAAGCCACTTGAACCTGAATCTGAATTTATTATCAAAGTGCAGGATATCAACGACAATGCACCAAAATTTACAGATGGACCATACATTGTTACTGTGCCAGAGATGTCTGAAATGGGTAAGGAAAAGAAACTGCTCTATTCAACAATGTTTTAACAAGTGAAAATGCCACTACTGTTTGTCATAGTTGTAACACATCCTCATATCAGATTGTACATTAAAGATACTACAATTAAGAAGACATGACGAGAAAACATGAAATACACCTTGCATGTTACTTGTGACATTCATATTAAGCAAACAGTACACACACACGATGACTGCGAGAGGAAAGTCACTCTTAATCTTGAATGTTTTAACATACGTTCCTGGGCAAATGATTCTTTGCATTCTAGAAACAAGATCTATTTATATATCCTCATTCAACTGCACACTTTATGGCATTCTCTTATGTCTACAGGAGCAGTCTATGCAATTCACAGAATTAAACAAATGCAAAGGAATAGTAGTTTCCTAGGTGGAAACCTAGATTATTTTAAACATATATTATTTATCTTTAGTGAAGTTCTTATAAAGTGAACTGAAGTTCTAAAAAGCACTGATCTTTGGTTTCCCTGGTTATGTAGTTCAGATATTTTTTGAGGTACTACATTATGCAATCAGGGTTTTTTATTTAATACTTCCCTGGTGTTCAAATTAGTTTATAACTTTTCCCTAATAGAGGAATTGCCAAAAAAAAAAAAAAAAAGTAAGTACAGAAGGGCAGTATTTTTGTGAATAATGTCGTAACACCTTTGTATGAATTACTACAGTGAGTGCATAGAGCTTCCAGTAAAAATATTGTGAGTCTGTACAAAACCTCTTCAACTGTCTTTGATAAATCACTGTAGCAGAAAGCTTTACTGTTAGAGTTGCAGTTCATTTCAGTGGCATCTAAGCTTTTATCTCAGTTATCTCTCATTACACCACAGACTGTCTTAATGAGAAATTCATTTCCTTTATCAACCATCTCCAAAAATTTATAACTCCATCCTTCTCTTTCTTTAGTTTTCTTTTTCTTTAATGGAGACCATTTTAATTGATTACTTCCTTCCCCTTTGGAAGCCTTTTATTTTCTGCACAAGGGGAAAGACAGTGGAAAGGAGATCAGTATTATCCTCAAAATAAAAATTAGATATTATAATTATTTTTATTTGTATTCTATTTATAAAAGTTTTTTTTTTTAATTATCTCAACTTAGAGCATTCTTGCATAAATGTTAGTCATAATTCTGCAGTAATCTCAATCTGATATTACTGTACAACTACATCACACAAGTTACTGTTTCCCAAAGAACAATTTGAATGAATAGTCTGGAATGGTACTTTGGGTTATAAACCAGAGTAGATTATGGTAAAACAATGAAGTTTTAGTGGAAAAATAAGGCATTAATGCATATGTTTATAAATAAAATACTTTACTAGTTGTACCTGAGGCAAGTCATTAAAATATTTATTCCACAAAGCTTTTGTGTTCTGTGAATGAGATGACTTTTCATATCCCGTCATACAGGCATGCATATGTTGTAGGTATAACTGTATTTGTCACTTCGAATTTATTATCACTACTTTTCTTTTTTGTCTTACTGATTTATTTGTGTTTGTTGCATACTGAAAGAATTCTGTTGCCTGCAATTTCAGGAAGACTAATTCTCTTATTGCTTCCACAGAATACATTCTTTGTGTCAAATTATGGAGATACCTTTGCCACTTTTATTTGTTCTGTAATTAATACGTTTTATGACACTTAGCTGAAAAGTATATACATAACTGAACTTCTTGATGTTATTTTATGAATTTCTAAGGATGCTTCACTACTTTAAAAATTACTTATGGTTTTCACATGATCAGCATGACATTTCAATGTTACCGTGTCTCTGCAGCAGTCCTCATGCTGAGTGGCATTATTTCTGATCTCTATTATGTTGTTTAGCATCACCAGCAGGTTCTTGTATGTCTCCTCAAGATATTAGGTGGTATTTTTCACACAATTTGAGCTTTTCTTAATCTGACTGTAAAAGCTGTGGGACCTTTATGCCCTTTCCTTTCTTAAGGTCACTGACAAGAAAGTACAGGTAAGTTTTCTTGAATTTTTTGCCAAATATTAGGTCACAGTGTTCATCGTGACACAAAGTAAACATACTTTATCCTTTATGTACTATTCTGAAAGAGCTGAAAGAAAACACCATTCCTTCCCTTCATTGGACCTTTTCCCTTAAAGTTGGCTCCAGAACCAAGGTTTACATCTGAAATTATTTCTTCTGCAGGGTAAAAAACTCAGTTTCATTGACAGCTCTATGGCCTCTCTTAAGGTTTATGAAAGTCATCTTTATGTAAATTAAAAGGAAATAAGGATATTTTTTAATCAGTAAAAGACCTTCATATGTGTTGTCATCTGCAGAATGAGTGAAACTCTGCATACTAAAATTTTAATGCTGAGGTAATTTAGAGGTGGGACTAGATGATCTCTAGAGGTCCCTTCCAACCATAACCATTCAATTATTCTGTGATAAGAAGAGTATTCCAAATAAATTCTACTTAAGAAATTAACAGATATAGTGAATTTCTCTGAACTTCTTTTCAGGGTATTATAATGTGAGGCAGCCATCATTGTGGATAATCTGGAAGACAGTATTCATGTTGTTCATAAATATGATTTTTATTAGAAGTGCCTATTTAACTTCCCATGTTATAAAACTAAATCACATTTTGTTGACTCATTAGTGTTTGAAGACAGTACTAAGAATTAAGTTAGTTAGGCAGGAAATCTCTGCGTTCATTAAACTTCAACTCCTTTTTTTATTTTTTGTTCAATACTGATCCATTTGAGATTTTAACGGTACAGTGAACTATGGAAAGTCAAGCATAGCGATTTGCATTCTTAACAGACATATTTTATTGAACTGCCTCATTAAACATTAAAAATTTGTCTTCAGAGAGACAAATTGAAGTATTTCCTTTCATCTTTTTTTGATGTATAACACTAAAAAAATTTTATTGCAAACATTAAAAAAAAAAAGGGAAAAACAAAGAAATATGGTTTGAATAAAACTACAGTTTGGTTCCCCAATTAAATAATTGACACAAAAAAGGCAAAGCTTAGAGAGTGGTGTGCAGAGCATACAGACATGTTTTATTATTCTGTATAAAGCATTAATTAAGGAAACAGAATTCCCAATATGTAATCTCTGACATGTAGTAGGAAAGCATGTGTAATGGAAGTTATACTCTGAATAAGCAGAGACTCCACTTTGGGGAAAAAAAGTCCTTTTTATTGCTTAACTGGAGTGACAAAATGCTTTCATAGCAAAATTTTGAGTTTTTCTTGACAGGCACTTCCACAGTAAGTTAGTGAAGAAAAAATGGAAGGTATGCCTCTGGGTCTGATGTTCATCACTCTCCTGTGGTCTCTCGAGAAATCAGAGCCTCATCTTTCGTATTAGAGTATTTATTTTTAGGCTTATTAACATTTAAAATAGCAAGGTAGCTTTACTTTATACTTCTCTATCTAAATCCTTCATTACACATAACTCAACAACAAAAAAATGATGCTGCCTCTAAATGATACAAATGTATCCGGAATTATGATTTGTCTGTTATGCTGATGAGCCTGAACGATGTTAAATTTGAAAGGAGTAGTTGGAAGGCAAAGGTACTCTCTTTACCTTTTTTCTTACAAAGCTTTCACATGTTATCTTTCCTTCGGTGCTCAAAAAATCAGGCAAGAGTTAGGCAAAAGGCCTACGCAGGGATATTTTACAAAATGTTGAGCGTGCTTTTGTAAGATAGTGGAAAAATTAGGCTTCACTGAATGAGAGTTTGAGAGGTAGGGTGGGAGTTTGAGTTAAAATTTGTGATTCTAAGTGTTCTTTTAGTTAGAAAGATAACACTTTGACACTATTCAATACTAAATTACTATTATCAGGTATTTCTTGAGAGAGAGATACAGTTATATTAGAAAATCACTGTGGCAAATTTTAAGGTACAATGGCATTCAGTTTATGCTAAAATGACCTGTCAGCTGCTTATGTGAGATATCCCCTTTAACTGTTCCTGTTTCTTTTGTCCCACATCCATGAGCAGTACAAGCTCTCAGATTCTTTTTTACATCTTGAAATAAGGAGAGAGCAGAAAGTCTCCCAAGGATGAGAGAACTATGAAACCTCAGCATTTCTGGTACTTTCTTCTGAAATAGCCAAAATCTGTTCATCCATTTCAATTTTCTAGAATTCTGGGGAAAAGTGCTAATGGAAACTCATCCTGGTGGTAACTGTTTTCCTGGAAACAGGAAAATCTATAGATATAAAGGTATGGAAGTTGCCCAGCATTCTGGATAGCAAACTCTGGTAGGTGACTGACTATACCTGTTTTTGCTGTATGCAACTAAAAAAATAAAATAATGTCATTGTTTATCAATAACCTATTAGACTTCAACGATTCCACAAGATTGAAACATACAAGTTCCTTTCAAATTAGAAATTCTTGGCGAACTGTGTTACAGAAATATATCATTATAGCATTTCAATAAGCTATAGAATAGGGGGAAAAATGCATTGTCTGTTCTTTGAAGTGACCTGATGTGTTTTGCAGGAATCCTTATTCTCTTTAGACAGCAAATAAATACAGCTGAATAGATTCCGAGAACAGTTGAAGACAGAATACACAAACTAATTTATTTTTTTCCACATAAACACAAATGAAGTAATAAAGTTACTTTTACCATTAATGTCTGAATAACTATGAACAGGCTCTAGCTCCAGCTTGATTTCATTACAGTATTCAACTTCAAATTCATCAGGATATCCTTATATCTGCTTTGTGAATGTATTTATCTGTGAGACTGTATGCATTTGGGCTTCTCATAGATCAGAAGACACTATATTTAAGTATGGAGACACATTTGCCATACGTTTTAGTAAGTCACCAGTAGAAATAAAAACAACAACTCTTGGTATCCAAGTTAACGTGGCACAAATGAGAGAAAAGTTGCTCAAAGAGTGAAGAAAGTATGAAGACTTGCATGCTTAGTTTGCTGGACCTCAAGTGAGACTCCATAATTTTAGATACTTCTGTTTCCACTGTACACTGAGGGTGTGCACATTAACAAATAGTTCTGTGCAATGGAAATTGATCTAGGAAGCTAAACATTTGGAACTGAGGAACCTATGGCCCCGCCATATGTTTTTGGGAAATCTTATTTCCTAAAGATTAGCTCTTGTCTGATCTCTGAGACTACATGCCTATTAGCAGTCAGAATAAATCAGGTGTGCTGCTGAAGCAAATCTCCTGGTTTAGCTTCATCTGAAGAATTCTAGTTAGCATGCTCTGAAACTGTTTCATGAGGCAAATCAAAGTACAACAAGTAGAGGAGATCAAAGGCTTCAATTCAAAAACATACTTCTCCTCACAACTAAGATGTGAAATTGAACACCCCAGAGTGGAGGTGATGCCTCAGTGGTTAATTTAGCTGAGAAGCCATTTTCAGATGCAGTTACATGACAGTATCCTGTTCTGTTATCATTATTCTGGTATTTTGATGCTGGACCAAAGGAGCCTGTAGAAAGCTGTGTCTGTAGAAAGATAAACAAATGGAATGAAGGCTGAACCTTTATTAATGTGTAATCTTTCATTTACTGATTAATTATGTGAAGTGTTTGGCAGTGATAGCAAAAAAGA
Source organism: Pseudotriccus pelzelni (assembly GCA_035584735.1). Lineage (NCBI taxonomy): Eukaryota > Metazoa > Chordata > Aves > Passeriformes > Tyrannidae > Pseudotriccus > Pseudotriccus pelzelni. The sequence continues at coordinate 74,332,525 of JAWMRA010000078.1, forward strand.
TTCATCATTAAACATCTTGAAAAATATAGTAAAAAGTAAAATCACTTGTCTCTGTTCTATCTGTGCAGTACTTACACATTTTATATTCTAAAAAAATTTTGTTATAACTTATTCCACCTTGTGACATTCTAGAAACTGTGATTTTATTTTTCTACTATTTTTTTATTACTAGCATAAATATAATTATCTTTTACTCCTTCTTTTTCTAATTTGTATCCTTAGCAAGGTTCTAGTTGGTTTTGAGATCCTTGATGCCTTCCAATAGCTAGATTTTTTTATTCCCTTAGAATCTTTCATTGATATGGGGGCATTTATGGAAATTATTTTAAATACTTCAACATTAATTTGCATTGTGGATGAAGATAATCCTGAAGTCCATGAATTTGAGTTATTCAGAAATCAATATCCAAGCTCGAGGTCTATGTGTGTGAACATGCATAAATATGCAAGTTATGCAGTTACTATTTATGTTTATATGTATGTAGTTCATTTATATATACATATATATAGAGAAAGACAAAAAGTTTTTTTAGAAATTAGTATAATTAGTTTTCCTTAAAAATATGGTAGTATAATAATATAGAGAGAAAATGTTCTTTATCTCTCAGTTGTAGAATTTGAGGACTGTAGAGGTCTCAAAAATGCATTTGAAAATATTTATCATAAATTTATATTTATTACCAATGAATTTTTATTTCCTGTATATACAGGTACATCTGTTCTACAGGTGACAGCCACAGATGCAGATGACCCCACATATGGAAACAGCGCCAGAGTAGTGTACAGTATTCTTCAGGGACAGCCATATTTCTCTGTTGATCCCAAAACAGGTGGGTATTTTATATTTCTGTAGTGGGATTTGGCTAATATGCTGTAGTTATTTAAGTCTAGTAGATGAAATCCAATGTACAAAATGCAGGTGTGTGGGATTTTTGTTTTGTTTTGTTTTTAATTCCTTTTATATCCTGCTTTTTGTTTTATCACTATGAAATTTAGGAGTTGCTATGTTTTGCCGAGAACTAAATTGAGCCTGCTGTGTATAGAATTAATTCTGCATCATGGCATGATGTGAGCCATTCAGCCAAACTGGAATAACACTCTTTCATCTTTTCAAGCCTCTGTTTAGGAAGTGACTCAAGTATGCCTAATACATTATGATTTTAAATGCTTTGTTTTGCCTGAAGGATAGGTTTGGGAGGATTATTGAATGTGTGCTTCAACACATATACCACAATAAATTATTATCATTCTTGTATTTATAAAACTGTAGTATTGCCAATTTATTCTGTGATTTAAGAAGTAGAATGAACCGAAATATTTATGCTTAAACTCTATGTGTCACCATTTCTTTTTTTTCACGAAGTGTAAGTTATGTATAATGTATCCAAACTGGTTTACTTAAAGACAGAAGAAATCTCTTTTGGGGTTGGGAATTGTTAGTAGTTTTGGATTTTCTGAAGAGCATGATCTTAAATATTAGTAAGATTATAAATTTTTTAGTGTGTATTTGTAGTCCTCAATAATGAAGAAATATAATTTTTAAAAGTACATTTATTAATCTCAATTTTTTAACTGTTTTTTTCTGATCTATATCAAAGCTTTAATATTGAGGGGGAGAAATTAAATACACTGAACAGTATATTTTCCCCTAATTAACTGGAGGGAATAATAGTGATTTTTAAAATGTGCTGAAGTGTAAATAGTCTTCATTTTAATGTTCTTGCATTTAAGTTTCTTTGCTTTGTACATTAATCTCTGTGGTACTTGGAGGTGTGCCCTTGCTTCATTACAAGAGAAGTGTATCTGTGCCATCTCAGCTGGCTTTGAGGTTAGTCCTGCTTTGATTAGGAGACTGAACTCTAATGACACCCCAAGGAAAGACTCTCTTAACCTAGAATGTTCTATAAATTTGTGAGCTCATATTAGTAAGGCCTAAGAGTGCAAAGCCTGGCAGGATCATGTTGGAGGACTATATAAGGTGCTGGCATGGAAACTTGATGCAGTCCTGTTCATATACACTTCGTGTTTTGCTAACAGTTGCTGGCACACACCTTACCCAGCCATGTGTGAGTACAGTCTGGCAAAGTACTGGGTGCACAGCTGAAAACCACTCTTGGGTACATGTTAACAAGAGTCATGGAAAATCAGTGGTACAGTCCTCAAGCTCTCTCTGCCCTTGTGTTACTTAGAAATACAACCCTGTTTTATATTTCTACTTCTGTTTTGTCACTCTGAGGCAATGGTCTTCATTTTTTATTTTTATAATGGTGTGGAACTTGTAGTCTGAAGCTGCTATTCAGTCAGTGAAGAATTGTAAGGGATATTCTTGGTATCAAGTCTGTGTCACAAAAGAAATAGTATTGTTACGTCACTGCATGCCATAAGGAAAGCAGATGGGAGTGTATTTGACTCTCAAGCCTTAGGCTTTGACAGGGATTTAATAACACTTTATGAACTTAATTTTTTTTAAATGTTTGTCTAAAATATGAAAATTATTCTGATACCTTAGTATATGAAAATGACAAAATGAGGTAAGTAGACAGTGAAACAGTTAAAAAAAACAGGAGAAAGCTTTTTTTGTTTTATAAGCTGGCTTTTTATAAATGTAGAATAGCAGTTAATTTAATTTGGCATGATATAATGGGAAGAAATAGAATATTGGAAATGATGGGAAAGTCTTGAAAAATAGCATTTTTCACTATGAAATTTCACTTTGAATTTCTCAGGTTTAAGACTCATTTTCTAAAAACATCACTCATCTGAATTTGCTAGCATTTCTGTGACCTACTTTTTCTAATACCTCAATTGTTCAATTCCATCTTAACTATATTTTATCTGGATGTCCTCTGAATTTACACTGACATGCGCAAACTTCCTCTGCAATAAGGAAAGACCAAAAGAAGCAAAAAGGGAAAGAGGTAGGTCCCAACATTTATGACTGAATATAATGTTTGTGAAGCCTAAGGATATTGACAATTTGTAGAGCTTCCTGGAGCTATCAGAAGCAGATATCAAGGTGTTTATAGCTCTAATGTGATTACTCTTGTAAGAAGTTTTCTACTTTAGTGCTGCCTATATTTTATTTTAGACAGCTTACTATCTGAATACTTTAAAGCTATAGATTTTTAGAAGCTTAGTTTAGAACAGTTTTAAAAAGATTTCAGAACTCATACATTTAAAATATAATAAAAGGCCAGCACTAAATTGCAAACTCTGAAGTAGAAAAAATTGTGTTCTTGGCAGAAGAACATCTTTGTCAGCTTATCTGACAAAAGGCTCTTCTCCACACACCCAAAGCGGGACAGAGGTACAGTGCAGGAAGAGCAAATCCCCTGTCTTAATTAGACTCAAGCCCAGGCTCCTCCCAGGGCTGTCCCAGGACAGCCTCAGCCCCATGTGCCAGGACTGAAACAAATCATGAGGAACCAAATGGAAATGCTGCTCTGATTGCCCTTCAGACTTGGATAAGTACTTCCTACAGCGGTATGGGACACATTACAAGGAAGGGAAGAGCTTCATGGAATTGCATAGACGTATTCTTGGATGTTTAGAGGAAGGACTGTAGTCAGGGAAAGGGAGAGATTGAGATAGATTAGGAAGGGAAAAACAGATGAAAATAGGGAGATAAGAAGATAAAAGGGGCCATCCACGTGCAAACAGGCTTTGCTCAGCACCATTGTTTGGTCATGCTTGATCAGCAGCTTGTCCTGTGTCTTATTGTGCTCCATTTCTAACTGTTTTTTCCTGAGTAAAGGGTCTCTCTTGTATGTGTGTTCATATGGAAATTTAAATGCCAGCAACTGGAGCTGGACCACGAATCAAAGGTGTCTGTCTGCATGTGAGTCTGATGCAAGCAAACCGGAAAATGCAGACTATGTGTGTATTGCATAGGTGCCTGTGCCCATGTGGGATCACAAGGTCTCAGGCTAGAGTAGCCAGCAAGTTGGATGAGTGGCTTGGATTATGGATATGCACATGGCCAAAAGTCCAGACCAGAAGGCTGATGAGCCAGCTGTTGTAGGGGCCAAGAGTTCTAGACTGGTCTGGAGCAACTGTGGGTTGAATGAGAATCCCGTTTGCAGCTCTGTGTCTCTGTGCATGAGTCAAGGGGAGACCAGGGAGCCAGAAGCCAGCTCCTGGATAGTCTTATTGCCAAAGCCAGCTACTAGAGCTCATAATGTGTATGTGGAGATATCACTGGGCACTGGGGGCCCAAGAGGTCCAGGTACTTTTTCTGGATAGGTACAGTGTGTAAAGCCCTGGGGGAATCAATAATTTGCTGGTTGAGTGGGGACGTGTGAGCATGTCCAAGATTAAAAGTGGGTCTGTACCTGCAGCTGGAGGGGAGCTGCAGGCTCAGGGTTATCTGTCCAGGTGGCACCAAGTGCGAAGTCTGTGGATCCTGGTGCTGGCTATTGGATAGGCTGAATGTCTAAGGGAATGATTTATGTTGAGTATGTGAGCATTTTTCCAGTTATAAATCATCCTTCCTCCTGGTCATTCTTCTTCCAGAGAAGAATGAGGCTGTTTATGCCATGTGTGTTTGAGTGCTGAATGGTTCTATCTGTGTATCACCTGTTGAGTGTATGTGTTGCGTCTGTGTGTGTGTGTGTGTGTGTGTGCCTCATGGGAACACCACTTGACCTCATTTTGCTTCTAAATAATGGATTAAAAATAGGAAGCTGCATCAACTTCATCTCCATCAGGCTACCAACAATCCAGTTTATTAGTTGATTGGCTGTAGGACCTGTGTTTTGCTTTGTTTTGTTTTCCCCTGAGAAAAAATTGTGAATTCTGTGCATAGAAATTTGTTGCAACTATTTAATTTTGGCCGTGAATGTAAAAACTATTGTCCATGCATAACCTGAAGTTTTAAGACTTCCAAAATCCTTTGGATTCAAAGTCTTTTTAGGAAGTGTTTTGTATTTGTATTTGTTAATTACTTTTGGTAATTAGCTGTGGGGTGTGATACTAATTAGTTATGTAATTAATAATTACCTGCAATAGCCTCTATTTATTCCTGTTTGCTTTCCACCTCAATTGCAGCAAAACATTCTGCTGAAATTTTATAAATAAGTAAGTGCTAATAATGCTGATGAAAGAGAGGGAAGAAGTCAATTTTTACATCTCAGGTATACTTGCAAAGATTATGTATATAGGATTCTATGTTTTTTCAAATCAGAATATTCAGGGAACATCAGAAAACATGGTATGCTTATAATTTTAGAGTATCATTAACTTCACTGTAAAAGGAAAATAAAAAGTGAAGTTATTAGTGAAGAGTAGAGCAAATAATTTATTCATATACTTAGCGTTTTAATATGGTTCCTGCTTCCCCCACTCTCACCTTTTCACACACATCTCCCCCACCCACCCCAACCCCCTTCCAAAATTTTGAACATCTTTTGAAATGTCCAAATACATGAAAACTTTTCCTTGGAGTTTTAACTGGAAATTCAATATTCCACATTTCCCAAACCATGCGGTCTTTTGATCCATAAATGTGATGTAGGACCTGTTCCTGTTTGTTCTTTGCTGATGTGAAGGGTGGCTCATCAAACAGCAACAGTCAGCACTTCGCCGTTAACCCAACCCCAAGAGTTCATTTTGCTTCTGAGGAAACCTCAAATGAGACTGTGAGCTGTTTCTAGCAGCTGTAGCGGCCCACTTTCAATTGCCACATGCTTTGGGAATGCAAGTGCAACCTGTAGTCCAGTTCTGCTGCTTATATGGTAAACCATTTCTGGAGTATGTTAGCTACACACAGCTCTTTTCAGATACATCAGTCTCTCTGAACTGAATTTACAGAGTGGGTTAATCTGTGGGGCACGTGTCCTGTCATATCAGCATTTCTGCTGTAACTGTTATAAGAGATAAAACCTTCATTCATTATAGTTTTGAATTTAAATGTAGATATTGGTGGGATGAGAAACATATTTGTCATTGAATTGAATGTGAAAAAAACCCTTTAGTTATTTATATTTATAATGTTCCGCTGTTACAGCAGTGATATTACAAAGATGTTAATCAGGTATGATTGTTTGTTTGTTTTTACTTTAAGGTATTAAATAGTAAATAAATATGTATTTCTATTTATCGAAGAATGTCACTGCAAATTAGTGCATGAAGTGTGAGAAGAGTGTCAGTCTCCTTCTGCTTTCTGTCTTCACAAAATATGAACAGCTTCGCTTCAAGGATCCCTACAAGAAATGACCTATTCATTGATTATCTAGTTTAGTTCCTGACTGAGAGCACAATACAAATGTTAAATGTAGTCAATGGCTGAATATAGAGATTCCAAATAGAGATGAGCCTCATAAACACCAATTAACCACCCCTGAATTTCAAGACTTTTGTCCACGTCTGTAACCCTTCTTATCCTTTTCTAGATGTTCGTGGTCATAGTTCATGTGGGAATGACAGATTTTTGCGGTGTAATAATAATGTAATGAGTGTAATATTAAAGCTGCATGTGTATTCCTCTGGAAAACAGAAAAATATATTGTTTATCAAACTATTCACAGATTTAATACTGCTAAATAAACAGCAATGCTTTAAAATACAATTAATTGATGGAATCTATTAAAATTACATTCTTTTAATACTGAGGTTATAACTATTGATTTAATGGATTAGGGCCTACCTCATCTTCTTATCTCAGAGAAAATAATTTACACCCATGTAAAGATGAATTGAATAAACTTTCCAGTGCAAAAAGGAAGAGCACCCTTTGCATGCCTGTCATAGTGTCCCAGATAAGAATCTACTGTGCTTATTCAAGTAATGATAAGGTATTTCATGACCCTATGTCGCCATATACTTAGAATATTACATCAGTTAAGAAAATAATGTTAGAAATCAATTTCTGACACTTCTTGAATAAGCATCCTTATTTTTCCTGTTAAGAATTTTTACTTTTTTTGGTTGAAATATCTTTCTTAGTGAATCCGTTTAAAATGAGCATGTTTACCAGGGTTAATGATTCCCTGTTGATATAGGGGTTGGTTCATATTAGACTGCTAAGTGAATGTAAAAATGGAGAGTCCCGTGTTTATCTATTTGCTTAATGCTGAGAGGCTCCAATATGATATAAATAACCTTACAGGACAGCAGTATCTTACATAAATGAAGGCTTCTGCTGTAAATGAATACCTTAGGACAACTCCTAAAATCCACAACTAAAACACCACAGCTGATTCCCAGCTTCCTGTGGTGGTCTTAAAGTACCCTTGACCTCCTCTATGACAGTTTTGCACATGGACTTTTAAACTGTTATTGGACACCGTGCAATAATAATAAAGGGCATCAAAGCTTTTTGAAGGGCTTGGAGTATAATTCTTAATGAGGAATGGCTGAGGGACCTGGGGTTGTTTAGTCTGGAGAAAAGGAGGTTGAGAGCACACCTTATCATTCTCTACAACTACCAGAAAGGAGGTTGTAGTAAGGTGAAGGTCTGTATCTTCTTGTACATAACAAGTGATAGACAAGAGGAAATGGCCACAAAGTGACCAGGGTAGGTTTAGATTGGATGTTAGGAAAAATTTTGTCACCAAAAGGGTTGTCAGACATAAAATTTTGCTAATGACACATTCTATTTGAGCTAGATAAGGAAGTATCTGTGATGGAACTTCTGAATTTTGGTTGTGATTGACTTCTACTCAGTATCAGAGTGAGGTCATAGTGAAGAATCAATTTGAAAGTTCAGTTCTTTTGGTGAGTGATACATCTTGCTAACAGTGTGTAGGATTAAAAGAAATCTATTTTGTACGTGGGGACTGAAATTCTATCTTGAGCTTCTAAGAACTGTATTCCATATTCAGGTTTTCCTGTGTTTCATTTCCCTCAAGGAATTTCTGAAATGTTGTAAAAGAAATTACATCTCTAGTGTAGACCTTTGCCAAAGTCTACATTTTGTTGATGAGAGTATCACTAAAAATTCAAACTCAACATTTGAAAGAGTCTTATGTTTTTCTTCTAATTCTGCCAGGTATTTGTACAATGCACTCCTCCATTCCTAAAGGAACAGAAATATTTGCTTCATCTAAAAATATTGTCATGAACACTTCTTTGAGAGTGTCATCTGCTAACTCTCAGCTAAAAGTAAATATTGTAATGTCTTTTGCTTTCAATTTTAAGTAAATACTGGATTTTCTACACCTACAATTTTGACACTTTTGAGAAAAACTCTTAACAATGGACCTAATTCTCACAGTTTTCTGGTGTGTTCAAGATATACTCTTAGAGTTTTCCCAAGAGTCATTCAAAGGATAACGCTGAGGACTAAGCTTTCTAAGGACTCTGTTTTGGTACAGTGGAAGACTTTATGAGGGTATTGGTACAACTAAAAGCCTTGTTGTTTAGGCCTTGTTTTCCACTTGCATGCAAACCACGCAGAAGGGCCTTTGCTAATCAAAAGTGTACAAAGAGAGGCAAAATGTTCTGTGCAACCTAGTTCAGTGCTTCTTATGGTAACTGATATTTGCTGGGACATTGTCCTTCTTGTGTATCCTGATGCAATTTTTTCCATCCACCTCCAGGACATATTGTAGTGTTTCTGTTGGAACAGACTTTGAGGAGCACAAGGTGGATTGATCACTCACCAGGACCAGTGTTCTGGCACTGTACTTGCTTTGCTTGACACCTACAAACACTATCTCTCCCAGCATCAATCACAGTTAAAAATGACAAGCATAGGAGGCAGAAAAATTAGAGAAAAAAGATTGCCTGATATTCTGACCATGTTTCTCCTCTCTTATGAGATGCACCATGTGTATTGGAGATTAATTTCAGAAATAAGAAAGAAACTATTTTTTGGTTGATTCCCTTTTGTTTGTTTCTGTGTTTGTTCTGGTGTTGTGAACAATTACTATGGGCAATATCTGCTGTTGTCCAGCCACAAGTTATCCCCCCCCAAAAAACAAAAATTAAAAAAAAAAATTGACAAGTTCCCAGGTCATAATATCATCTTGACTTCCTTACCAGGACTACTGAAATATGGTAACTGTGTTCCTTTTGTTGATAGACATGTTTTTGTTTATATATATTTATTTATAACCTTTCTTCTGTAAATACACAGATATATTTTTACCTGTAAAGTGTAATGGCCATTTATTGTGCTATAACCCCAGTAGACAGCTCAGCCCCACACAGCCACCTACTCACTCCGCACATGATGCGATGGGGGAGGGAATAGGAGAGATACAAGTGAGATGAAGATGTTTTAATAGGGAGGGTAAAAGCTATGTACATAAGCAAAGTAAAAGAAGGAATTAATTCACCACTTCCCATGGGCAAGCAGCTGTTCAGCCATCCTCAGGAAAGCAGGGCTCCATCATATTACAGTGACTTGGGAAGACAAATGCCATCACTCTGAGTGCCCTCTCTTACACCCTTTTTACTCCACTTTTATTGCTGAGTGTGACATCAGCTGACATGGGATGTCCCTTGGATCAGTTGGAGTCAGCTGTTCCAGCTGTGTCCCCTCCCACCTTCTTGTGCACACCCAGCCCTCTTGCTTGTTGAGCGGTGTGAGAAGTGGGAAAGATCTTGGCGCTGTGCAAGCACTGCTTGAACAGGCTAAAACATCCCTCTGTTATCAGGATTGCTTGGATCACAAATCCAAAACAGCACCATATGAGCTTCTATGGTGAAAATTAGCTATTCCAGCCAAGGTCAGTACACAGGTGAAGCACTGTATTTGTGCAACCAGATTCAAAGTCCTGAACTGAAAGTAGTGAGACATGCATGATCATGTAATCTGCTCACTGGTGCTAAGTTTTTCTTTTACTTTCTATTGGACATTGGAAAATGTTCCTAATATTAATGTTTATTAAGACTGACTTTTCATACTTCTAGACATTCACATATTTTCAGATGTAATGAGGATTTTAAGGAGTTTGCTATGTTTTTAAGGTCTAAAATACTGTGCTATATCTATTAGAAAGTTAAAGCTCTTGATGTGAGAAAAGCATTACATTGCAAGTGTCTCTAAAATATCTGGTTTTCCAGAATAGTATTACTTTTATAAAGACATTTATCTTTGTTTCTTTGAACTTTACACAATGGATGAACTATTAATTTAGGTTCTCTGCTTTTAAACAAGGAAGGCTAATCCATCCAAAGTGTGGAAATTACATGGGTGATAAAATATGCTTAAGTTTAGGGAAAGGGAATGAATAAGATTTCATCCTAAAGCAAAAAATACATTACTATAACTTTTACCTCAGCTGGTATGAGAACCAGGACATTGACTCAGATGATTAGTGCACTAGACTCTGCCCCTAAGGACCAGTCCACATGTCAGAAATACTTTTACAGGTAAGTCTTTATTGTTGTGAAATTAAGCATCGAATTTATTATCTTTAATTCTGCTAACAGGTGTTCTTTTTCTAGACAATAGGTTATTATTTGCATCCGTAGTTCCACAGATAAGAATTACTGGAACACTGAATCTTTTTTTTCCCTAAATTTTTGGATAAGGGCCTGAAATGAAGATATAGAGCAACGCATTAAGTTGAACTTTGCAGAAGTACCCTAATTCAAAGTCATCTCTCCTCGATCCGTGTTTCCCTTTTCCAATTTAATTTTCCCTTTCACAAGCTGTTGTGGGTACTGCTGTCATTGAGGATAATAATTTCAGAAATGGTGTTAAAGGGTGACAGTGAAACTTTGCAGTGGCAATGAAAATGAAACAAAGCAGCGCTGAGGTTCTGTTCCAGGAGCTATGTTATCTACCAGTTTAGTAATGCAAAAATGCCTGCTTATAGTTGGAGACACACTGGTTATATGTGTTTTAAAATGGCTTAACTTCTTACATTTCTCTTTTATGTTGGTTTGGGTTTTTTTAACAGATATATTGTGTTAATAATGTTATTGCTTTAATAATAAGCTTCAGTAAGTTCACATTTATGCCTTTCATATTTTGAGGTTTTATATTTAATTCATGCTGGAGTGGAACTCCTGTGATTTAAAAACATAGCTACTCTCAGAATTAATGCGTAGTCTACATTAGATCAATAAATATGCATCCATCTGTTTTCCCATCAGCCTTCATCTTTTAGAACAATGCATAAATTTTCAGTTGTATTCAGAATAAATGTAATTTTTATTATATAAATATTATTATAATAAATATTACAAGACATGATAATGTCTTGTAATAAGCCATACAGAAGAAAAAACTAGTATGATGATAAAGGTTATGTATGAAGACATTCTTATCCAGAAATATTACCCAGCAAAAATTTTTCAGCTGGAGTTGAGCTCCTAAGAAAAATTGAACATTTTATAAAATTAACACAACCTCCATATCTGTTGACCATCCACTTAAAAAGAACAAACAAGCACAAGGTATTTACAAACCCACTATACACTAGTTTTACAATATGTTAACAACAAAGATGACATTTGGGGAACTTTTATAATTCAGTTCTTATCTGAATAGAAAGGGAAAAAGAAATTACTTTCAGAATACACCAAGAAACTTGTGATGTATCCAGCAAATTTGACATTTACCAGCTTTATGACAGAATTTGACTTCTCTTCAGTTTTGAACTCTAATGCCTTCACACTATCACTGCTTGTGTGGATAGGGAACACAAGGCTTTGTGACAATGTTTAGTTAGTTTTGCTTAGGTGGTGTCCCTCTTTTCTGAATTTGCCCCCGAGTGTGTTTTCATGCCCTTGCTGACTTTGTCAAGCCCAGGAGTAGCAGCAAAAGCACTGTCATGGGCTTTTTTGGTCTCTGGGACTCACAATAGGCTACAGTCAAACACAGTAACCAGCAAATTTACTTGCATCTTTGTAACCGTCTTTATGAGTTGCCAGCGTATTTGTAAATTTAAAACTTAGGAGAGACTATAACCAGACTTCCTGAGACTCTGTAACTGTACTTCCATGAGAGGATTCTGTTTAGTGTTATTTGGGAGGGGGGTTTACTTATTTTTTTTTACACATACATCCTCTGACCTAATTTGTGAATGATAGTAAGAGTTACTTGTTGGTTTTTATTCTGAGAGTTGGATTAATTAGCATGTGTCCACCTGGATGAGTTGGTCTGTCCCCCTCCCCAGGCCCCTGTCCCCAGGGAGGTACCCAGTGGCTGGGAGTGGGACGGCTCTGGTGCCCTCGGCTCCCTGCCCCTTGCTGGGAGTGAGACAGCTCCAGCTGCCAGGCCCTGACATCACCCAACTGAGGACTCTCAGGCATCTGGCCCCAGGAAGATGCCAGCCCCTCTCATGCCCTGAGAGTGTTGCAAGTGTCATTGTCAACAAAGGTGTGTAAGATGGTTGTTTTTCTTCACATTTTAAAACCCATTATCAAAACCCATCCCTCAGGAAAAAAGAAAAAAAAGCTTTTAAAATTCCCAGCCAGTACATACACTGTGCATTAGGTCAAGCCCCTGAAAGTTCTCGTGATAGAAGAGGGAGAAGGAGATTTCTGTTTTCTACTCATTGCAGAGGGTCAAAACCAAGTCAGCAGTCTATAATTTAGGTCACTAAGGAAATGTTTTGTTTTCTTTTCACATAGTTTTGTCATACTTTCCTCTTGGTATGTTTTTCAGGATTAAATCATGAAATTTTCTATTATATTAATAGTAATGATTACAACATTAAAGTATTATAAAGTTGTTTATCCTCTTCGTAATTCCTTAGCTGGTCCATAAAATTCTCAATATTTCTGTTAGATAGTATATTGATAGCATGCTTATGATGTCTGCAAGAAAATTCCATCTTATAACACTAGGTAAGATGCAAGAGTAGAAGCCTTCCTGGAATTTAGTAAAGTATTTGCAGTCCCAGAAGCAGATATAGCTATCATGGGAGCAGTTCTCAAGAAAGAAGGTAGATTAAATGAGGTTTTGTTCTCTCATAAACTGTTCTTTCAAGAAATACATTTTAGATCAGTACATTGCACTTAAAAGTGTTCAGACAGAAAATGCAACAATTCCTTGTATATCTAAACACCATATGAGTTAAACTTCACTTTACTTGAAGTGAAGATGAAAATAAAATAAGGTACTTCAGGAGCTAAGGCTGTTTCTTCCTCAGAAATCTCTCTATGATGAGGTTTTCTCTGTTTTCTGTGTTCCACATGAAATGGCAAGAACTGGTAACAATGCAGATCCTTTCACTTGAATGAATTTCCCAAGTCTAGGCTTCAGTCCACTTGTAATCAATTCTGATTAAAAGTTACTATTATAGTGAAATGAATTAATCCTTTGTAAAAGAACACACAAATATGTTTACTTGTGTGATACTTTGCTTCTACTTAAACAGAGTACCCTTCTGTGCTGTAGAGAGGAAGCCTCCACTTTCAAAGTGGATATTTGTGTGGCAAATATCTGCCTTACTTTGCACTTTAGAAGAGAATAAAAAAAGAGAATACCTTCTTTAAATTAGGAAAATCAGAAAAAAATCATCCTGTTGTTTTTTAATAGAACTTTATATTCATCTAATAACGCTTCTGGAATTTTTTTTTTAATGTCTCTGTTTTAGTAAGCCTGTGGTTCAGGTGTGATACTATCTCCAAGTATCTTGATAATACATGTTAACATATATTATTCCTGATTCCGAAAAAACTGACATAAAATACAGTATATAATATTTTTAAAAAGCTACTCCAGAATTTTTCTTCTAACCTCAAATTTGCATAGTGCAGTACATTCTGTTGGAGTTTAACCAAGATAATAAAAATTATACAGTGGATTACAAAATGCTATAAGGTGTGTCTTAAAATCATTTTTTCTAATTGCTGCCGTGTCAAATGATTAATTATAAGGTTATAAATTGCTAGTGTATAAACCTTATTTGTTAACTGTCATGAAAGAAGGTAAAAAACTTATCAAAAATAATTTTACTTCTGAACAAGGTGGACTACTATTATGCTATACTGTTGATAATAATTTTAATATAGTTATGCATGTAAGTACAAGAACCCTTCATTTTGTATTCAACATGCTGATTTATTTGTTTTGAGACACCATCTCCTTGTTCAGCTAATATCCTGTTAAATCAGAACACTAAGAGTGAGTGCAACATAACATGAAATACATGTGTAGTGCAAATGAATTTGGCTTGTGTAATTGTTTTTAAAACACTGTTTCTTGACATAGCTTTTGGATATTTGTCATTCTTGTAAATTCTGCCTTTCTGCTTCTCTTCAAGTAAAATCTTCTTTTTCCCTGATAGTATTTCCATGATAAGGATCTTGCAAGTGGAATTTTTAAAACTGGACTGCTTAAAAAAAGAAAAAAAAAAAAAGAAAAATACCCAAAATCAATATCTGTCAATTTTTAAAACTTTTGAAGCTTCCATTTCTGGAGTTACTTCTTGTCAAAAAGAGCATATGCAAAATGAAATTTTTAAAAAATTGCATATTTAAATATAGTTGATTAGTCTGTGACTTTTCTATGTGTCATGAAGATACATATTTACCATCCATGTGTTCTTGAAAGAAATGCAAAATAATGAATGTCTTGTTTCTCATAGGAGCATTCTCCAGGTGTAGTAATTTGTTACTGGTTTGTATGTCAGATACCCATTACCACCTGTCTTCAAGCTCACACTGAAATAAATGGAATTGACCGTATATGTCTCAACCAGCTAACCTTACCAGAAGTGAACAACCCACAGACATCCTTCATTTGAAGATGGTTTACTTTGACTTCACAGGAATCTTGTCCGCCTTCGAACAGAGGTTCCCTGGCAAGACTTTAGGAACACTCTAACCCTCATGACTCTTTGTTGTGGGGTATCTACACCAAGTAATGCATTAGGCTGCTTGTCAAAATCTAGTAAGTGTTCTTTTTAGATTCAATTTTGATTAATTATACAACTAGCAACTGTTGGCTGATGACAGCCATAATGTTGCTGTATTTTTATTATTTTCTTCTTTTCATTTTGAAGATCCTTTCTTTCGGATGGGAGTCCTCAGGGTGAGTTTCAAGGCCTCAAAATTAAAAATTATTCATGTAACTGCTGGCACATATTCCTAGGCAAAAACAGAATAACAAATCAAACCCCAGTGTCCTTTATGTTTTCTCCCACATCAGCCATTTACTTAAAAGATCCTGAATTATGAGTGAAAATTTCACGTTTAATAGGGCTGTACTACATAGGAAAAATGTAAGAAGCAATAGGTGAAAAAGAAGCAGTTCTTTAAATTCACGTTAGGTGATAGAATTTTTTTAATCAACCTCACCTTTTCACTATTTTTCATCAATTGTTAAGAATTTTGCACCATTGGTTGTATGACAAATAACTTCTCCCTTTAGAGCATATGAATTTAAAATACTCATTGGTGCAAATATATAAAGGTTTCTGTTTTGTTTTAGTTTGGTTTGGTTTTTTTTTTGGGGGGGGCGTTTGTTTGGTTTTTTTTGTTACAGGAGATAGAACTTGGAAGAATATCCACCAGATGTGTTTTTTTCAGTACTTGCAGCTTTTGTGGAACTTTTAAAACCCAGGCCATGATGTAGGCTGTGCTGCAAGCTCTCTGTGGTTGAAAAGAATTATCAGACCACCTGTCTCCGCAGTGCCATAGTTATCTCAATTAACTCTATATCTGAGGCCTCCTCCAGCGCTCGCTTAATTTACATGAGCAGAGGGACACTGCAGCATATTCTAACCCGTCAGTGTCCCCTGACCACACACGTGCTTCCTGTCCTTAGAAGGAAGCAGGGTGTGAGGGCAGCTGTGCCATCTTGAGCATTGCTGAGAGTCATGAAGGGAGCAGCAAGCCTTTGGACTGGTGTTCCTTGAACCTGTGGGCTGCTGCAGGCATGCTCTGCTTGCAGACCCTGCCTGGTACCGAAGAATAGAAAAAGGCTTTGTTGGCATTTTCCTTTTTTGACTGATCAAGTGGAAAGAGACAGTTCATGTTGAACGATCTTAAATGTCTTTTCCAACCTAACTGATTCTATGGTTCTGTGTTAGCATTTGCTTGTGCTGGCCAATTTCTTATAACATGGACACTGAAATGCCCATACATCAAATAGCAAGGAAGTCTGTCTGAGGATCACTGGTCCTCATATCTGTGGTAAAAAGGGTCTCCTATCTGGTGGTAATCATCATGGTGCCTGTGGAACACTGTAATGTCACCTGGTTCCAGTCCAAAACAGTTTCATACAGATTTCATTTTGCAAGCACAGCAATATATATCTAATTGTGTTACTCTTTTGAGAGAATGGCTTAGTAGACCACAGTCCAAAATATATTATGACGACATTGCTCCTTTTTTGTTGCCCATTGATGCCTACTTCAGTCACTTAGATGTAATAGAAGTAATTTGCAGAAAATCTGATTAAACTCTGTTAATTTCAAAGATATTTTCTTTTGCTATTCAGTGAAATTTCTATTAAGTTTCTGAAGACTAACCTTTCAGTATTGAATCAGAAATTATTAAGACAACAATATAGGATATAACTCTACTTCATTGTTTTCATATGAGGTTTGGTTTTGACTCAGTGCTTCCTTTCTCTAACTAGAAAGACCAATAGAAAAAAAACCTCAACTCTATTTGAAGAAGAAAGGAATTTTAAAAAGCCTTCATTTTTTTAGATCTCTTTTTAAATATCACATGATAACATATTTAAAGGGTCATTATGGAGTGTTTCTTTATCCTTATAGTTTTAACTGAAAATAACTGTTTATCACTCAGGATACTTTGAAAAACTGTCTTACAAGAAGTGGTGAAAAAAATTGATTGTTTTTCTGAATCAAAAGTGATGTGTTTAGGCATAAAATTTCAGTCATGAAATAATTAAATGAGATGCCTTTAAATCAACATCAAACCTCTGATTTGCAAGAATTTCTGTTCACCTTGGTGGGAACAATGTTTTTTAAATAGTTTAGAGTAAGTTAAGGGGTTCCTGCCTAGCGGAAAAATGAGAAAGAAGAACTTTTTCCGCTCAGCCACCTGCTGCCCTGCTCAATAAAAAGCACACAATCACCCTTGTGCATTTATCTTTGAAAAAATAATTTCTACTGAAAATTTTCAGACAATGTCATAGCTTGTCTGTTCCTCATGTTACTCGTAAGTTTAGACAACCCATTCTCATGTATATTTATTGTTTATGTTCCATGATTCGGGAACTGTTGATGAAATAGTAAGTAATAATCTAATTTTGCTATTGTGCATGTTGGAAATGTGAGTGTAGTACTGAGAACAAAACAGAAGTAACATGTTTAAGGGTGGAAATTGCAAGTGGCAGGTAGTAGGTTAGACTGCTGATAACTCTGAATTAATTATGTATAGCAAAAATTCTGCTAACTGAAAGAAAATACCAGCTTTCAGATGTTTGGGGTTTTTTTACTGTATTCTGAGAAGAGCTGATGGCAATGCCTGTAGTTGAGGTTGAGTAACAGTTTCCACTATGAGGCACATAGACTTTGATACATTTTATTATTTAAGCTGAAATGATCTCTTATATAACTGTGTTATGATCCAATTATTAAAATTATTAGAAATGCCTCCGAATTAAGATGCAAATGAGACTATGTGCCAAAGTCAATAGTATAGATTTTATTTAACAGTAAATATGAAGCAGAGAGACAGATAGAAAGAAATAGAAAAAAGGAGGGGGTGGGAAAGAAAGAGAGTGACAGAGGGATTAAATAGAAAATATTCTTTAGATTGGAAAAGATCTATAAGAACCATTAGCCTAACACTGCCAAGTCCACTACTGAACCATGTCCCTAAGTGCCACATCTACACAACTTACAAATACCTCCAGAGTTGGTGACTCAACCACTTCCCTGTTCTCATGCATGAAAACACTTTCCATAAAGAAATTTTCACTAATATCCAACTTAAATCTCCCCTGGTGCAGCTTGAGGCCACTTCTTCTTCTTGGACTTATTTTTTTTTATTTGTTTTGTTTTGTTTTTAATTTTATCCCTAGTTAAATGAAAATAACAGTGACCTGTTTCTTTTTTTATGTAAGCATGCAGCGCAATCCCATGTAGAGATGTAAGATCCCTTATACTAGGATCTTAACATTTCTAAAGATGTTTTGGTTTATAAAAAGAGATTTGTATTATACATAAAAACTAAATGCTTGAAATCCTGGTAAATTGTAATATCTTGTACCTCAGTTTCAGTTAAGTTTCCTGTTTATATCTTCAGTCATTCTGTGCAATGCAATATAATGTGATTATAATACTTACTATGAAAGCTCTATCTGGAAAAACTCTCTCAAATGAGATTGCTTACTGTTATAGTCAGTAAGATAGAATAAATCAACAAATATATTAAACAGTAGCTCTGATTATTAGTGGAACACAATCATAGTTCATGAGTTTCATAATCCGGACCTATTTGAACTGGTAGAGTTAGGGATTTTTATTTTTGTTATTCCTTGTGTGTATTAATTTCTGCCACTCCAAGATAAAGCAGTGATCTTGTAAACAGTTATTTGTGTGCTTAGCTTTAATACTAGCCTGTATCTCCATTAGCTAGTACCCTAATGTATAGGAAATTGATTAAGATAATGCAGCTGGTGTTTTTTTAACTGTTTCAGTCTGGAGTGTTGCACATGTGAACTCTAGCATTTCATACGTATATATATTCTTGATGTCTTTTGAACAATGGTGGAATATTTTTTTGTACATTAGACTTAGAAATTTCTGCCTTCTCCATTCCAAATAGGAGATAAAACACTATGCACGAGTTTATAAAATAAAAAAACAATGAAGTACAAAAGCATGTAAAAACTCTTTCAAAAGGATGGAATATCAGATATTGCCAGTAACAAGATGACAATATTTAAGAATAACATGGAGTTTAGGCAAATAAGAAGGCAGAAAAAAATAACTAGGACTTTTTTTTTGAAAGTTAGAAAGCTATTATTTTTAAGATTGCAAGAGCAAAAATTGTTTTGAATGTGATGTTGAGGAAGAATAAGAATTATGTTGGGGATGGATATGAACTCTGTGTACCTCGGCTGTCTGCATTACAAAATAGGAATTTGTAGAAACTGTGAGAGAAATTACTGTATTAGTCTAGGCAAGAAAAAATAAAATAATGAATTAAGATCTTAGCTAAAGTAGAATTGAAGTATTTGATTAGAATGTCTATGATTTTTATATCCATGAGATCCTTAGAACTTTATTTATGTAAGCAATACTTTTCTTGAAATTAATATTCTTTGTTTTGAAACTGTGTACCCTCACAAAATTCTTGTCTGTGAGATCTAGTACAAAAGAAAAAAGTCACTGGAACCAAAAACATTGTTGTCCCTGTTTCTAGGTTTCCTCACTTAGGGGTGGAAAGTGGGCTGTGGGTCACACTGAATGTTCTGGTATCTTGTTTTCTGACATACCCTTATTCTCTGATAAATAGAAGTACAATTAATACAGACCCAAAATCCAGATACCCCATTTTCATACTACAGTGTGAGTGGACACTGTGGTTTTGGTTGTGTAACACAGATTGGCCCATGAAATCATCCATTATTTTATTGCAGACACTCACCTTATGCGTCACTGTTGACAATTCCAGTACATTTTTTTGTGAACAAGTTATATAAATTCTCCCCTTTTCTGTTACTAATAATTCGAATGTTATATCTTCAGAATTTGTCTTAATTGGACATGACATTTGTCTCTTTGGTGATGAACAGCTCCATGCTTTTTCACGTCTCAGAAGGTCATGAAAAGTTCCGGTATGGTTGGAACATAGAGCAGATTACATAAATGATATCTTAACCAGCTAGTGATTTTTTCTGGCATTTTAAAAGCACACCGATTATTGATTTCTTGGAAAATATGTTTGCATATCATCATTCTCACTTACTATCAATTTTGTGGTCTTTTTTGTGTCAAGTACAAAATAGTTTTATTATTCTCGTATTACAAAAAGTTGACTTATTTTTCTTTTCACGTGGACAAACAGGAGAAAAGTCTGCCATACTAATAAAGCCAATGGAGTCACAATAATGTATCATAAACATGATATGACTATCTATTTTGATTTTACTATATTTGCTCTTAATTTTTCGTAGTACATATGTTCCAGTAAAACCTTGTGCCAGATATCATATTTATCATTCATGTTTTATGTTAATAGCAGGTGATTTTCCCTTGAGACTCTTCTTAATGTGATTGGTGAATAACTCGTAGTCTTAAAAATCTAATGGAACCAAAGAGAAACAGTATCTTCAATGTCACTGGAGTGATAGTACAAGGAGTAATGGATACAAATTGAAAGAGGAGGAATTTTCCTTTAGATATTAGGAAGAAATCATTTACTGTGGAGGTGGTGAGACACTGGAACAGGTTGTCCAGCAAAATTGTGGATGCCCCAACCCTGGCAGTGTTCAAAGCCAGGTTGGATAAGGCTTTGAGCAACCTCTAATGGGAGGTGTTGCTGCTCATGGCACAGAGAAGAAGAGCACAGAGCTGCGATTCATTTAAGCACGGAGAAGACACAGAAGGATGAACCTCAACTAGAGTCAAAACTAGCCAGTGTTGTTGCAAATAACAAGCACTTTTAAAAGTATGTTAACAGCAAGAGGAGAAAACATTGGACCACTACTTTTTGGTCATCTCATTAGGGATGAAGAAAAGATGGAAGCATTCATTGTGTTGTTTGGGTTTTTTTTCTCCCATCTTTTATAATATTTCTAGACTTGGGCTGCCTGATCTGCTGAGCTGGAGGACCTTAAGTGTGGGACTAGTAACTGTCCATTTGTGGACACTGAAATTGTAAGGGACCAGCTGTATCAGCTGAATGTTCACAAGTCCATGTGTCCACAGTAGGCCTTTTGATACTCTCATAACATCCTTCTGGAGAAGTTGAGGTATGAGTGAGTACAGTGCACTGGGGAAGAACTGGATAAAGGACAGAGGCCTTGTGGTTGTGGAAAATCAGGTTACATCTGGCCGGTGGTCAACCACCAAAGACATTTCTCAGGGTCCAATTATAGGGCCAGTCCTGTTCAATCTATTTGTCAGTGATCTGGAGGCAGGAGTTCAATGCACCATTAGCAACTTTGCTGATGATGCCGAACTGGGAGGTGTTGTTGAGTCTCTTGACGGACAGGAGGCCATACAGTGTCATCTAGATAGACTGGAGCATTAGGCTATGATTAATGGGATGAAATTTAACAAGTCCAAATATCAGATTCTGCATCTAGGATGTAGTAGTACTGGGCACAGGTATAAACTGGGAGAGGATTGTCTGGAGAGCAGCTGTGCAGAAAGGCATCTGGGGTGCTGCCTGGCAGCAGCTCAGTGTGAATCAGCAGTGTGACCTGGCAGCCCAAAGCCCAACCCTCATCCTGGGGTGCATCAGACACAGCATCACCAGCTGGTCAAAGGAGATGATTATCTCACTGTATTCAGTGTTGGTATCTTGAGTACTGTGTGCTGTTCTGGGCCCCACCATTTAAGAGAAGGTGAAAGTTTTTCAGTGTGTCCAGAGGAGGGAAACAAAGCTGGTGAAAGGGCTAAAAGTGGAAGGAGTGTCTTATGAGGAGCAGCTGAGGATTTTGGGCTTGTTTAATTTGGAGAGCAGGCAGCTGAGAGGTGACCTCACCGCTCTCTACAGCTTCCTGAGGAGGGGAAGGGTAGAGGGAGGTGCTGAGCTCTTCTCCTTAGTATTCAATGACAAGATGTGTGGGAATGGTTCAAAACTGGCCAAGGGGAGGTATAGACTGGACATTAGGGAGAGAGGTAGTCAGTGTCCCAAACCTGTCAGTGTTGAAGAGACGTTTAGATGATGACTTTAGTAACATGCTTTAACTTGGTCAGCCCTGAACTGGTCAGGCAGTTGGACTAGATGATCATTACAAGTCCCTTTCAATAATTCTATTCTATTGTATTCTACTATATCCTATTCTTTCTGACTTTGGGAAAATATTAAACTCCCATATTTATGTAAGTGTGTATTTTGATAAAACAATGCGGAGCTTTGCAGTTATAATGGTTTCATACCTGCAGTATGGAGTAAAATTTTTATGGTGGTTTGTTGGTGGTTACAATGGCTACTTTGGCAGGTACAGAAATACACTCTAATTGTGTGTTGTGGTTTTGTTGAAAGTGAATGAGGACAGAACCCTGGCTATAAAATGCATAATCACGTACAGTCTTGTGTTACTGGGGGGAAAAAAAAGGAAAAAGGAAAAAGGAAAAAGGAAAAGGAAAAGGAAAAGGAAAAGGAAAAGGAAAAGGAAAAGGAAAAGGAAAAGGAAAAGGAAAAGAGGAGGTCTCCACATGTCCCTGTCACCTGAGGAGTCTCTGCTCCTTTCCCAGGCAGCCCCAGGCCCAGCCCCGCAGTTCTGGGCTCCCGCAGCAGAGGGTGGTGCTGCACCGCTCATCCTCTGCCTCCTCCCCACGAGCTGGGAAAGTCATCGCCAGGCCCAGCCATTCAATTCTACTCTCATGAAATACATTTCAAGGCTTCAGCTCCTGCTCTAATGCTCACCCGGGGAATTTCTGGGCAGGACGTTCTCATCTCACCTCCTTGGCAACAGTTTTGGGCCAGGCAGGAGCAGACAAATGGCCTCAGTGGCAGATTTACGTGCCGAGGGAGGAAAGGTGAATGTGTTTGGGATTTATTTCCTCCCCCTGCCATAAATCTCCGTGTCCTGCACGAACGATGGCGTCACATTTGGGGTTTAAAAAAGAAATCATGGGGCAAAGTGTCAAAAGTTTAAGGAAACAGAAATGATGGAAGAGAAGAGGTCCCGCTGTGAGTGGCCTTTGCAGCACCTGCCCCGTGCCTGGAGATCATTTTCCAGCCGGCTTTGCCTGGTTAACCCAAGAAATATCTCCTTGTCCCTGCAGGTGGAACGGACAGGGAGATGCTGTGGGGATGTGCCCCACTGGCAGAATCCCGTGGGAGGAGGAGAGGGGGAGCCACAAAGAGCTGAACGTCCCCCAGAGCTGTGAGAAACCCCAGACTCAGGCAGGAGCTCGGGTGCCTGGGGCCAGCCCGGGGTTGGATGAGAGCTGGGGACAAACACTCCTGCCTCCCTCCTTCCCTCCCACCCCCAGCCCACCGCCCTGCCCTGCTGACGCACAGCAGAGCCAGCTGCAGGGCTCAGGCAAACTTGTTTGAGGTTTCAATTAGATCTCCACGGAGCAGGGACACTCATATCCTCCCCTGATAAAAGGGGACCGTAAATCCAGAGAGGATTCATCCACCAAGGCAGCGGCTCCGGCTCCGATGGGTGGCAGGGTAAGGGACCATTTTCCTCTGCTCCTCACACCAGGTTTGCAGGGAGAGGGGACAGGGTTTGTGCTGGAGGTGTTAATCTACGTGTCTTTGTTGCCTCTGCTCTCTTACTCTTCCTCCCTCTTGCATTTATTTACCCCCGTGTTCCTCTCCCACATTAATTCTGTTGTTTGGTGTTGACTGGGAGGCACTGGGAGAACCAGCCCTGTGTCCCAGCTCGGTGGCACTCACATGCTTGACGATAAAGCCTGTGGAGTGTTTGCTTTTTATAATTAAAAAAGTGATAACTGTCACTGCCTGGGATTTCAGGAAACCACGGGGCTCTTGGGAAGAGGGATAGTTCGGGCTCAGCTCCATTAATTTTGCCACTCATTTCTCTGGTGCCCGAGAGCTGTGGGAGCGTTAATGGTTAATTGGTCGGCTTGAATGCAAATTTCTGATGGGCATTTTTGGTGTGAGCAATGTTCCCTCAGCCCTGATCTCCCTCACGTACATCAGGCTTTGAAGTCCTGGATCTTGCCCTGACATTTCAATTAGGTCAAATAAAAAGACATGGAAGGTAAATGAATTTCCTTTGAGGCCGAATTTAATCTCCAAAGAACAAACATGGAATAAAAGATGTCGAGATTACCTCAGATAAGCTGGAGGCTTGATCTGTGCCCGGAGGCTTTGGGAGGAGACCGAAACGATGCCTTGAAGCAGGTACAAGACGTCTCAGGAGAGGGGAAATGGTTGGAGGACGCTCCAGCGGCGAATTTAAAAGCAAGACTGATGAAAACAGGGGCTTTGATGGCCAAGCTGGTGGTCCCAGCTCCTGGGGAGAGCACACAGGGTCTGGGAACGGCACCCAGCTCCTGGGGACACACTCAGTGCCCCTGAGCTGTGGGAGGTGTAACCCGGGGTGTTCTCTTTAAAGGTGATCAGAACCCCTCAGCCCTGAGCCCAGGAGCAACCCCGGAGCCCCAGCCATGCCCCCGGACCCCCAGCACCCCCCCCAGGGCTGGCTGGCCCAGGGCAGGGGGTCCCCGAGGCTGGTGCTGGTGGTGGTGTTCGTGGCACTGCTGCTGGACAACATGCTGCTGACTGTCGTGGGTATGGGGGCTCTGGGGGGGCTGCGCTTGGGGGACAGGGCTGGGTCCTTGGGGGGGCTGCTTGGGGGTACAGCGTGGGGTTGGGTTTTTGGGGGGCTGCCTCAAGGGGCAGAGGGAGGGGCTGGGCCCTTCAGGGGCTGCTCGGGGGTGCGGTGTGGGGTTGGATCCCTGGGCGGCTGTCTCGGGGTCTTGGCTCATGCATCGGTCTCTGGGCGATGCCAGCGGGGTCCCTGCTCAGGGCCGGGTGCCGGGAGCTCGGCTGGGCTCTGTGCTGAGCCAGGAAATGGAGGAGAATCCCCAGCTAATCCCTTTCCCGGCTTCCCTTCCAGTGCCCATCGTCCCCACCTTCCTCTACACCACGGAATACGAAGGTGCCAACAGCTCCGCGGCCACGGCCCAGCCCGGGCCAGCTCCTCTGGCCTCCAAGGCTCCCCCTTTCTCCTCCGTCTTCTCCTACTTTGACAACACCACGGTGCCCGTGGGGAGCTCTGACAGCCCCCCGGGGGCGCCCAGAGGGACGGGGAGCGGCCGCCCAGCGCAGCCCCCCAGCACCCCCCCAGCACGCCCGGGGGGCTGCCCGCAGGGGGACGAGTTCCTCACCCAGGAGAACGTCCGCGTGGGGCTGCTCTTTGCCTCCAAGGCTCTGGTCCAGCTGCTGGTCAACCCCTCCGTGGGTCTCCTGACCAACAGGTAGGTCACGGACCTGGGTTTGTGGCCCCTCGGGGCCAGGCAGGAATCGCCGCGGGCTGAGCTGCTGCAGTCACGGGATTAGAGGAACTGGGGGGAATAGATCCGTGAAAACGGGCATGAATTGTGCCTTTTCTGAAAGCCTGCACGTGCCTCGTCAGTTTATGTCAATCTAAACCTCGCTAATGCTCTCCTCAGGTGCTGGCAGGCGCTGTTCAACACCAGTAAGCACCAAATAAACAAACGCGGCCTCCCAGCCCCGCCACGGGCGTAAATGTTGTTTGCAGATCTCCTGCAGACACGTGTGAGCGGAGCTGGGGTGGGAGAGCAGAGCCACGGCTTTGGGTGGGCTTTGCAGGGGGGCACTGGGTGCTCCCCTGACCATCCCTCAGGGGCTCACCCACCCGTTCAGGGCACGCTTGCCAGCCCACAGAGCCCCTCGTGTTAAGGCTGGGCAGCGAGATGCCAAAGGGCAGCGAGGAGCCCCCGCTGAGCTGGCGCCCCTTTTGTTCCCTTTCCAGGATAGGATACCACATCCCCATGTTCGTGGGGTTCTCCATCATGTTCCTCTCCACAGTCAGTGAGTATTGCCCTTCCCTCTGCCCTCCCCTGGCACCACGAGACCCTTTGGGCTGTGCCCTCCCCGCTGTCCCCGCGGAGGAGAAAGGAGGGAAAGCAGAGCAAGCCAGAGAGGAGTGACAACAAAGGACAATTTGCCCTCTGTCCCTTTGCCCCCTCCAGCACCCAAAGTGGTGCCAGCTGACACCCCTCTCACCCTCTGCAGGGTTTTCAGGCCCAGCCTGACGCAGCTCTCCCCTCTCCCCGCAGTGTTTGCTTTCTCAGGCACCTACACCCTGCTGTTCATCGCCCGGGCCCTCCAAGGCGTGGGCTCCTCCTTCTCATCAGTGGCAGGTGAATGTTTTAGCTTTGCCCCTGTGTCAGCTCGTCCTGTTCAATTGTCATCCTCCTCCTCCTCCTCGCTGGGTCTGCCTGGCTGGTGCAAAGGGGGCAGCCCAGGAGGATCCCACCCCCACGGAACCACATGTCCTGCGCTCTCTCCCCGCTCCCAGGGCTGGGAATGCTGGCCAGCGTGTACACAGATGACTGTGAGAGGGGCAGAGCCATGGGGATTGCCCTGGGAGGCCTGGCCTTGGGCGTGCTGAGTAAGGACACCTCGATCCCAGCGGGATTTCTGACAGCACCTCCATCCCCCGCGGCTTCCACCCTCCTGGACGTGCCCCTTCGCCGTCCCACGGGCTCGGCTGGATGTCCTGCTCCCTCCCCCTGCCCTCTGTCTGTGGGAGCCGACACCTTCCAACCACGCTGCCAGCCCAAACACCCAGCAGGGACTCGGAGGGGGCAGCTGGGGACGGTGGCACTGCCCTGCTGTGACACAGCCTCTCCCTTGCAGTCGGGGCGCCCTTCGGCAGCATCATGTACGAATTCGCGGGGAAATCGTCCCCCTTCCTGGTGCTGGCGTTCCTCGCCCTCGTGGATGGAGGTGAGCAGCCTAATGGTTTAATCCTACCAAAAAAATGACATGTGAAAAGGTTGCAGTGGGGGGGATCTGAGTTTTGGGGAGGATCTGAGAGAAGGAAGAACATGAACACAGGCTGGGTGAGACCATCAGCACTGCTGGTTCCGTTAGTGCTAAACCCCATGTTTTCTATCTCCAGACGATTGACACAGCAATATGTAAGAATTAATCCCTCATTACTTAATGAACCCCCCAATTGTTTTCGTGGCTTGAAAGGCACATTCAGCAAAGCTCTTTGAACCGTGAGTTCTTTGGCAAGGCTTTCCTGTCTGCAGCCTCTTCGTGCCACGAAGGAATCAGACTTTGCCAGCGTAAATGGTGTCCTGTGCTTCCTGCCATCGCTGTGTCAGAGATAAAGAGCCTTCCCAGTGCCACAGCAAAGTCACAGGCAGCAGGAATGTGCCTTTTCCATGGGAAGTATTGAGCTAATTAAATTACAGTCCCAGTTACCATCTTTGCCCAGATGTAAGGCGAGATATCTGTAATGAAGCCTGTAAGAGCTTTTGAAAAGCGAAACGTAGGCCTCACACATATCAAACTTTCTGGTTTAATCCCATTCTTTCCCATATCCAATTCCTGGCACGCCCTGGTGGCCTCTCCCAGCTGGCAGCCAGACGAGAGCATTTGCACTTTCGACAAAACCCTTCCAGCACCCTCCGCTCCAGGCAGGTCTGGTGCTCCCTCCCACCTCCTGCACCCACCCACGTCCCCAGACGCAGTCCCTGCACAGTTCTGGGGGAGCCGAGGGAAAAGCCAGAGGGGGAGGAGGCCTGAGGGGGTGCTGGCTGCGGACAGACAGCAGCGTTCTCTCCCCAGCCCTGCAGCTCTGCATCCTGCAGCCTTCCCGCGTCTGCCCGGAGGTGAGTACACGCCTGGGCACACCTGAGCGTGCCAGGAGGGGGCAGGGGGCAGTGCCAGGGGAGGGCACCCCCAGCCTCCAGCCCACATAACCCCTCTGGACTCCCCGCAGAGCACCAAGGCCACCCCGGTGTCCACCCTGCTGCGAGACCCCTACATCCTGGTGGCTGCAGGTAAAGGTGGAGGCTGGCACACGTCGTGCTCCCCTGAGCAAAGATTCCCTCGCGCCTGCTTGAAGCAGTACCAGAAGTAAAGGCTCAAATGGGGCATTTCCCCCTTTTTTTTCCCACCAGGAGCCCTCTGCTTCTCCAACATGGGGGTGGCCATGCTGGAGCCCACCCTGCCCATCTGGATGATGCAAACCATGTGCTCCCCGCGGTGGCAGCTCGGTAGGTCTCGTGCTTTGCAGCCTCCACTCCTGAGCCTGGCAGAGTTTAGAATCACAGGATCACTTGGGAAGGACCTCCAAGGTCACCGAGTCCAACCTGTGACCCACCTTGTCAACCAGACCAGAGCACTGAGTGCCACGTCCAGTTTTTCTCTTGGACGCCTCCAGGGATGGAAGAACCATGTCCTCGCTGTGAGCTGGATTGAAACATCTTTTATACCATTCCAGAAAAAAAAAAAAAAGAAGGAAACATACGACCTCACACACGGGGGGCCAGCGATCCCAGGCTGCGCTTCGCTCCAGTTCCAGCTGGAAATTCCGTAGCGGCGGCTGCACAATGTGCTTTGCTCTGTTATCGGGGAAAATTGCATGGAATCAGGCTCCCCACAAGAGCAATAACGGGGAGGAGAGGCTGTTTGGGAAGCCTGTGGAAGCCCATCTTGTGCAGGGCAGATAATGGGCTCGTGCTGGGCCGCAGCGGTGGAGGCCAGATGGGCTTTGCAGGGGCTGCTTAGAGTGAAACGAGGCCACTCAGGGCGGCCCAGGCAAGGCAGGGCAGGACCTGCTGCTTACCAGCTGCCTGCAAAATGGGATGTGGAGATAACACCGCCTGTGTTTGCTGCAGAAATGAAAACTAATGGTTATAAAACCCAATTGGCGGAGGAACGACCCCGGGGGTGCCCTGGGCTGCACTTAGAGCCCAAATTGGATTGTAGGCTGGGAGCAGGGGCGGGTAAGATTGCTCCTGATCGAATTATCCTCTGGGCAGGCAGGAACAGCCAGCCAGTGAAAGCATATGATGCTTCTTTTGAGCAAGGATGGGTGAGGGGAGAGCAGCACCCAGAGATTCTGGCAGTGGGAAGAAGGGGCAGAACTCAGGGAGAAAGGACTCAGGGCTGCCCCATCACCACTGAGCCCCAAGGGAACCTTTGAGGTGACTTAGAGTACCCAGGTCAGCAGACAGCAAAGAAAATCCCAAATACATTCCCTAAAAGCGTGTTCAGGTACCTGAGGCTTGAGAGCAGTTTGGATTTAGAGACAGTTCAACGACAAACCACCACCTGACGAGCTGTTCTGAACACAGGAGGCTTCTCTATTTGTCTCCTTCAGTTCACCCATTCCCATAACTCTGGGAAAACAACCCAGAAGGGTTTGGACTAAACCTGCAGGATTAACCGTGTTCTGTAGCTGTTAGAGAGAGGAAAGGAAATTAAACACAAATCAGTGTGTTCCAATAAGGAAGTTGTCCCAGGGAAATGGAGCTGATCAGTTTTATTTATAGTCAGCGGGAGAGTATATGAAAAATAAACAACTGATAAAGCAGCAGGCAGAGCAAATATTTAATTTTGAGCTGCATAATGATCCTCGAGCTTTTTACTTAAGCAGTTGTTTTATTCCTCTTTATTTAGCAAATGAAAAGCAGAAGGCAAAGGGGGAAAGGTGGAGGAGGGAGAAACTATCACAGGAGGATGTTCAGGTGCCTTGCCTGGCTCGTGACATTCTCCCGGCGAGGCAGTGAGGGACTGAAAATGGTGCAAATGCCCCGTATTTTCTTGGGGATGACACATTCTAATTCCTTCCCTCTCCCAGGGATGGCGTTCCTCCCCGCCAGCATCTCCTACCTCATCGGCACCAACCTCTTCGGGGTCCTGGCCAACAGGATGGGGCGGTGAGTGGGACACCGGAGGTTCGGGCTCAGCCCACGCTGGTGATCCCAGCGCGGGTCACGCTCGCCGCGCTGTGCAGGCTGGGACCTCCCGCCCTCTCCCCCCGCCGCAGGTGGCTGTGCTCCGTGATCGGGATGGCCGTGGTGGGAGTCAGCCTCCTCTGCGTGAGTACCACCGGCGGGGGGAAACCCAAGGCCTCTCCACAGGGACCGAGCCAGGCTCTGGCCCTGGCATGGCTGATGGGCAGCGGTTGCGCCCGTGTGTCCGTTTGGAAGGTCTGAGGAAGCTTTTGCAGGTCTTAAGGCTGGGAGGACTGGGGCTGTTGAGCCCGGAAAAGGCATCGGGGTGACCAAATTGTGGCCTTCCAGCGCCTGAAGGAGCTGAAAGGAAAGATGGGGAGAGACTCTTTACAAGGGCCAGGAGGAGGGGGAATGGCTTCCCACTGGCAGAGAGGAGGCTCAGGTTAGAGAGGAGGAAGAAGTTGTGCCCTGTGAGGGTGGGCAGGCCCTGGCACAGGTTGCCCAGAGAAGCTGTGGCTGCCCCATCCCTGGAAGTGCCCAAGGAGAGGTTGGAGCAACCTGGGCTGGTAGAAGGTGTCCCTGCCCATGGCAGGGGGTGGAATGGGATGATCTTTAAGGCTTCTCCCAACCCAAACCATTCCATGATTCCCTGACCTGCTCCACGTCTGTCCTCTCAAAGGTACCTCTGGCCACAAACATTTACGGGCTGATCGGCCCGAACGCCGGGCTGGGCTTTGCCATAGGTAAGCTGGGGGGTCCTCAGGCTGCTCCAAGGCTCTGTCCCCGGGAGCAGCAGTGCCTGAGCAGCCCCTCCTCGCTCCGGGCAGGAATGGTGGACTCCTCCATGATGCCCATCATGGGTTACCTGGTGGACCTGCGCCACACCTCCGTCTACGGCACCGTCTACGCCATCGCCGACGTGGCCTTTTGCATGGGCTTTGCCATTGGTAAATGCCCTTCTTTTATATTTTTTTTTCTTTAAGAAAACACACAAACAGAACTCCTAAACTTTTTAAACATTCTTTGCCATTATTTTGTTGATTTGTTGTTGGGGTTTTTTTTTTTTGAATATGAAATACTTGCTGATCTGTTCACGTCCACCACAACCACCGGGTCCGCCGTAGCCCCACAGGTCCCCCCCCAACCGGACAAACCCTCCCGCTCTCCGGGATTTTTATCCTTTTTTTTCAATGTTTCGATTTGCAGGTCCCTCCACGGGAGGGGCGATTGTCAGAGCCCTCGGCTTCCCCTGGCTGATGGTCATCATCGGAGTGACCAACCTGGCCTACGCCCCGCTCTGCTGGTTTCTGCGCAGCCCCCCCGCCACGGAGGAGAAGATGGTCAGTTTAGGGGGGGGTTTAGGGGAGTACAGGGGGTTCACGACCCAGAGATTTGGGGGAGATAAGGATAAACTTGCTAAGGATTTCTGTCGTCTTCTGGTTTGGGTGCCGCTCTGGCCTCAAAAAAGGGACAAAACTCTCAGATAAGACCAGGTGAGTTCAGAGGGTCCTTCCCTTAACTCGCAGCTTGTGTTCCCTGGGGAGAAGCTGGTAGCTCCTGTTTAGCCTTCGCATTAATCGCTGTTTTTACCAAAGCAGGATCTCTCCTCTCCTCCACCCAGGCAATCCTGAGCCAGGAGTGCCCCATGCAGCCCAAAAGCTACGCGGGGCAGAGACCCCTGCGGGAGTTCCCTCTCTCGGAGGACAGTGACGCGGAAAACGCGGAATAGCCAGTGCCAGGATGCGTGCCCTGCTTTAAACCCGGTGTTAGGGTCACAAACTCGGATCTGTGAGCAGCGTGGGTATCAACCCGCCCTGGGGAGCAGCACAGCCTGAGGAGAACACCAACATCCCTCCCGGCGTCCCAGGGCTTCGTGGATGTCTTTAACGCACTGGCTGCTCCTGAAAGAATATGGAGAAGGGGGGAGAAAAAAAAAAAAATCAGCTCTGGGAGATTTCTTTCTCCAGATCCTGCTCTAAACCCCAGCACGAAGCTGTCGTGTAGCAGCAACAGGGCACAAATCCATCTGTCAGCAGAGATGTCACTGTAATGTCACTGCTCCTCCGGAGACACCAAAAAAAAAAAAAAAACACAAAACCCGATAATTTCTTTTTTTGCTGCAGCTTGGTGTGTCGTGCTGTTTCCGCGCTGCTCGGAGCTGCCTGTGCGTCCTTCCGAAAGCAAATTAAACGAACCCGTTTGTCTGGAGAGCTCTTAAGAAACCGGGGGGGGGGGAAATACGCTTTAGACTCCTATGCCAAAAAAAAAAAAAAAAATTCCACTTAGATCACTCGCGATTAATGTCATTTTAACAATTATATGCGCATATATACACACATTCATATGTGCACACACCCGCCCCGCTCCTGAGGGGCCGCCATTACGGGGCCGCCATTACAGGGCCCGCCCCCCTTCCCGCCGTCACGTCCGGTTCCGGTAATGGCGGCGCCCTGACCGTGTGGGCCGGCACCGCTGTCCCCGCCGCTGTCCCCGCCGCTGTCCCCGCCGCTGCCGCCGCCTCCCCTTCGCTGTCCCCGCCGCCGCCGCCGCCACCGCCACCATGCACTCGGACGATGTGAGTCCGCCCGCCCCTTCTCGCTCCGGCCCGGCCGCTCGTCCCGCCCCACGTGGCCGGGGCAGGGAGGAGGGCGAGCGGGGTGTCCCCCCCGTCCCCGGCACCCGGGGGTGGCGCGGGGGTGTAAATGGGGTTTTGGCAGCGGCACGTGTGCTGTGCCCGCGCCCACCC
The DNA here is from genome assembly GCA_035584735.1 of Pseudotriccus pelzelni. Classification (NCBI taxonomy): domain Eukaryota; kingdom Metazoa; phylum Chordata; class Aves; order Passeriformes; family Tyrannidae; genus Pseudotriccus; species Pseudotriccus pelzelni. Next base: position 74,364,697 of record JAWMRA010000078.1, read on the forward strand.
TGCCGGTGGGGTGCCCGGTGTTCGTGGGGCTGCCCCGGGCAGAGCCGCCCCGGGGGATGCCGCAGCCGCAGCCGGGTGAGGGATGCCGGGCTGTGTCACCCGCCGTTTGTCCCCGCAGGTTGTCTGGAGCATGCTGGGCAACAGGCAGTTCTGCTCCTACAAGATGACGTGAGTTTTTTTTTGGGGGGGGGTGCGCACGGGGTGGGGCTGAGCTGTGGGAGGGAGGCTCAAACCTCGGCATGTCCCCCCTGTGCCGCCACGGCCACGCGTGAGGGTCGCAGAGGCTGCGGGGGGGGGCAGGTGGGCAGTGGGGTTTTCCTGCTTTTCCCAACTTCATTCCCCTCCCACCCCTCTTCCAGCACCAAAACGCAGAACTTCTGTCGCAACGAGTACAACCTGACGGGGCTGTGCAACCGCTCCTCCTGCCCGCTGGCCAACAGCCAGTACGCCACCATCCGCGAGGAGAAAGGTGGGATCCCCTCTCCTGGGACCACAGGAGGGATTTCCTCATGGAAAGGGCGGCCAGGCCTTGGAAGGGGCTGCCCAGGGAGTGCCCAGCCCTGGAGGTGCCCAAGGAAGGAGTGGACATGGCACTCAGTGCTCTGGGCTGGTGACGAGGTGGGGATGGGGCACAGGGGGGACTCATCCTTCCAACCTGGATGTTCCTGTCCTCTGGCAGCTGCAGTGAGCCCGTGGGTGGGGAGGGCACCCCGGCTCTGGGATGTGCTCAGTGGGATCGTGTTCCCTGTTCCCAGGTCGGTGTTACCTGTACATGAAGACGATCGAGCGGGCGGCGTTTCCCCGGCGCCTCTGGGAGCGGGTGAGCTCAGGGGAGCAGAGGGGGCTCTGATGGCCTTTACTGAGGGGCACGGAGGGTGTCCCCACAACGAGAGAGCACGGCCTCAAGCTGTGCCAGGGGAGGTTCAGGTTGGACATCAGGAGGAATTTCTTCCTGGAAAGAGCTGTTAAACACTGGAAGGGGCTGCCCAGGGGACTGGTGGAGTCCTCACCCCTGAGGTGTCCAAGGAACAACTCAGTGCCAAGGTGGGGATCGGGCACAGGTTGGACTTGATGGTCTGTGAGGCCTTTTCCAACCTCGGTGATTCTGGGAGCGGTGTGACTGCTCCCAGACATCCCTGCTGTGTAACTCAACCCTTCCCCTGTTCCCCCCCAGGTCCTGCTAAACAAAAACTACGAGAAGGCTCTGGAGCAGATCGACGAGAACCTCATCTACTGGCCGCGGTTCATCCGGCACAAGTGCAAGCAGAGGTTCACCAAGATCACGCAGTACCTGATCCGCATCCGCAAGCTGACCCTCAAGAGACAGTAAGGGACACCCCCAGCGGGCACTGGTGCCCCCCAGGACGCCTACACAAGTTGCAGCCACGTTTCTAACGATGGAAGTGCTGGCTGTTGCTCCCCAGAGGGTGGCAGGTTCCCAACTGGCTGTTGTTCCCTGCAGGAGGAAGCTCGTCCCGCTGCGCAGGAAGATTGAGAGGCGGGAGAGGAGGCGAGAGGTAACAACGCTCCTTCTGTCCCCTCTTGTCACTGCTGCTGTGCCTCAGCCTGACACAGCTCCTCTCTCTCCATTAGGAAAAAGCCCTGATTGCTGCTCAGCTGGATAATGCCATCGAGAAGGAATTGCTGGAGAGACTGAAGCAGGACACGGTAAGGACCCCACTTGAGTTTGATGCTGCCTGCGTGCAGGCTGCCGAAGTGTGCCCTCCTCCTGTGACTTACAGAAAATCCACTTCTTTTTTCCAGTATGGAGACATTTACAACTTCCCCATCCACGCCTTTGACAAAGCCCTCCAACAGCAAGGGGCAGAGAGCGAGAGCGAGTCGGATGCAGAGAGGGAAGAGGAGGAGGATGAGGTAAAGCTTGCAGCCACAGCCCCATCACTGCTGCCCTGCCCTGGTGCTGAGCTGTGGCACTGCAGCGTGACAAGAGGACATCAGGAGAGCTCAGAAAGCTTGGCCTTGGTGGCTCTTCTGCCATGAGTTCTGACCCTGTTGTGCTCAGTGGCAGCTCTGACTCTGTTCTTTGCAGGATGTGGGTACAAGGGAGTTTGTGGAAGCAGAGGACAGTGAGCTCAGTGACTTTGAGGTAGGTGAAGCACCACGTGTAAACTGTCAGGTCATCTCCACCCTTTGGTGTCTCTGCTGACAGGTAAGAGCACGGCTTGCTCCGACATCACTCTTGTCACTCAATTCTTTCTCAGGACATGGATAAGTTGGAGACAAGTAGTGAAGAGGAGCAGGAAGAGGAAGAAGAAGTAGAGAAGAAAGCCTCTCACTCCAAATCTAAAGGGAAGACGCCCCTGAAAGGACCAGCCAGGAGAAAACGTCCCTACATCGAAATCGAGTATGAGGAAGAAACAGAGCCAACCACCAAAACAAAAGCAGCCTGAGGCCTCCCTGATCCCGTTTTGTACTGACTGACAGGACTCCAGGTCTGTCACCGCTGTGCAGGACCTTCAATAACTCGTTTTATACTCCAGATGAAAAATTTTCTCTAAGAAAAGCAGGGTTTCTGTCCCAGCCCCAGGCAATGGCAGCAAGTTTGCACGACTGGATGAAGCACAGTTGTAAGGCCACCCTCTCTACAGCCACAAAAACCTTAGCTTGAACTGTGTTCCAGGAAGGAACCTGGCCTGGGGGGCACTGCTGCTCTGGGCCATGGCTGGAGAAGCCACACCTGGCCCAGGGAGCACATGTGTATTTTGGGGGACATGGCAGGTATGGGGCCAACAGGTGGGACAAGACAGACAGTAACTTTAAATAAATAAACCAGTTTTACTGTACAGAATTGGGGTGGGCGCTGTCAGCCCCCTCACGTGCTCTCCTGCACCTTCCTGATGCATTCCCGCACACGGTTCTCCTCACAGCTGCTGTACACCCCTTCCAGCAGCACCTGGAACAAGAACAGTGTCATTCCTGGTGCCTTGGCACTGGACAAAAAAATTCCCAGTGGGCTTTATGGTGTTACCAGCCCTCCCCCAGCTCTGCTGGGAGAGACCTGCACAGAGCACAGGTCGATACCTGTCGATAGGTACGGAGTCACTTGTCAATGCCGGGGCAGGGGGAGATCGATGCTTGAGGAAGGACCTGGGCACCTGCACACCCCACAGCGCCCCTCCTCAGGTGCTGAGTCCCTGACTCACCTTCACCTGCCCTCTGGAGCAGTGGTCCAGCAGGATGAGGCACTGGGTGGCCCTCTGGAGCAGGGCGGCTCTGACGGGCTCCGGCGTCGGGCCCGGGTCCGTGTGAACGTCCCAGATCAGCCTCAGCAGGGCTTTGAGGAGCACGGGCAGCCTGCAGGGCATCCTGCCAGGGAGACAGCACCACACCTCATCCCAAACCCTGCCCGAGCCACGGGGAAGCACAGCTTTGCCAAGCGGTTCCTGGGAGCTGCCCGAGGCCAGTGTGCCAGCAGGGGACAGACCTGGACACACAGGGAACCCTGGGATGGAGTGTCAGGAATGCTGTCACTGCACAGCCTGATTCACAGCACGCTCACTCCACAGAGATTTCATTTATAGCCAAGCTGCTGCTCCCAGGACAGGCACATATTGGATCAAAATGAGGACCTGCCTTAATTTTTGGGCCAGATTTTTTATCCAAGCAGCAATGCCAGTGACATTTTCCCTGGGACAAACCCTTCCTTAGGATCCCAGGGCCTGTTCCTCAAGCAGCAGTAACTTTTGGCCCTTACAGTGGGAACACAGGACAGGGTTTGTGTTCAGGCCAGGTTTCTGTGCACAGTGCTGTCACCCCAGAGCGGTACCTGGGCCAGGCGTGCTCTATGGTGCACTGCAGTGTCTCCAGTATTCCCAGCCTGGCTTCTTCCTCAGGGCCGTCAGAGACTTCCAGGTACCCCAGGATGACCCGCTCCAGCCTCTTCAGGTGCCGCACCACCAGGATGCCGAGTCTGCAGGCACAGACACGGCCTGAGGGGGGAGGAGACCCCGTGGGGTCACTGCTCTCCCCTCCTCACGAACACGGGCAGGGTCCCTGTGCACTCCTGGCACCTCTCCCGTCCCCAGCACGGGCAGGGTGCCCAGGTACAGCTCTCACCTCCTGACGAAGGCAGGCAGGATCCCCCCGTAGACCCTCCTCAGTGCCAGCCAATGCTCTCCCTCCATGTGTGTCAGGACCAGCTGCAGTACCTCGTCGCAGGGGGAGCGGGCTCTCACCTGGCCCTGCTGCCCCTGGTGCCGCTGGAATCGCTCCAGGATGGGCAGCAGGTCCAGCAGGCACAGCAGCACTGCCTGGTTTGGGGAGAGACAGCGAAGCTGGGCAATCCTGGTCGTGTTCTCTCCAAAACACCAACCCTCTGACCACCCCCGGCTGCTGCTGCTCATCCGACAGGCCCAGCTACTGCTATTCCCTGTTGCCACCTGCAATGGTCTTCCCTCTGCTTTGGTATTATCCTGAAATCCCTGGAGGGAATTTTATCTTCAGGCCACAGTGGCTGGGAACAGCCTGAGTGGGCTGTGAGAGGGAACGGGCTCTGCCTCCTCCTGCCCTGAGCTGTGGTGGGGCAGACGAAAACCAAGCTCCGGTGTCCTACCTGGACCAGAGGAGCCTCCCGGGAGTAGAGGTGGTTGTAGAGGGCGTGGAACACCACCTGGGCCCTGTTGAACTGGCACAGATCCGCGCCCGGCTGCAACAACACAGAGGGGGGGGTTAGTGCTGGGCACCACACCCAGCCACAGCCTAAGGAAAGAGCACAGCCCTCCCAAAGCCTGGGACACCCTGGGCACGAGGAGCTCTGCTCACAGGAGTTGGAAATGCAGGTTAAACCCTGCCACGCTCAGAAACAGCCACTTCCCTCACCTCATTTCACCTCCCCAGCTGCTGCTGTGCAGTTCCACTGGCCAAGTTCAAAATGTGGCAAAGCAGTTCTTTGCTCTGTGTTACAGATGTAAGAACTGCACAGATTTAACCACACAGAACAGCGGGGAAGGCGGGGCAGAGCTGCTGGTTAACAGCAGGACCAGGAAGAGCTGTCAGGAATCCTAACAGGAGTCTAACCCACCCAAGGGAATGGCTGGAGCTGTCAGGGCAGGCTCAGGTTGGATCTCAGGGAAAGGTTCTTCCCCCAGAGGGTAGTTGGCACTGAACAGGCTCCCCAGGGCAGTGGGCACAGCCCCAAGGCTGCCAGAGCTCCAGGAGGGTTTGGACAACGCT
>JAWMRA010000078.1:74369989-74387599 GCA_035584735.1 Pseudotriccus pelzelni
AAGGAAAAGGAAAAGGAAAAGGAAAAGGAAAAGGAAAAGGAAAAGGAAAAGGAAAAGGAAAAGGAAAAGGAAAAGGAGGGACACTGACTAATACATAAAGAGAGAACATGCTGGATATTTTCCGTGGAAGAAGAAAATTCTTGTTTACCATAATGCCCACATACTTGGCTGAAATGAATCACAGATGTCTGAATAAGCAACTGGCTCCCAATCTAATACAGCCTACCAGTGAGATAAAAACAAGGAGATTTTGCAATTTTGGACTAAACCAGCCCTTTTGTAGGATGTTTAAGAGATCCTGATTATATTTTAAAACCTTGATAGAGGCTGACATCTTTTACTCTCATGAAGAGCTACAACACTTTGCAATCATCAGGCCATAAAGTCCTGCAATGATTTGGGTTCTTGGGGACCTTTAAACACCATCCAGTCCAAAACCCCCTGCAATGAGCAAGGACAACTTCAACTACTATAAGTTGATCAAAAGCCCTTCCAACCTGACCTTGAACACTACCAGTGACAGCACATCTACAGTGTCTCTGCATATTCTAGTGTTTCACCATCTTCATCCTTATATCTAATCTAAAATTCTCCTCTCTTAGTTTAAAACCATTGCCCCATGTCCTACTGTTTCAGGTCCTTTTAACATATCTGTCTCCACCTTCTTTATAGGCCCCCTTCAAGCCAGAGTAAGGCCTCCCTGGAGCCTTCTCCAGCCTGAACAACCTCAACACTCTCAGCCTGTTCTCACAGGAGAGGTGCTACAGCCCTCTGTAGTTTTTGTGTTCTTTGTGTGAATCCACTCCAAACAGTCCATGTCTTTCTTGTACTGATACCTCCATAGCTGGATGCAGTATCCATAAACTAGTCATAATCATCATGAACTAGTAAATTACTAGTAAATAAATAATCATAAACTAGTCTTTATTCTTTATAATACAGTCAAATATTCAGTTTTCAGTATTTCTTAGCTTCTGTCACTAATCCAATTTCTGAAGTGCACAATGAGAGAAATCCTAAGATTTTGCTGCATAAAATTTATTTCTTCAAGTTATGCTTTTTGTTATCCCTAGTATCAAAAAGAAACAATTTTAAGAAAACATTACTTTGAAAATCCAGTCCCTAATAATAGGACTGTACTTGCCTAATTCATGCAGACAGAAAACTGTGGATAGAAGGAGAGAGTGCAATTTATTTAGTTTTCTGAATTCAATATCCTTTCACACACACTGATTTTCACCTCCAGCCAAATTAATTTCTTTCTGTCTAAACTGGTTGCTGTCTTTTGCATTGATTATTGACAGAGTGAAGACTTAAATACAAGTGAACTAAATTAATAACTGTTTGCTTTGTTTAAGTCCTGCTGTGTTTATTATAATTTTTGTTCTTAAATACCATACTAAATTCTGCTGCTTCTGGAAAGAAATGTTCCATGTTATCATTTCGCAAGTAGTAGCTGCCCAAGGGAAATGGTTAGATCAAATCGTCTCTACAGATTGTCCTCTGTTTCTAGTATTCTGGTATTCTAGTGTTCTTTGTTTCCCCCCTTGTGAAATTTAAAAGTTCAGTTATTGGCTCTTTGTGTGTATGTGTGTGTTCCTTTATCTTTTATCTTGTTTGTATTATTTATATTAGTGTGAAACATTACAGAGCTTTTGATTCCTGAGTGAATGGAATTCAAAATCTATGCAAGTCTTGCCTTTGGCCCAAGTTGCCATCTTCTCTTGGAACTGAACTTTCCTCTCAGATCTAAGCCTGTATTTTATTAGATACATTTTATTTGATTGTACTTGAATCATGAATACATAAATAATTCAGTTTTGATGGAGAAGATGGAAAATAAAAAACCCTGTTGAACAAAGCAGTCTTAAGAAATCAAGATATAATAAAAGCCTTCTGGGTTAGTGGTCCATGTAGCGCAGTATTCTGCCTCTGACAGTGTCAGTGGGGAGCTGCTGTTTAGGGAGAACACATTACTTGAGCACCTTCTGTAATCTGCTCCTCTGCTACTTTCCCAGCTTCCACAACTGTTGTATTAAGGTTGCAAGGGTGTGTTACATTGCCTAGCTCTTACATTATCCTTGTATGAATGTATTGTCCATGAATTTGGCCATTTCTGAGCCTGCTAGTACTATGCTGTGGTAACAAGTTGCAAAAGTTCACTACCTGCATTTTAAAGAAATACTTTCTATCTCTTTAGCTTCTCTTGGGAGTTTCATTAGTTGTCTTCAATTACAGTGTTGTCAGATATGGCAAACAACAGTTTAGTGTTTATCTTATCTTTCATTTTATTACCCAGAAGAAATTACTGTCATCTTCTCACTATGAGATTTCACTGAACACTACTTTGTCTTTTATACAAATACTGAATAATAGTACAAAAAACTCAACCAAGCAAAAAGAAAAATGTAGTGATCCTAGTTTTCTTGCAGAAAAATGCATTGCTTTCCTCATTCATAAATCTTGAGTGTGACATCCTGCAGTTCTCAGTCAATAGGTCAAAGAATGTCAGCCTCTCTAGTCTCTCCTCATAAAGTACCTGTACTGAACAGTCAATTTACTAGTTCATTTCTGTACCTTACTTAACTCTGTTTGGATCATAAGACACGTTTTTATATTTGAAGGCCCGAACTTCTCTTGGTACTGGCAGTGTGGGCACATTAAATTTTAATGAGTGGCACAGTTAAGAACTCTGCCATGTTCTTAATACATTTCCAAATATGCCCCACATTTTGTTGTTTTTAATTCAGTTCCCATTTTTCCTGTGATCTAGAACTGTCTGCAATACATAAAATAATTTCTTTTCCTTATTTGTAACCTCCAGTATGCATAGGCATAGTTTAGATAACTTTTCCAGTGTGTACATTTCTGTACATTAAATCTCATCTTTTACCTTTCTGCCTAGTTTTTTTGAGCTTCTTATAAAATTTCTTGCTGGCAACGGTGTTCTCTGACCCTTTTAGTTTCCAGTGCCAGCAGCTTGGCTCCATTATTATTAAAGTGTAGCCTGATGGTTCTGTCCAGGTTTTTCTTGTATCAGAAACCTGGACCGCTTTGCCAGAATTCTTCTTCTCTACACTACACAATTATCCACATAGTGAGACTGTAAATCTCTACCAGCACCTCAGGTTTTATATATGAACCTAGCTGTTTTCCATGGAAATCCTGGACTTGAGTTTCCTTGCCCTGAAGGCACAAGCATCCCTCCCATGCTTTCCTATGTCCCTGATAGCAACACAAAGTATGCCTACTGGGTCTTCCCCTTCACACCCCAGTTCTCTAGACACATTAGAAGACCTGTGTAACCTTTACATCTAGCAGGCAAGTTAACCCATGACCTCTCATTAATTACCTATGTGTATAATAGTTAAATCTTTCCACTGACACCATGTTCCTCTCTTTCTACATCTGAAGTTCCTCTCCGTGGAGGGAGTATTCTTGGAGCATCCTGCAAGACAGAAAATCAGCTTCAGTGCCAGGGCAGGTCTCAGCCAACAGGTTGATATCTTTTTCTCAGCTAGGTGTCCTCAGTTGCTGAGACTCCTGTAGTCTGGTAAGAACTTCGGTCCACTGATGTTATGGAAGAGAAATTCCTCAGCAACTGACCTTTCAGATTTTCTTAACTGTTCCAGGGAGGTACAGCAGCAATGGGTGTTGTCAAGTAACCATGGTTGTGGTGCTGGGTCTTTATATGATCCTTTTGCAGTACATTAATAAAAATTAATCAGCGGATTGAAGAAATTGTGTGATCACTACTAATTATTGCTAAATACTGGTAAATTTAGTGGGAAATGATGGAGAGAATAGACCCTTGAACAGAGTGATCTGAAACACCTGAGAAATTGAAATAGGCTAAAATACCACTGAACATAAATACCGTTCAAATATATCTTTATTTGTGCTACTCAACCTCAAATCCTCTTATGTTTTTTGGGGGGTAAATGGGAATTTCTGTGACTTCTCATTTCATTTAAACATGCAAAGAATCCTAGAATTGTCTAGTTTTCTTAGTTGGTTAGATAGAAAATCTAGACAATCAGCTCAAGCTGAGTTATTGGAGGTATTTAAAGTTAAACCTGATGAGTGCACAAATACCCAGTTAATATGGAAAGGGGAATTACAATATGCTTAACATGCACTGGTCTGTACCTTGTTTGAGTAACAGCTGTATTTTTACTTGAATAACTGAAATATAGTTATCACTTCCAAATTTGCTGAAGTAATTAAACCCCTATTTATGAAGAAAACCTTGGGAATATGAAGAAGGCCACAATCCTGTGGTTTTTCCTTTCATGGTCTTTCATGAGTTTTCATTAAAAAAATATTTCCTTATAGATTATTTTTACTGGATCTGAAGGAATTCATAACATTGATATCTAGGCTGCTGCTGTTAATAAACTGTTTTAGCAAATGAACCTTGTAGATTATAATTTTCTGTGGCTTTTCTAGAACTTTACAGCTCAGCTTTAAATAGTTTTAAAAATTTTAACATGACCTCTATGATTACCAAATTAAGTGATTTAATTTAATAATTTAACTATGAGAACTCTTTGCCTCTTCCACATTTGCTTGCTTTACTTATAAGAGTTTCATCTTTTGAAAGGTTTTAGAAAATATCCATTAGCAATGCCAAAGGAAACTCTGAATCACTTTTTCCTTTTCTTCTAGAAAGTTTTTGTTTTCTGAAATTCTGTTACTTGTGCATGTCCATCTACTTAAAAAGGCCCTTTTGTGTCTTTGTTACTAATTCTGGAGTAATTTTATGGTTTGTTAAGGGAAATGGGCACTTGTGTCACTTTTCATTTCACTAGAATGTCTGTAGCATCCTGGAAGCCAGAGATATTTCATTGGTTAGAAGGTGGCTTGACTTACATATCTGAACAAGAACATAGAAGTTACGTCTTATCACACACCTATAAATATTAACCAAGATGCTACATTTTATTAATGAAATTCTAAGTTGAAATTTATTGTTTGAAACAAAAAAATATATAATCAATACTGTGTATAATAGAGAAGTTACATGGCATTCACTTATTATAAATTTAGAATATAATGGTGACTGAAGGATATCTAGGGCTCTGTTGCAAATTATACACAGGACCACTTCCCCTACCAAATCTTTCATTAAGTGACTATAAGGCACATGACATAATCTTTCTAATTTATTTGACCATGGTGTATCTTCAGCTTGAGTATTGTACTCAAAGTTCTTGGTCTCAAAAAATGATAAAGGCTTGAAGGCTTGGTACTCAAAAAATGATAGAGGCTTAAAGCTAAGAATTATGATAAAGACTTAGCAAAATTTTCTGAAAAGACATGTTGAGAGCATTTCCTTGTTTGCCCAGAAGGGAGTGACTGGGAAAATGAACCATAAAAGTCCTCAAATATCAAAAAGGACTGTAGCAAAAGGAAAATAATTGCTTTCTGTGCATGTTACACATGGAAGTGTTAATTAATGTAGATTGCCAGATTTCTTATAATGCCATCCTTTATTTAGATTAGATATAAGAAAATTTTTTTTAACAAAGAGATTGTTAGAACACTGACACAGGTTGCCCAGAGAGGTGCTGAATGCCCCATCCCTGGAAATATTCAAGGTTAGTTGAAGATGTCTCTGCTCGTTGCATGGGGTTTAGACTAGATGACCTTGAAAGGTTCCTTCCAGCCCAATTATTCTGTGGTTCTATGAGTTTAAAATAAGCAAAAGCACAAACAATGACACATATTAAAAAAAAACCAGCAAACCAAGAATCAAATCAACAAAAAAACCCCACCAAAACCAAAATAAAAAAAAAAAAAACAACCGAACAAACAAAACACAAAACCAAAACAACAACAAAAATGAAAACAACCCTCCCAACATCTTAGGTTTTTGCAGGGAAAAAGTATTAGTCTCATCAGCTAAAAAGTACATACTGGAATGTATCCATGTTTTTCAAAATAGTTTGGAACCTCTTACCACTGAAGGTTCTGTGATCAGTTTAAACATCATCTCTTAAGAATGCTTGATGTGAGTTTCTTGAATTTTCATGTGGGGACATGGGACCTTAGAGATATGTGGGGCTGAAGGAGGGAGAGGGCTGCAGTGTGAGGCTCCAAGTGAGAACATTGAACTCCCCATGTCAGGGCTGTTTCCAGTATGGAAGGCAAAGCTTCATCTGCTCTGTTAGTCCATGGTGGTGTGGTTTAACCCCAGCCAGCAACCGAGCACCACTCAGCTGCTCCCAAACATAGCCCCATATTAGCTACTATGAAGAAAATTAACTCTGCCCCAGCTAAAACCAGCACACAGGCTCAAAGTGATGCTAGTGGGGAAACTGCAGAGCAAGCCACCTGTTGGGGGTTCTTTATCCTGAAAGGAAGCTGGGGGAAGACATTGTCACTCTCTACAACTACCTGAAAGAAAGTTGTAGGAAGCTGTAGGTCAGTTTCTTCTCCCAAGTAAAACAATAGAACAAGAGAAAATGGCCTCAAGTTGTAGCAGGGGAGGTTTAGATTGGACATTAAGAAAAATTTCTTCACTGAAAGGGTCACCAAGAATTAAACCATCTCTGGAGATAGTTAACAAGCACATAGATGTGGAGTTCAGGGACATGATTTAATGGTGAACTTGGCGGTGTTGGGTTCATGGTTGTACTTGATGATCTTAGAAGTCTTTTTCAACTAAAATGATTGTATGATTCCAGTACTTATAGAATAAAGAGGCATTGTGCTACAAATGTTAAAAAACTGCAGGACCTGCAATGGGGAAACTTTGAAGAGATTATATACATATATATACACATACACATACATATGTCATGCTTTAAGGGGCATGCTTTTTACAGAAGTATTTTCAACTGACATTTGGATAAATTTTTTAAAAATTATTAATGAGTATGACTGTAGTGATAGTATTAATAGGAAAAAAAGAGAAAGAACAACTTTCATGAACAAATTTGAGGACAAAATTTTAAATTTCTACAGAAAATAACTGAGAATACAATAGAAACTACATTAGTAAATGAAATCAATTCAACAAGTACATTATTTGTTTTATGCACTTTACATAAACCTTGATAATAGAGGTGCTTTTTGCAATGATGAAGCAACACTTTAAATGGCAGCATTAGAAATGAGAAACAGACTGCTTATATGTGTAATGTCACACGATGTAATACAGTTTCTCCAGGCTTATCTGAGCTGTCATAAAGAAAGCAGAAAATATGTACTTGGAATAAGCATTTCAACTGCTCGCAGTATGAATGATGTCACTATACAGTGGATTTTTTGAAGTTTTGTAGACGCCCAAGTTTGCTACTGAACAAACTCTGAAGACCATCAGCCTACAGTGTTACACACCTTACCGCATAGCAGTAAAAACAGGATAGGAAGGGAAATCTCAGATCATTTATGTCTCTATAGAGTTCTACAGTATGGCTACATAAATATTTGAACATATAACTTCTTAAAAAAATCAGTGTATCCTATTAATTGGCATTAAAAAAATAGTTAATAAATCTATGTTTGTTTCAGTTTTCTCAGAAATGCTTTGTGTTCACAGTAATAAAATAATTTTCCATCAGCGTGGTGGAAAAATGAAAGATCCATCAAGTACTTTCACACCATGAGAATGTCAATTTGTTGATTGTTTACTAGAGGACAGACTTTCACTAGGAAAAAAGAATAGAATCAGTAAGCTGTGCTGTCCTCTCCAACTAATCTACTCTATATGTACATATTTGCCAGTAATAACAACACAAAAGTAAAAAACCTGGTATTTTAATACTGAGTTGTTTCTCCTTTACATCACGGGGAAACATTTAGATTTGTTGTCTGATTTTTCAAGTGTGCATCCCTGTGTGTAAAGAATTCATTCCTGACCATGAGTGTGTCAAGTAGACAGGCTCATCTGACTAGGAAAAGTGTTTTATTAAAATAAAGATTCCCACTGTGTCAGTTCATATTTTATCATAGCTTAGAAAGTTATAGGAAAAGTAATAAACAAATGAGGGAAACAACAACAGCAAAACAAATAGCAAACAAATTGTGGGGCATTAAGTCTCTGTAAATAAGAAGATCATTGCAGTACAGTGTTTGTCTGCCCAAGAAACAGCCTGACATGAATGTGACTTGCATGCTATTTGTACTAAGAATAAATTTACTGGCAACTGTTGATGTGGGTGGCATGCACTTCATAGTTAAGCAGTCAATCACACAGACTTTTCAGATCCCATTTTTGCATACCTGCAGATGTTCCCATAGAAAACACAAAGAATTAAGAATTTTAATCCTATTATAGCTTTTCACAGTTACCATTTCACACTTCCATGGTTATGTAAGGGTTTATAGAGGGTATTTCTTAAAAGTATCAAAAGGAAGGATAAAAAGTATGTTGAGACTTGTGTGTATATATATGTATGTATGTAAAGAATAGATACAGTGGCTCTAAATAGAATGGAAGTGCAGGAGTGTTTGGGACTAAAGTGAATGAACAGAGCTTGTGTATAAATCAAAATGCGTTATGTGTTTTACTGATTCACTTACTGATTCATCCAGAGTGGTGGGCATTATTTTGGACAGAATATAAACAAAAGGCATAGCAGTATTTCCCTCCTTGTTCCACTGCAGCAAGCCCCCTTTATATAAATATTCACTACTGCAGAAAAATCAAATGTATCCTTGGAGTTTGGGGGTACTGTGTGTCATTCAAAATCATCTGTTTCTGGCAGACAACTGATGTTGTGTCAAAGCTCTTTTAGCTGGAAGGGTGGTCACAGTAATCTAGGGCCTCTAGCACAGAAGAAAGGAGAATGAAGGGGAAATTACAGATTTCCATAAACCATTGCTTATTTTTGAAGTGGACCAAAAATGGTACATTTATACTTCCTTTAGATACTGTCTTTTTTTTTTGTTCCTGTGACATTTTTCAAGACTATCTGTTCTCAGAATTTTTAAGTTGTGTTTTGGCTCTGATAATATTCCTTTATTGTACTATCTGCACAGCAGTGTGCTACCTCCACAGGGGAAAAACTACACCAAATGCACAAATAACACATGCAAAATTACTATACACAGGCTCCTGAAATCTGCTTTTTTCTGTCTGCTAAATCTGTAGCTATTTGGTTGTATTTTTGAGCTACCAGGATATTTAGCCTATTCATTATATTAGAAATAAATTTGTTTCTCATAGTTTAGATAATCCAGGGAAGGCAGCTTTCCTTTTAAAAACAATCAGTCAAAGGTAGACTGATTTACTTCCTTACGTAACAATGAATTTTAACATGTACATTGTGAGTGGATCATATATTAAAGCTAGACCCAAGTGGGGTACTTAGGGGCCCAGGAGAAGAAATTAATCCAAATTCCATCTCTTACCTTGACTACCAGAATAAAGAATGGAGCAGTGGTATTTCTTTCTGTTTATTTAAGACAGAGTGAAGACTGAAGAACATCACTCACAAGACCTGTAAATGAAAATCTCAGAAATGTTATTATGTAGATTGACTTCAAAAAAGAAAAAGTGTAGGCCCTGTTTGGAAGAAAGGAATGCAAAGAAGCCAGTGCTCAAATATTTCCTCTTCTGCACAATAGAATATTGGTCTTCACAATGTAAATGAGAAATCCGTGTCTTAGATCAGTTGACACCCAAGGAAAGTTTATGTAAAGCGGCTTTGCAGCTTTTTATATGCATCAGTGAAGCTACATTTGGTTCATGAAGTTTTCAGTCAAGGATATCCTACTAAAACTTGCTAGTTTTAAACTCCAGATGTTCATCTAAGTTAACAACTGCTATCTTAGATAATTCAGCAAACTAATCTGGTAAATGAAAACAGATGTCCTTTAAGACTCTCTGTACCTGTGTTGTGAAGAGTTACAACTAAAAATTAACTGCTTGAGTTCCATTCAGGAAGAAGTGAAAAACAAAAACTTCTGACAAAATTTTATTAGAAATACCCTCATATTCAAAAGGACAAGCCTCATATTCTAAAGGACAAGCCTATACTGAAAGACCAGTGAGAGACAAACAGGAGAAGAACTTCAGAAAGTTTTCTTTCAAGACATAATACCAATCTACTTCCACTTACTCTAAACCCCACTATTTTTCCAAAGTAACAGAGGAAAGGGACAAAGCTTTATCCGTAGAATGTGGTTTGCACTGTGAAACCTGGATACCCTGTCAGGTGAATTTTGGCAAAATGCTGTGAAAAAGGAATCAGACATCTACTTGATGTTAAGATGATTGCTCACATCTGGGGAACCAACGCAGAAAAAAACCCCAGAGATACTGAATATGGTAATGAAATAGCTGTGCAGATTTGTTTATTTGAAAAGACACTGTGTGGGTTGACTTTTTCTGTAAGTCCATTTACAGTCAAGGTCAATTCTACTGTTTAAATTATACGAAGCACTAACGCATCTAGAGAAAGTTACTTTACATAGAAATTACACCTCAGTTAAATATTCCTTTGTGAGTTCCTCAACCAGAATTTCAATTACACCTTGCTTTGTCCTAGCAAGCCATTCAGAATCTTTTTGAAAGGCTTGTGTAAGAAAACTGACCTGTTCCTTTACACTGTGAACATGTAAAAAAAGGGTCAGTTTACCTACATTCTAATCCTAAATTGAATAAATTGCTTCCATTGAAATCTGGTGTAATTTGTTGCAGGCTGCCTGTTAGATAGCACTTTCTGAAGATGATAGAAGACATTAATTGATTTTGTAGTTCAGTGACACTAGGATAAGTGATTTTCTCAATCAGGCAGCTTGGCTTTGAGACTTGTTTTCATTTTTCTTCTTCTTGATTTGAAAGGTTTGTATCAAATATGTAGGAGGCACTTAATGGGAGAAACGTAGCATGCAACACATAATTAGTATGATGAATGTATCAGCCAGTGTCTGCTTTTAGTTAACTTACTGGAATTTAGGGTAAGTGCGTTAGTGCCTTAGGAGCAAAAGCAGAGTGTAGATGACAGAGGAAGAAAAGAGTAAATAAAAACGTTCTTTGCTATTAAGGATTAGTTGAGAGCTAGCACTTAGGTATTAGAAAATGAAAACTAGTTTTCTGAGCATCATTACTGTCAGTATTCTTTAGCAACCAGTAGCAGATATCGCATATTATCTAAATGATACATATAGTAAATCATATACGATCCAATATATCTTGAAGATGTTCTGTATTTTGTAAACAAATACCAAATTTTTCTTGCTCAGGAACTCAGTTCCAGGAACTTGTGGTCTAGTGGAGAATGAGTAAATTTACTCGTTTGTCCCTTTTCACTTCTCATTTTTGCTTACAAACATAGACAGTTAGCTGCACTGCACAGAGAGCAGTTCTGTGACCTGCTCTTGATGGCTTAAAAGATCGTCTTCTCTTGCTGTGTGTTGTGCTATATATCCAGTATGGATAGTCTCTTCATTCCTGCCCCTATACAGAATGAAAACATATTCTGTAAATACAGTTCTCCTAGGTGGAGGTGGGGCGGGAGAACAACACAGTAATTTCCTTGTTAATGTTCCTTCAGATTCTAATAAATAACATTGGAAAACTGCTGGTAATAGAAAAAGAAGAAAAACAATCTTGACAGTTTCAACCAACTGCACGTATATCATCAGGAAAAGTTAAAATAATGCCAAATGTTGCTGAATTAGTTTTATATCAAGATAAGACAGCTTTACAAGTCTGTTCCCTCCCACTTCAAACCTGTACATGTTTTAATTTCCACAGACTCTATTTAAGTTGATAAGAGAAGAGTCTTTTTTTATATTTATAATGCTCTTCATGACCAGTTCCGAAATAAGCTTTTGCAGACTTTGAATTTTCATTTTGTTTCATTCTTTCTACACTTACTGAGCTGTAAGTCTGTGCAGTTTTACTGAATTTATTCCTGATAAGAGTCACTTTGAAGGGTGTTGCACAAACTGTGTTTTTAACTGTGTCTTGGACCTCTGGCTTTAAACTCTGTTTGTTATCAGAGATAGTAACAGGAACTAGCTGCAAAACTTACTGCTGGTTATAAATTGATACTTCTCCAATACTGCATGTTCTAATGCAATTTTTATTATATCTCATCTTTAGCAAGAAAAATACTTCATATTGACAACTCATCCCTAACTGGAGGTACTGGTGGATGAAAAGCTGGACATGAGCTGGCAATGGGTCCCCATAGCCCAGAAAACCAACCATGTCCTGATCCATCAGGTCAAGGGAGGTAATACTTCTCCCCTACTCTGCTCTGATGTGACTCCAGCAGCTGTACTGCATCCAGCTCTGTGGTCCCCAGCACAGAGAGGAGATGGACCTGTTAAAATCAATCCAAAGAAGGGCTACCAAATGATTAGAGGGGTAGAGCACCTCTCCTGTGAGGAAAGGCTAAGATAGTTGGGGCTGTTCCGTCTGGAGAAGAGAAGGCTTCAGAGTGACCTTATAACACCTTCCAGTACTTTAAGGAGGCTGATAAGAAAGATGGAGACTAACTTCTTAGCAGAGATGGTTGTGATAGGACAAGGGGCAGTGAAACTGAAAGAGGGTAAATTCAGGCTGGATATGAGAAAGAAATCTTTTACCATGAGGATGGTGAAACACTGGAAAAGGTTGCCCAGTGAGGTGGTCCGTCCCTGGAGCCATTCAAGGTCAGGTTGGATGGGACTCTGAATAACCTGATATAGCTGAAGATCTCACTCCTTGTTACAGAGTGGTTGGACTATATAACTTTTAAATGTCCCTTCTAACCCAAATTATTTTATGATCCTACTGTTTTACCGAACCATTTAAAAGATAATCAAAACTGGCAATCGGGACACTTCATTGCCAGAGAAGGCTTATTAAGAAATACTGAGGTAGATAATAAAAATTATTCTAATTGTGAGATGGAGAAGGATGAGTGGAAGTGGAAATGATAGGAGTGATAAATCTAAGCAAATATGTCAGTATAGATAAAATCACCTGTTGTTATAAAGCAGGAGATTCAGTAACAGTCTGTAAAGAGAGAGTTTATATAAGCATAGTTACTTCTCAGGACATGACTCAAGAAGGAATTCTGACAGATTGCTAGGGGCTATGCTATCAAAGGCTTTTTAAAAAATAACTTTAACAATATAAAGTTATTCTACCATCTTCTAGGCAGCCAGCCTGAAAGACAGGCATGATGATTGAACAGTTTTTCGAGGCAGCATGCTATATTCTGTACTAGCTATAAAAAAGCCTGAAAAGCTGCCAACAGTCACCTCTGGCAGGAAATTGCAGTACCCAAGCATTTTAGTTACACACATGCATGTTTTTTTCTTACAAAGTCATCAAGATATGAAAACAAGAATTTTGTGACTGAAAAAAAAGCCTCTCATGCTTATAGATATATACATTTTTCTGTCACAGCAGACAGTGATTCTGTTAGAAAATATATTCTTTTTGGAAAAGCTTGGATTACTGAAATTAAAACAATTCATATTGTTGTTTTCATTTTTTATTAAAGGTCTTTGAAATACATTTTATTTTTATGTTTATAAGTGGGAATTTGACTCAAAGAAAGAACTTAAAATGAACATCTTCAATGCTAGTGATCTTTAGAGTTGTTGGGGGTTTTTTCCTCATAAGGATTCCTGAAGCTTTTTACTTCCATTCTGACTCTGAATGGGGAAAAATTTTGCTGTTTCAAACTTCTAAAGACAACGAAAAACATTTTTAAAATATACTTGATATATATCAGACATAACACCAAGAGTCTTAGCCAGACACTTTTTTCCCTATGTCTCTTCTGTGTCCATAAAGTCATCCGTACCTGGAGTACTGATAACTGATGTTTTCACAACTTGCAGCATATCTAGCTAATGACATGCAAACATACTTCCATAGCTGAGAACAAATGTAAAGGTTTTAATAGAAAGGAAGATTGAAATCCCCCCAAATCTGGTAACACACTTTTTTTTGTTTGTTTGTTTGTCTACTGAGAAAATAATTAAATAGAAAACAGCTCAATTTGTATTTTGCAATTATAGTTTAAGGAACAGGAATTAACTTCTTATTGTCTGAGGAAAGCCATGTCATCCATAAGGCCATAGGCCACAGGTCTATGGTCATAGTTGTGACACATTTACACATCTATTAAATACCTCCAGGGATGGAGGGTAGGCTGTTCCAATGCTTGAAAACACTTTCAGTGGAGAAATTGTTCCTAATATATAAACTAAACCTTCCTAATTGAACATGAGGCTATTTCCTCTTGTCCTGTCACTTGTTATCTGGGAGAAGAGGCCAGACCCCACCTAGCTACAACCTGCTTTAGGGCAGCTGTAGAGAACAATAAGGCCTCCTTTTCTCCAGGCTAAACAAACTCAGCTCCCTCAGCAGTTCCTCATGGAACTTGTACTCTAGACCATCCACTAGCTTTGTTGCCCTTCATTTTACATGCTCCAGCACCTTACTGTCCTTTTTGTAGTGAGGGGTCCAGAACTGGATATGATACTTGAGGTGCAGCCTCACTAGTGCTGAGTACAGGGGGACAATCCCTGTCCTAGTTCTGCTGGCCACACTATTGCTGATACAGCACAGGATGTTATTGGCCTTCTTGGGTGCCTGGGCACACTGCTGGCTCATGTTCAGCCAATGGTCAACCAGCACTCCCAGGTCTTTTTCCATCAGGTAGCAGACACCATCATACCGAACAAGGGAGTAATGGCTACAGTCATTGAAAACTGGTTTGGTTTTTGGTTGGTTGGTTGGTTTGGTTCTGTTTCTTTTTAATTTTTAAAGAAATGGTTTTGGAAGTCTCAAACTAAGGCTTCTGTCTAATATTTTCAGTGTTTCACTTGCTGTGATACCTCTTGCAAACTAACGATTAGGATGTTATGCACATGAATTCTGGAAGTCTTCAGAAACTTGGGGAAATCTGTAATTTTCTTAGTTTTAAAGACCTAAGTAGGTGTTCTCTCCAAGAAATCTTCAGAGGAGTTATGCTTTTGGGAATTTCTTATTACTCATCATTTTGGACATACACAAAGTTGAGCTCTGCTGCTTCATTTCTTCATAAGTACACTTCAAGACATTTCATTTCCTTTTCGCTGCTCCAGTGCAGTTAGAGCTCAGCTGAAGGTATCTCTTCAGAGGAAGGGGAGGGACATCATCAACTGATATAGAGCAAGTACAGATCTTATTTTTCCCTCTCTCTGTCTTTTTGCCCCAAACCCCCTGTTCTATATTATAATTTTTAGCCCTTCCCAAAGGAATGGAACAATCACTGTGAACAAACCCTATGAACAAACATACATGTAAAGCATGTTCTCTTTTCATTTTCATTCTTAAAGGTGAGAAAATTAATACATAAATAGGGCTTATAGGTGGTCTTGGTTGCTTTTAGTCAGAATTTATAATTTATACAAAGGTAAAATAAACACTTTGGTCCTCCTCTACCTGCTGAGACAGCAGTAAAGGCTGTCTGATCTTTGCCAGAGAGTCTTTGTGAGCATTCTTATCTCCTTGAAAGACCAGATTTACAACAAGGCCTGTTATGCCCAGTGAAGGGGCAGTGAAGGCCAGTGGCTGGTACAGAGAGGCAGGTGCTCTTCTGTGCCTCATAGAGACAGCATCAGGCCATGAGGTCTCTGCTTCACCCCAGACATCCTTCTGACGTTAGGCCTGGTTCAAGCCTGGTGCAAGATGAGTGAGTTGCCCAGCTCATGTTTTTCTTAACCAGCTTCACCAATTCTTCACTGACTTAAAGCAACTCCATGGCAAGTCTTAAAATTTACCACGATACCAGAGAAGCCATATCATTTAGACTTAAAAAATGTGATGACTCCTCCTTCACTTCCTTTCAGAATTCCTTCTGAAGTCAATTTATTTAACCAGAATTTGTTCCATTCTTTTGGCTTTGCAAATACTCTCTTCTTGCCAGCTGTTTGGGAGATACATACACCAAACACAAACATTGCATTCAAGTAGAGCATTATAAGAGATGACTAAAAACCCATTATCCTTCCAGTGTTTTGCCATTTGACGGGTTTGCACCTGCATACACTTGTTTAAATTATCTCTGCTTTGCTATCAGCATCTCAGTCTTTTAAGTTGGGAATGCACCTAATGGTCTGGAAAATTATTTCAGTGTTGCTTATAAGCTGTATATGACACAGCAGTGTGTGGAACAGTAAACTTTTGTCAGGTAACAACACCATGAAAAGGGTGAAATACAGCTACAGATAGTGAACTGGAAAATAAGATACCAAATTAGCTTTTCTTCTCATTAAATAATTTTTAAAAAAATAATACTATCCTATGATAGCATGTTAATATATGATTTCTTATTAAGGTAATTATCTTAAACTAATGTTCTGCTTATAATGGTCTGTCTGAATGTCTGTTTAAATATAATAATTTAAAAAAAGCAAAATATATTTATAATCAGTGATGCGTACTTTAGCCCATCTGTATCTCACTGAATTTCACTGTCAAGGAAAATAGAACAAGAAGCAATGAACTTGTCCTGTAAACTAAAAAAGTCCCGAGTAGTCATTAGGACTACATTATAAAGAGATTTTTAAAGTGCTGGAATGCATTGCCTGTTAAGAAATGCAAATTTTCTTAAAGGATGTCTTCAAACATATTAGCTCAACATGTGTTGATGCTTCAAATATAGTTTATCCTTCCTTAGGACAGGATGACTTGTTTCTCTGTGATTCTTGTAAGTTATACTTAGGCAGATCCCTTTACAGCAGTAAGATTTAGTGCTTGAAAATTATATCCTCATAGATTGTATTCACATAGAAATTAAAGACTAATTCAGGATGATAAATGTTGTGGAAGGGGGATGACAGTGACTGTATTATTTTCAGTACTGTTAGAGTGATTTTCATGGTGAAATACTTATTCCTTAGCTCAGAGGAAAAATGGAGCTGACTTTGGTTTTTTTCTTTTTTTCTGGAAAAAATGTAATTTACCTTAAAAAAATATTAAATTCAAATTTTCTATTATTTTTTAATTCTATAACATAATGGACAAAAATTAACCAAGAGCTACTGAGGTGACTAAATGAGTATTCTCAAGATGCAAGATTAGTCTAGCCTGGAATGAGCATACTTGCTCCTGAGCTGTCTTTGAATTAATGGGCTAAATGAATTTCTGGGAAATTAGGTAAAGAACAAAACATAGAAATACTAGGAGACAGTAAACACAGAGCTTACGGAGTGGAGGATGGGTTCTCATGTTTTTCTCTGGCATTTCCAGAAATATATATTCCTCTATATTAGACGCCTATATATACAAACTGTAGTTGCTCTGAGCAGTGGTCAGTTCATTACTTTCAGGATGCACCAAACTATCAAGCATGTAAAGACTTAATATTAGATCTTTTTAATTCCTGGATGCATGTAACTGGCTGTGTAGGCATCTATCATCTGTTTAATACAAACGTAGTAAATCCAAAGTGGGATATATAAGACATCTCACTGAAAGCATCAGCTGGTTAGATTTGCTGTGTATTGGAAAAATGCAAAGAAATCTTAAAGCCTGTCACAACAACATTTCAGACAGGTACACAGAACACACCTCGGAAAAAAAAACAGAATAGATAGACAACCTGATTAGAAATCTTTCCTTTTTTTTTTTTTTTGGTAAGTTTTTTCTAAGTTTTGCACCAT
>JAWMRA010000078.1:74395864-74462394 GCA_035584735.1 Pseudotriccus pelzelni
GAGTAGGGAGAGCCCCAGGAGCAGGGAGAGCCTCGTGTGGAGCATCGTGGTGCTGCTGCGATCCCCCACCGGCACCCTGAGCTGAGCTCAGAGGGCTGGGAAATGGAACATGAGGTTGGAATGTGAGGGTGGTGGCATCACTGTGAGAATGGGTTGGGGCATGGGGGGGTGACACCAAGTGTGCTGTGATAGCACAAGGCCGTTTCCTGGCAGCCAGAGCGCTGGGAGTGCCGAGGTGAGCCCAGAGGGTCTGAACATGTGTGGCTGTCTCAGCTGCTCTCTCGCCATTGGGAGTGGATCTGAGCCCCAGGAGCTCAGCGAGGAGGGGCTGTGCCAGGGCAGGGGTGTTGCTTGCAGTGGTGACAAATTTGAGCAGTTACTCTCAGATGCATGGGAATTTAGGCTAAGACTAAAGAGTCAAATTTGTTTGGCCTGCTTGTACCTTCTCACTAAATATTGAGGACTCCTTGCTTACCAACAAAACTTACTTGTTTGAAGATTTGGAACTATTTCCCACTTTAATTGTCACTTTAGCAAATGAATTCTATTTCTGACCGGTAGATGAACTCACGTCTCTGGAGACTTTTGTTGAAAGGAATGTTAAGAAAGTAACATTAAAAGTAAGTATAATAGTCTTCCCTCCTCATTTTGTTGCTGATGTTGTGCATGTCTACCAGTGCAAGAATTGGTGAAACTTTGGGCAATGTGTTTATAAAAGGGTTGGAGGTAACTGAACTGCTCTATAGACTGAATAGGATGCAAATGAAGTGATTTGGTGATGCAAAAATTAAAGAGTTTACCAGAATAACAGACCTTACTTGTTAATTGTAACATTCTTTATTAACAAGTCTGTTGAAAGCTGATGTATGTTGTGTCTTCAGCACCTGCCTCTTTCTAGCTGAGCAATTTAAGCTCCAAGTTTTAAATTTGTATAGTGGATTTTTTTTCAGTCTTTTATTCTCCTGACTGTTTGTCTACATGACAAAATTCGTTTTGAATTTTGGAGCTGTTGGCAAATCATGTGCTTGTATATTTATATACTCATTTGGAGAAAATTATTGCTCTAGTAGGAGGGTTATCTTAACTAATTCCTCAGATTGTTGTTGCAATTTGCTCCCTTGTGATTATCAAATAAAATTTGATGGATCTCACTTCAGAAAATGTGTGTTTATACAGTTTTGTAATCAATGTATGTATGGTAGGTGGGCAAGGATTCAGTGCTTCCTACTGCAGGCCAGCAGAGAGATTTTTAGGGCAGTGCTGGTGTCTCTGTGGGTTACCGGTGCCCTCTTGAGGTGAAACTGGAAGCTGCTGCAGGGTGACAGCAATATGTGACTGGACTGCTGCCTGCTTGAAGCTTGTAAATAATGATCTCAGACCCACATTTGTAACCCGATTTTACTGCTTGCTTTGTTTGTAGGTGAAAGCACCAAAGAAGATGTGCAGGGGAAGAAAAGTCTGAGTGACAAAGTTTCTCTCTACAGAGGTGACATCACACTGCTGGAGGTTGATGCCATTGTTAATGCTGGTAGGTAGTGAAATATTTTACATTGTCATGGCTTGAAAATCCTTTATGGCTCCACACTGAACTGAGAATTTTGAAAAGCTGCCTGAAACTGCTGTGTCCTGTGGAAATCTGTTGGAAAACACACCTTTTCCCCCAATTCCTCTATATTGCGTCTGTTTATCCTGTGCACCTTTACCGTGACAGGGATTATTGTGAAACTTTAATAGCATGGTCACCCTGAAAAATGTTATTATATCCATCTTTTGACTTTACTTGTAGCTGGGACCTCACTCTTCATATTGTAGAAAGCTCAATTTTAATACCAAGCTGGTGCAGTACATTCCAGTCTGCTTTTATAAATTAAGCCATTTGTGGCCTAGGTAAGGTGAAAACCTTATCAACGCGGTGACGTGAAATCTCATTTCGGTTTATGTGGTTTGTGTTTTTGCTTTTTTGTCAGGAGATTCTATTTCTGAAATTTTTGGTCCTGACCTCTGGAGTTGTAACTGTTTTCATACCTCTTCTTGCCCAGTCACTGCCTCCAAGCAGACAGCTGAGGTGAAGAACTGTGTGTAGCGTCCTATGACAAAAGGAGGGAAATGCCTCTGCAATTACTTTATTTGTGCATTAGGTTATAGTAATATGATTCGTTTGTTTTGGTTTTTTTTTTTTTTGCCCAGCCTGTGGGAAGTTTTCCCCTTGGAAACCCTCTGTAATCTTTGGCTGCACTCCCCACCCCAAAAAGAACAAGGTTTGCGTGTTGTGAGGCTGGAAGTGTTTTTCCCACCTAGTATTTGTGTGGCACTGATGAATTTGCAAGAACTAATTTCTGGTGGGATTGATTTATTGGAAGGAAACCCGTTTTAATATCGTCTCTGTGATGGAATAAAGTGCAGAGATTCCCAAGGCTGTATTGGCAAAAATAGGTGTGTTTGTAAAAAGCTGTGTGGAGGCAGTGGCTCATGTCTGTAAAGAGCACAGGAATGTTTGCTCACACAGTGTGGAGGTTTGTGAACAGACTCTCTTGGATTGTTGGATGCTGTTTCTCTGTGTAACTCCCCACTTGAACAGTGGAGATCCGCTGGTGGGTTTTGTGAAGCACAGGTAGAATCATTAGTCCTTTCAGAATGCAAGTATTGAGGCTGGTATTCCCATGGAAAAGTTCTTAATTAATCTTCTGGTTTACATATGCTCAAAAGCCTTCCTAAATTACAGACAACATGGTGGCATCCATCTAACATGATCCCTTCCTCACTGTGTTGGCAAGGCCTCTGAGGCTTTAATACTTTAATTTTTTCCTAGTTCTTTTTTTAGGATGATTTTTCCACTAGTGCCTTTGCTGCCTTCCTTATTTTATTGCTTTCTAGTAAGTCAATATTAGCACACTTCTCTCCATTTGTATTTAGCTTCTTTTTGCCCATGGGCCTCCCTTGAATTAAAGGCTGGAACTGGTTGCAGATGAGCTTTGGAATAGGAGTACTTTGCTTTTCTTTATTTAAAGGAGTTTTATTCCTTTTGCTTGAAATATCCCAGACTGCCAGTGAGATTATCTGCCTGCAAACTTGCCTGCCTTCCTGATGAGAAATGCATCTCTGAGTAGAAATAAAAAATAGAGTCAAAATAACACCTCTTAAATGTGCAGTTTTGAGAGAAGGTTTAAAGACCACTCAAAACAATACAAACTGAGACTGGAAAACCTAAGGAGGGACACAACGCTCTGAAAGTTATCTGGAAGGCTTTTGGCAAAAAGGAAGAAGTTGTTTCTACTGTTGTCTTCTTTAGATTGGATTTGGGCTCAATGAGAGATCCAGATTAGATTTTGGCAGAGATACTTATTGAAAGGCCCTTATTTATACAGTGATGCTTTGGTGTATCAGGCTGGCATGGAGCAGCAGTCCCAGGGCAGGGCTTGGTTACAGATAGATTTTTGACATTCTCATAACTCTCTCCTGTAATCTTTTATGTTTCCTAAAGTGCATAATAAATGAACTACTATGAGGTGGTAATAAGTTTAGGTTAAAACACTAACCTACGGTTGCCTTGGAAAAAAACCCAAATGCTCTCTGTATGTCAAAGCAGGAATGAAATTTTAAGTGTAAGCCTTTGATTTGCTCCTGGTTTCAGTGCTACATTTTTGCTGTTAAACCTTTTAAACTGTGGAGGGCAGCTGGAAAGCTACACGAGGAAGGGGTTTAGTTCAAGATCTGTATTATTTGTCCAAGCATCCACTTGCTGCACTGGCATTCCTTTTAAATCAAACAGTTTCAGTGAAATTGGAGCATCTCTTAGATTGTATCTAAACCCGTGTTTCTCAACCCTGTGTTGCTTTTTGCAAAGAACTCCATTGTTTTCCCTTCTGCAATGGGAGTTATCCAAGCCTCAGAGATAAAGCAGAAAGTCACGGTATCAGCTTCTGTGTGTAAGGTGAATAAAATGCAGCCCCATGAACATGGAATAGGAGAATGGAGTTTTGGAGGTAAACCTGTGCAAGTTCTTTTTACACTTAATGCTTTTTGACTACCCCACATGTTAATGACTGATTCCCTCCTACCTGTTTCAGGCCCTGGGTTCTCTCTGAACTTAGAAATTCCATTAACTGTCTCCTGTAGTAAATAGTTTAGGATACAGCAAGCCATATCCAAATTAAGGCCACAGGAAGAGACTTCCAGTTGGAATGTTTGCACTGACTTACAGAATCATAGAATTAACTAGGTTGGAAGAGACCTCCGAGATCATCAAGTCCAACCCTTGATCCAACCCCCCTGTGATTACCCGATCATGGCACTCAGTGCCACATCCAACCTCATCTTCCAGGGACGGTGAATCTACCACCTCTCTGGGCAGGCCATTCCAATGCCTGATCACTCTCTCTGTAAAGAACTTCTTTCTAATATCCAGCCTAAACCTTCCCTGCCAGAGCTTAAGCCCATGAAGTAGATAACATTAAGATATATGTCAGTCATTTATGTCCGTACCTAGGTATGTCTAACAGCTATCTAAACCTAATAACTTTATATCGTTATACAACCAGCAGTCACTTGTTGCCATCTTTGAGTAATTATTCCTTCCTGCACCCGCATTAGGTACAGATTTTTCTTGGTTTTCAATACATTTTAATTAAATTGTCAAAAAAGGAAAATACATTTTCAGAACCGCAGCTGCATCATATTTCTACAGGCTTACCCCATGTAGCTTTATCTGAGGCATGTCTACTGCATTAACAGGAACACATCAGAGCCCGTTGCTCAAGCTGGATAATCTGACCTCTGAGCCCTGTTTGCTCCTAACCACATGTTTCTCCAGAACTATATAAATGACACTAATTCAGATTCAAATCCAAGGATTCACGAGTATGTACAAAACCATCCAAGTGTCTTCTGTTAAAACTGAATCATTTAATCATGACAATTTTGCGGATAACTAGTGTATAGTAGCGTGGTCCTACTATACACAAGATTATTTTTATTCACAGTCTGTCTTTAAGGCTTTCTTCTACTTCTCCATACACATCTCCAACAATTTTATGTAGAAAAAATTAAAATGCTCAATGATGGAGTGACAATTTCAGAAGAGGTCAAAACCACGCAGGTAGGAGATTTGCTTGAAAGAACACGTAACTCCATTTTGCTGTCTGAAACAGTCACATAACTTATGTGCAATTTGTACTTCAAAAGAAACTACTTGCAGGACATAACATTTGATAAACAATTTCTGAGGAATTAATTATTTTCTGAAGCACATAAAAAAAAAAAAAAAGGCTGATTTTCCCCTTTTTCCCCCCTAGAAATGTTGACTTTTTTAGAAACAGAATTTAGATTTATGGGAACCTATAATTGTCATGTCTCAAAACTAAGAAGGGCAGTAGATTCTCCCTGAATAAAGAAAATAAGGAAATTTGCAGAATGAAAATGTGTGTCAGTTTTCTGAAAGACCAAGCTAAAGAAATCTGTAGCATGAGGCTGGCAAATTTAGGCAAAGAGTAAAAAAGAAAATAGAGGAGCTGAGACAGAATTTAGTCACAAAAAAAAAAAAAAAAGCAGTGCAATAATGTCTTTCTGGGAAATAGGTCATGCTAAACAAACGTCATTTCTTTGTTTTCTGAAATGGCAAGTTATACTGAAAAAGATAACTGCCATGTTGCATGCCATTCTAGTTAAATAGACAGCAATAAGTAGTAGCAACAAAGCACATATTAAATGGCTATGTACTGGCTAGCTAGGAGCTAGAAAAAAGTTGTCATCAAGAGAGAATTGTCTTGAAAGGAAGAGATTCCACCAGGGCTTTACAGGGATATAAGACCAACTCTATTCAACCTCTATCTGTGTGGATCAAAAGCAAACACAAGACTACCATTGATAACGTTTCTGGATGACACAAAGAATGCAGAATAATGATTGAAGATCAGAATGGTCCGTTCTGTAAAATCACCTGGATTTCTTAATAAACTGTGGCACTCAGTGCAATAAATGGAAAGTCTTACAATTAGGCAAGACAATGGTGAGAATGTATCTAGGAGAACTGTAACTATGTAAACTAAGAGTAAAACAATTACAAGTTGGTGAGGTAGTAATAAACCAAAAAACCTAAACCAAAATGGAAAAAAAACCAACAACAAACAACCCACAAAGAAGCAAACAAAAAATCCCCAAATCCCAAAACCAACCAACCAACCAACTCTTAAATTGATCCTTTATACATACTGTAGAAAGATTAGGGAGATAAAAATTTACATCAGATTTTTTTTTCAGTGGGGTGAGGTGTAACATTATTGAAATATCAATATTAATTTTATTTTTCTATATTTTTTACCAAATTTTTGAAAGTTGAAAAGAGAAAATAACACTATGAGTGGCAGAAAAGGCCATAGAGTGAAAACTTTTCCCTATTTAGTTTATCAGAAAGGGTAGCTTCATAGTACTTTTACAAGGAGAAATGTGAGCTAACACAAGTTCGTCTGAAAGAGGGAAACGAGTCGACAGTTTGAAATTGAAAGTTCACACTATCATATAAAGGGCAGACCTTTGACTTTATGATGAATGAATAGAATATTCAGTCAAGGAAATATGTGATATTTTCTGCCTCTTGATCACTTCAGTTCAAAATTACGTGCTTTCAGGAGGACTTGCTTTAGCCAAAATCAAATTACTAGGTTCAGTACAGTGCGAATTCAATTAATGGCCTGAGTTCTGCAGAAGATCTGGTGGTCCCATTTGGCTATTAATAGTAAATCTGTTAGATGAATCAACCATTACACTTGAATATCCTGGAGTTTTGAAAGAACTTATTTTAACTGTGGATGTATCAAGTTGAATAAATTATACCAAAAATCCAAGCTATACATAGATTTCTTTCCAAGATGTGGATTGGTGCCTAAAAAAAAATCTAAAATTTGAGGATTTGAATTATTATGCCCAATGTACCTACCAACTGGAGTCCTGCATGTAAACTAAGGTTTATGGCCCAACCTCACAGAGGTTCTCAAAAAGTAGAACCACGTCTGTATAGCTCAGAAGAACAAATGAAAAGACAGCTGTTTCTTTACAGCCACGTAGAGCTACACAAGACTTAGGTTTGTTAAGAGAGTTTAAGTTGTCATTAGCTAATGAAATCTGTACTAAGAAGACACCCTCTTTTTTTTTTTTCCTTTTTTTTTAGTGCTAAATTACTTGAAAAGTTTGATGCAGATGTTTAGGCCAAAGTGAAAAGTTGATGTTTACAGGAAAGACAACACTCACAGAGGAATAAACCAACAATCCCCTACCACTAAACCCAGAACATATCCCTTCCAAATCCAGTGATTTGGAAGTTCCAGCGAGCTGAAGACAATGGGACGTTGTCTTCTACAACACTTCAACACAAGCTACAACACTTGCGGAGAAAATCATCCCTGGTAATAATGTTCTGATGGTTAAACCAGCCTACATGAGGCTGAGGGAAATGTACTTAGAAAAACTGTGAACCATACTAACTGAATCAGAGGTGTAAAACCTGGCATACATCTACATGTGCTTTAACCACTGGAAGAGAAAAAAATGAGAACTTCCTGCTCTCAAACAGAATGGCTGTTTGAAATGGTATTTTTATAACAAACTCTTTTGATTACAGCATTTTTGTATTGCAGATTAGAGTTTCTTCTTTCTGGGAGGCAACAGGGCAGCAAATTCTAAATTTAATTAATTTGATTATGCTTTGCATTATGAAAATGGGAAGGTGCTGTGATTACATTTGGCATCCATGCAATTGCCACTTAAATTGCTGTATTTTCCACTCAGTTAGTGAAGCTTTATTCAAATTCCTTAATTTAGGAGGCTTCAGCATAAGACTTTTTTCATTTTGTAATTTCAGTCTATTACTCCTAGAGATTTCAGAGAAGGCTATATTTGCTAATAGTAATTTGATTAGAATTTTTTTTCTCCTGGGGCCATTCATTGTAGTACAATCAGTCTGGTTAATCCCCTGTCTCTTTTAATACCAAGTGAATGCTATTCTAGCATATTTTTTTAAAAGCTCTTACTAATTCTTTAAGAACTCTTACCTTTTTTTTTAAAAAATATGCTTATTTTTTCAATTTCCATATTTTTAGCAGTTGTCTTTAAGAGTTGTCTTTATGTGTTGGATTAATGTATTTAATTTCAATGATAATTTTCCTTGGGAAATGGCTGTCTCTCAGTATTATATCTATACTATCTTGACCAGAGAAGAAAACTGACTACTAATTGTCATTTCAGTGACACTATGACTTTTAGCCATGAAGTATCTAGTGATGTCTTGTAAAGGAACAAAATGTATAATGCTACTTACATAAAGCAGGTCTGACTCAAGGGCCCAGATTGAAAACATCTTAGTTATAGAAGTATACAGAATGTGGAGTATGACTGTAAACTTTGTATTGCACATTTCTGTTTACAGTTATAATTTGGACTAAAACACAAATCTTAGTCAAAGTCTATTGGGACTTCTAAATTTGAAGTTTATTTTGAAGTTTTGACAAAAAAGAAATGTATCTCCTCACTTGCTCAGTGTCTGTGTTAAAGTGCAAAAATTGTATTTTTTCCTCCTTCAAGGTAGAATATTATTAGATTTTGAAATTTATTTTAATATATGCAATATATTCAGGATATTAAGTTACAATAAAATAAGCTAGATACATATCCTAGAGCAAAGCAGTGATAAAAATAGAACTTTTGTTCAAAAGGTAAAAATAATATTAATGAAATTATCATTTCATTTTTGCAACAGTTCACATCCCTCAGTAAATTGTAAAATCCAATGTTTAATCAGTTATTAAATAGATATTTAAAATTATATTTAAATCATTTTTGTCTATGATCATGACAAGACAGGTATATAAGAAACTAGAATATGGGGCATCTAGTATGATCTAGGGGCCCTTCACCAAATTTCTAGTGACCAGGCTCATGATCCAATCAAATAGAAATTTTCCAATTTAAAAAAAAAAATACTTACTTGCCCATGACAAACTAATTTGGCATTAAAGTGGAGTTGTGCTTTCCCCACTAGACAGAAGACCTTTGAGCTCAACACTTTAAAATGGACCGTGTTTTATTCTGGGGTAGTTCCATTCAGATATCATGGAGGACTAGGCTGTGGTTCCTGAATCTAAAATGAGTTCTTATTTTGTGGATGTAATAAGATAAGTTAGTTCAAGAGTACCAGACTGGTATGTACCTACATAGTTAAATACTTCAGTAAATGCATAGTTAGGCACTTGGGTGTGGCAGACATTTCCTTGATATTTGTCTGCACTTGAATTAAAGTCTTGAGTTTTACAATTTCAGTCACAGTGGAACCTTCTGTTGTAGCTTTTCTTGTGTGCAAGTAAAATCGTTCTTCACAGAATGCTAAAAGAGACAACATAACACTGTCAGATGCTGCAGAACTTGCAGAAATCTTGTATTGTTTAGTTTTAGTTAGCCCTGTAAGGAGCAGAGTGTCAGACTGGATCCTTATTGGGCTTTTCCAACTTAAGATATTCTATGATTCTGCAGTTAATTCTGGTCTCATTAATTTGGAAATATCACTGGAGGAAAGTGCCCTAAATATATTATTTAGTTATAGATGAATCTGCCACTAACATGTACTTTTTATAAAAAATAAAAATATTGTAATAAGAAAAGACGGTGTTAAAATCTTATCTGGAAACTAGGTAGGTTTCATGTCATATTTCAAATAGAAATTGTCACTAAAAAACCCCAAAACTGAAAACCCTACAAGAACTGGTGTGATTTAGAGCTGAATAGATTTAGAAAAGAACTTGGAAGAAAATGTGTGTTCTCGGAGATCCTTCCATGTGGGATAAAACATCTGTCATAATTTTAAGATGGAAATAGGTATGACCATTTGAGAAGGCAGAGGTCCAGAACTGTGTGTCCTTCTCAGCTCTGTTCCAACAGATATAGCCTTCCATATGTTGTACATGCTTTTTGACACAATAGTCAAACTGTAAAAAATTCCTCACTTAATACAAGAGACAGGATGGGGTTATATCTACAATGATATCTATGTCTTGATTTTTTTATTTTCTTCCTTTCTTTTCTTAGTAAAGATGAAAAAATATTGGAGTTATAGCTGAAAAGCATTCAGTTAACAGGGTCACAGTGCTGCCTAGCCAATATGAGGCAAAATTAGGGTTGTGTTTAAATTTAAAAAGCCTGTGACAGTTTTCTTTCCATTTTTTTTTTCTAACTGTTTTAGTCAGAGAAATATCTTTCTTAAAATGAACTTCCCATCTTCTTATGGGATTTACAGGAACCCCTGCCAAGTATACAGAAGATACTCAGGGAAATTCCTACTTTTAAAGAAACTGCTGGAGCATTTAATATTATCTTATCGAAAACGACATAAAAGAAAGTTCTTCTTACATATTTTGGGATCATGAAAAAAAAATTGAAATGATGTGTGATTTTAGTGCTATACTGCCAGAACAGTTGGTGGAGCTACTAGTGTCAAGGACAAAGCATTAGGATCCTCACGGTAGTTAGATACTTCATATTGATCTTATGATTTTAGGATGTATAAATATACATGCATCCAAAAAAAAGAGAAGGAACTAAATCTTCCTTTATGTCCTGCCTCCACCACATCAAAGTTTAAAACTAGTTTTCTTATACTAAACTTTGGATATAAGCTTTTGAAACTAAAAACTTGCCCATTTTCTGTGGAAGATGAGCAAGGAGAAGAAGAACCATACAGGAGATGGATTGAAGCCTTGAAATAGTCAATGGAGAACTAGATGCAATGGACTTTACTAATAGAGTTCTCGATTTCTGTTAAAATAGAGTTTGCTTATTACACCCCATGATTTTTATAAAAATTCCCTGACTGTTCAATGGTTAATTCCCTATATGATTGTAACCCTTTCCTCTTCATCCATATAAGGTTGTAACCCCTCCTCTAGTTTTCTATTTTTGGGCAAAGCCCCTCCTTCCCTTTCCATATTTGTTGTATTCACGCCCATTCTTCGAGAAACTTCCCTTCTTCCCTTATATGAAGGGGGAGCCATTTTAATAAAGTATTCATTCTGGTCCAGCCTACAAAATCCTATCTCAAACCTCCCTGAGTGAACGTCTCGGTTTCCCTAACGGAGCTGTAGTAATTTTCTTTACTCACTTTTCAGAAAAGAGTAACTTTCGGAACCTGCTGCAAGTGAGAGAAGTCAAATGATTAGTCATCCACAAATTCTTATTAGCTATCTATAAGCATTGATTCAGTATCACACCCTCTGAAGCGAAAAAGAAGAGGAAAGTAATCGTAATATAGAAGAATTTCTATTTATTTAAATTAATTTTAAAATTTCTGAAATTTCATGCATTCTTTAAGATATTATTCTCTGTGCATAGGTCTACTAATTTATGCGTGATTTGTGTTCAGAATAGAATGGAAACAATGGCATAAGCTACATGAACATTTCCGTTTTGTATGTAATAATGGCTAAATGGTTTCACCGAAAAAATGCATAGAAAGTAATTTTAAAGTACAAGAAAAGTAGCATTCTGGAAACGATTTTTTACATCATCTGAAACTCTGGGGGTCAAAAAGCTTGAGATCACGCTGTACAGAAAATTGTCTAGAAGAGCAAGGGTCTACTTAAGATGTTTTGCTTTAGTAGCTATTATATCTTTAAAATTTACCCAGAAGCAACACTTGATCCTGCTGTGGTATATTTTACTACTGGTTATTGCAACCACTCATTTTAAGAGTTGGAAACAAGTTAAGCTAAAACCTTAGTTCTTTGAAAATGTAAGGTTTATAAATTTTCATAGTTCTCTATTTATTTGAATGAAACTCACTCCTGTTGTGGTTCGGGACAAAATACAAGAGACCTGCAGAGTTCAAGCACAGTGACAGACCTCAGGCAGAACCCCTTTATTCAACATAGTTCCCCTCATATAGGGGAACAAGGAGGCTTCTGGAACAAGGGGCGTGGACATTCTAAATATGGGATAAAAAGGCGGAATTTACCTGAATATGAAATTAGGTAGGTGGATAAATAACCGTTTAAGATGGAAAGGGGCAGGGCATAACCTTATAAGGAACATCTGCATTTCAACAAAAACTGTCCAACAGAAAACAGGCAACCAACTGAGGGGAGAAACCTTACAGAAACTTGGAGTATAAAGCCTTTTAAAACATACATTAACGTTAGTCAAACAATCAGCTGCAAAGTCCTTAAAAGGCAGTCCATCAAACAAAACTGGGTCCTTCACCTCTCTCCTTGAGGAATTCTATTCTGCACTTGTGGTACAATTCTTCACCATGGTCACCTCCAACACACTCTAGTCTATCAATGTCTTTTATGTACTGGTGTGCTCAGAACTGGACCCAGCACTCCAGATTTGACCTCATGAATGGTGAGCAGAGGAGAAAGATCCCCTGCCGTGACCTGCTGGCAATGCACTTCGTAATACAGCCTGGAAAGCTGTTGGCCCTGTTTGCTGCAAGGACACATTCCTGACTCATGACCAACTTGAGGACCACACCAGATCATTTTCTGAAAGGCTCCTTCCCACCTAGACTGTCCACAGCATGTGCTGTTTCTCTAGCACAGGCCTTGACATTTCCCTTTATTGGATTCCATGATATTTCTGTCAGCCTGTGATCAAAGAAATTATCAGGGCCTAATTTAAAGCGTCCCCTGACTGAAACTGAGCCCACAGTGTTGACTGTCCCTACTTTTATTTTAATCTTTGTTTCTGCATGTATAATTAACTAAACGTGAAAAAAATTCTGACGGTGATGGATATAAATGAATAAAACTTTAGGTTCATTCAATTTTGGTTTTCTCTCTGTACTGTAGTCAAACCTATAAAAAGCTTATCTTTTAGTTTGCAGACAATTATTAGGTAAGTCACACTTATGAACATAAATCTGTATGACTGACATATATCAAATACAAAAGTATCTTTTTTGAGGTTTGTCAAACAAGAAAATTTGGCTTTTGAGTAGTTTTAAGAGGTATGTCATATTTTAATTAAGAAATAACCTTTTGTTAAAAATTTGTGTCTTATTCAGTGGGGTAAGAGTTCCCATTCATTAATTTTTCTATTAAGTAGCTATTTAAGCAGTTGCAATATATGAGAAATCACTGGTATTTTGGCAATGTACATATGGGCTAGGAATGTTTTATAAATTGGATTAATTATTAAGTAATATAAGATTTGATTCAATAAATGCTATTTTGATTTCTCTATAACCTCAAGCAAATTGATTTTATAGCAGCATCTGACATCAGCTTAAGAGAAAGGTTATGCCCAACCTTTGGTCTTGTATGAACAAGCTAATTCTGACCGTTTGTTTGTTTGTTTGTTTTCTTTCCCTCACAGGAGTCATCAGGACTGCCTTGCACAACATGGACAGGGAAGCCAGAGAGCATTATTCCGTTGTCATTCAAGCCAAAGATATGGCTGGGCAGGTCGGAGGGCTGTCAGGGTCAACAACTGTAAATATCACACTCACTGATGTCAACGACAATCCACCCAGGTTTCCTCAGAGTATGTACAATTTCAACATATAACTGATTTGAAAATCATTTTGATTTTCAGTGAAGCAAGGAGCTATTAGTAGTCAAATTCATGGGGAGAAGGCAGCTTGGGAAGTGTTTGGATTCACCAATATTTTTTAATTTTCCAGTGTTTTCAGATGAACCACAGAGATGGCATAGCTAGAATACTGAAAACAGTTGAAGACGTCTTTCAGTTAACCACTGGATAAGAGTGAGATAGATGACAAAGGAATACTCTTGTCATATGTGGATTATTCTCCAGTTCTTATTGAATGTGTATTTCAGTAACTGTGTTTGATACCACAAGGGAATTACGCTATTCCTATGGTAGATAATAAAAGGTAATGCATTAAAAGATTTAATCCAGCACGCCTTTGGCTGCTTCTGTACACATCCATCAAATTTTTTCTTCTGTTTCTTTCTCTTTACCCAAGTAAGCCTTTAAGATCAATTATTACATTACAGATGGGCAAAAGCTGTTTCTCCCTATTGTTGAGCTATGATGGAGTCTGCCTCTATTCTAGTTAAGTGAATTGTTGATGCTGATGTCAAATATTGTTATTACGTGCATATATGAAGAACATATAGTAGAATACTCCTAGAATATCTTAATATGATCACTAATAGGAAATTATTTTCTGTCCAACTTATTGGATGTAGATTGATCTGACACAATACCTGGGGTCTTGAAGGAATTCTGAATTCAGTTGACAATTTATTTAAAAATCCTCTGGAATGTAAATACATTTCCTTTTCATGATGGCTCAAGTCCAATAAGAATATTGTAATCTGGTCTCAGACATTGTGTGAGCTGTTATAGAACATAATGTATTGGTAGCTATAGATACATCCACCAGGAAATGCATTAAGCTGTTTGAATTAGAAGATTTATAAAGTATTAGAGATCACAAAGCTCCATGGAAAAACAAAGCTTCCTGGCAATACATACTGTATAAAATCTGGACAAACAGTAAGTAGGTTTATTAAAAGTGTTGTAGAAATGCATATTTTTTCTGTGCCTCAGAAGCACATGAAAACATAAAGCCTTTCAAACGCAGCCTTAAATAAAACACATTTGGTTTTATGTTCCACAGAATTTTCATTGCATCCATGATTCTATTCAGTACTTTCCAACTATTGGAAAGGCAAAAGGTAAGGCCTATCTTTGAACAGATTTAACATCTAAAAGAGCTAAAGTAGAAGAAATGTCCTAAATTTCCTTCAAATTCGATGCAGAAATTAATCCCTACATATCAGATTTCAAAAATTGACCTCTTCTATTTTGAATGGAAAGATCTGGATATCAAACTGACTGACAGGCAGAAATGTACATTGGTATATATATTTCTTTATTTCTATTAATTTTTTTAAGAAATAAAAGAAATATAATGTATGAAAGTTATACGTTTTAAGGGATTATAAGAATTTTGAAAACCACAAAACATCATTTCACATTTAATGAAAACTTTTTACTTAACAGAGCAAAACAAAGTTATTTTAATATTTATTGTTTTTAACATAAAATATTCTTAGGACAAGTCTTGTAGAATACAAGCATTTGCTTTCTTTCTGTACAGAGGATTTCTGTATCACAGGTATGAGTGACATTGCTTCTTTACTCCATTTCAAAAAATATATTTTAAGCCTCATGCAAAAGAACAGTAGCTATATGTCAGTAATAGAGAACGATAGCACAGTTGTTCTAAAAAAGGCCATAGAAATAACTTCACTGTTTATTTTTCTTCTCTTTTGTGTGCCATGATTTTCAGTTACATTTCTCTTCAATTTCCTCATTAGACGGAATGCTAAATGAGACTTACTGAGGCTTGTCACATTCAGAATTGAATTCAAGGGAAGTGCTAACCATAACTGCACATATCGAATGTATAACCCTTGGGACAGGCTGAGCCTCAGCTAAACCACAGACTTTCTTTTGGTTAGTTTCTTTTTCTCCGTTACCATACTTTTGAGTTTTGAATCTGATTCTAAGTGTATGAGTACCTGACTTGAGAACATGCTGAGAAGCACATCTGAGTGATGCTTTTATTAGCTGTTTTGTTTAGAAATATACTTTATTGTATATATTGAAAAGATGGTACCTTTCTGGCTTTGGTAGAACAGTGGTCATTAGACATGCATTTGCAGTAGGATATGCAGGATTTTTTCCCCTTAAAGAAACCTTTTAAAACCCTACTTAAGACTTAGAAATAAAGGTTGTTAATATGTCTGCTTAAATGAATTTACTTTGTTTTTCTCTGTATTTACTCTAAATGTAGCTGACTTTCTTGCAAAGAAATTTCTTAAAAAGGAGCTACCGTTTTCCGAAACATCAAAAAAATCTAGGAGGAATAATGTGAAACAGGACTGCATAACTTCATCAGTCTGATGGCTGCAGTTCTGAAATAGTTGTTAATAAACATTTCTGTAATAAGAAACATAGCTGAAAAATTCTGTGTGCAAGACACACTAGTCTGTCTCAGAAGTTGGCAAGGAGTTGCAAATTCAGCAGGAGAATAGCCTGAAACCTCAAATATGTTTTGCTCATCAGTTAATTCAGTGCATCTTGAATAATACTGATTTCTTTTTCTTCATCATCACAAATTTCCTTTCTTTAGAGAGATGAGTTATAAAGAACTATCTATTTAATGTAAACTGACAGACAGTGCTCTGCATGGGAAGATTTTGCATCTCTCAGTTCTTATTAGTTTTACCACTGATGGATCTATGTGGCTGATGACTGATGGCCCTAATATCAGTCATAAATTTATTTCAGTAATTTAATAGAAGATGTTCTATCTACTGATGACACTGTTATCAGCCTTGAGTTACATCAAAATGTTCTGTATACTTTTCCTACATTAATTCTTTCTGGTGTGGCTTAAGATGAATAAATTCTGTGCGTTTTTCTTTGTTTAGTATGAAGAGATTCTGATTGCATCAAGACCATGACACTAGACAGATGCTTCAGCTGGCATGCTTTGTACATCAAGTGCTAGTTATTATATTCTGGCCAGCGTAGGCGATTTGTAGTTATTGTGTTATTATGTAGTTATTGTCTAGAGTATAATTTGTAGATTTTGTTGTTTGATACATCTACCTCGGTTTTTTAGGATAAAGCAAAAACAGGATTTAAATACAAGTTGTGGCTTAAACCACTTTTCATATAGCTTGATTGCTGAGGCTTGGTTGTTTCATAGTAGTATGTAAATATAATGTGAAATTATTTAGATGCATAGCTTGGCCTAGAGGTTTACAATGTCATTGTATGAAAAGTGCACAATCATGTTAAATAGGAATATTGCATGAAGATACTCCTCTTAGTTCTGAAAAATAAACTCACATCCCAGAAGTAGATATTAACTCTGTTTAGTCCTAGGAAGGCATCTACAGTCCACTCTTGTTAATATGATTCATTAGCTAATTATGTGCAAAAGTATCTGCAATTCATTTTCTTTTGAAATTCATACTCGAGTGTGATCCTTTTTGTATCCCCAGTTTCACACAGTACATACAGTTCCTATGATTTCCATATGCACCCATCAACATCCTCTCACTGTCCTGTCCCATTGTGGTGACTAGTCCAGAGGTTTCTGCCTGCTGTTTTACCATTTGGATGCTGCCAAATGAGATGAGTAAAGCAGAATTTTTTCTGATTTTCTTTTCTCAGGTCTTTCTTTATTCACCCACTAAGTGCTAAGAGGCTTGTGGGATCATAATGTGTTTTAGGCCTCTGCCCTTTTGTTAGATTTTTCTGACATTGGAGAAGGGTTAAAAAAAAGTTAAAGGAGACTATTGAGTTAAAATGATTACAGAAGTGTTCAGGGCCAGGTTGGATGGTGCTCTGAGCAAACTGGTCTAGTGAAAGGTGCCCCTGCCCATGGCAGGGGAGTTAAAACCAGATTTTCTTTAAGGTCCTTTCAAACCCAAGCCATTCTATGAGTCTGTGATTCTATGTGATGTTGACGAGTCCAGCACTGATCCAGTATCCAGGGAGTATTAGAAAGCATTTCATTCCAG
This sequence comes from Pseudotriccus pelzelni, assembly GCA_035584735.1. Taxonomy (NCBI): domain Eukaryota; kingdom Metazoa; phylum Chordata; class Aves; order Passeriformes; family Tyrannidae; genus Pseudotriccus; species Pseudotriccus pelzelni. The sequence goes on from JAWMRA010000078.1 coordinate 74,413,411, forward strand.
AAATTATTCTAAATTTCGTTGTTGTTTATTTATTAAGATTTTTTTTCATTATGATTAGAGGAATGTCTTTTTTGTATTTCACACTCATCACTTCCTATCTTTGTAACTGTTACATTTTCTCATAATAGTCACACAACACAATTCTACTGCTAAAAAATATTTTGCTTCTCACATATTCTTAAAGGGGGATATTTTTCCCAATTATTTGTGGAACAATTAATTAGTTAATTCATTGTGTTTATAAAGTGTATGCTCAGGTTTCAAAGTGAACTACCAGTGAGTGACATTAGCTTTGTGAGTACAGTTGGTGTACAGTCTCTCTCTAGAGACTTCCACAGATCATGCCCAGCTGTTAAGTTGCTCATTAGTGATGATTATGGAGTGTATATGTTGTTTTTCAGTGTTTGCATAGAAAATGCACATTTGGGTATTCAATGCCTACAGGAAGTACTGATTCTGAAAATCCAGGAAACCCGCTTTTCTTTATCTTTCTGCTTTTACTTACGATTGGCATAAACATCACTCTTTTTACAAGAAGTCGGAACACTTTGGATCTCTGAGAACTAGTCAGAAAGTTCTCAAGAATTTTCAGTTTCTGTCTCTAAAGACAAAGTGTCATAGAGCATAAACCCTGATTAAAATCTTAATCACAGCCATAACTTCTGCTTTACATATGGATTCTAAAAAGGGGCATGGGGGTGCACAGGTCTTGTTACGACCAACAGATTTTATTACATTGAAAAAGAATGTTTGGGTTTATTTTCTAAATTGACCCAAGACTGCTATGTTCTCCAGAGTTTCGAGGCCAAAAAATTTTGAAGGGTTTGAGTTTGTAAATAAGAAGTAACTTCACTTACACTTCAAACATTTTTAGAAAGTACAAAAGTATTGTTTTTTGTGGCAGGGAAGAAAAATAAGCCAAACGTACTTCTTAAAAGTTTCTTTCTTAAGTTCTAGTTGTATGAAAGAGATATCAGCATCAAAAAGAATATTCAGATCAAGGACAGTAGATATAAAATTGACTGAACTGCAGGAACCATAAAAGTTGCTGTATTCATAATGATGATAGATTTAAATTGGATTTATTACATTAAAAATAAGCACAGTACAGGAAGATGTGACAAATGTCCATGACATACCGTGAGAAATAGACTTCTGTAAAACTGCAGTCAAACGAGAAATCCGGATTAATCTATTACATTTAATGAAAACAAGCAGCTCTGTGAATGCAGAATAACTTCCTCAAACAAAGCCACCAAGGAAGATTGAGCACAATCCACAGCTGGAGATCCGTTTTAGTTTTATCAAAAATGGCAGGCAGTAAAACATAAGACAAACTTTCATAAATGACAGGATCATAAGTTCATGTGAGACTTGAAAAGGCAATATGACCTAAAGCCCTGCTTAAAGTAAGTTCAGTTAGAACAAGTTGCTAAGAGGCTTGTCTAGTAAAGTGTTAAAAGGTCCTTGTCACGTCCTTTTCTGGAAAACTGCTTTTTAATGGGCTGGCCCCAGCATGTACTGATAAATAGCATTATTTCTCCCCTGGTGACATCACTGAATGTCATGAGGTCATGTCAGCCCATTTCTCCAGCATGTCCAAGTCCCTTTGGGCAGCAGCCCTGCCCTCCAGCATACTGACCAGCTTTTCCCAAGATGGTATTATCCATATGCAGCCCATTACTCAGGTGATTAATTACGATATCAGATATTTTTGGCCACAGTTTTGATTCCCACACAACTACTTTTTAATTGGAATTTTGTTCTCATAATCATCAGGCTACAAGCTTGCTCACTGTTTCCTTATTCTCAATATCTCATCAGTTTGGTTCATGAATGAATATTTAGCTAGTAAGTTCAAGGAAAACTTTCTTCACATAGTACTTTGACATACCTTTTGAATATGGTGGTATTTTAAGACAATGAGATGCTGAATCTATCAGTTTACTAGTAGATAGAAAAAGACATCATTGTATGAGCTGTGATAAATGCATCTCTTGTTTCATCACCAAGCAGTATTTATCCTAATGTTGCTAAAACTGTACCTTGGATAAAAAAGTAACAAGAAGACCAGATACTTGCTTATTTCTCTATTAGTTCAGTATTATACCTCTTCTGCCTTCCTTTGTTAAGTACGGTAATGCCTACTATTCAAGAAAAGTAAGCCAAAATTATCAACTAAATAGATTAATGAATAAAATAAATTGAATAATATGCTTACTGATTTTCATTAAATATAGTCATACCTTTTTTTTTGAGAGGTTTAGACAGAGAAATCAACTTTTCTGAGAGTAAATAACAGCACTACAGGTTGCCTGTAGGCTAACCGAAATGAAAGTAAATTGTTCTAAAGATAAATAAATTTTTTCTGTATTATAATTACAGATAAACCATAAAGTTTATTAAAAGATGACGATCACATATACGCATTTGAAAAATGTTTCAATTATCATAGACTAAAGTCCTGCAAAGTGGTATGACTGTCCTATACAGCACATTATCTGGAAAGGAATATTAATTTCCTCCTTTCATGAGAATGCATCTGAGTGAATGTTATAAAAACTGAGAACCAAATCAAACTCTATAGATTCTTGACCCACAAGAAACTAGGCACCTCCTCTAAAAAAAATTAGAGCATCCTGAAGAAATTTCTGCTTTTCAACAGCCTGTGGAAGTCTGTGATGCTGGAAGAAACAATCTGTTCAGCGTGGGCAGATTTGGTGAAATACTTTTGTTACAGTGATGATACCTGATCCTCAGGGTTCCCATCTTCCCAATTAATTTTTTTAGAGGGTTGAGACGGACTCATAGCTTACAATACAGAATCATAAATTCACAGCATATGCATCCCACATTTTATAACGATTCTCAAACTTCCTTTATCCAATGCCCAAGGAAGAGTTCAAAGAATCACAGAATAAGCTGAGTTGGAAGGGACTGATCAGGATCATCGAGTCCAACTCCTGGCCCTGCACAGGACCATCTCAAAGAATCACACCATGTGCTTGAGAGTGTTGTCCAAACACTGAACTGGGCTTGGTGCTGTGACCACATCCCTGGGGAGCCTGTTCCAGTGTTCAGTTGAGCCTTTAGTTGTTTCCTCTTGCTGGAAATAAAGTTTACAGAGATTTAATGTTTAGTAAGAACATGTCTAATTTCCACCACTAGCCTAAATACATGTCTATAATATAGTTTATCTAACCTTTGTGTTGCTGAATTTTATCTTCTATGTTTGTTGGTTTTAGATAGTGTTTTTTGCATTTATCTATTTGGTTCATGTCTGTATGAGATCTCTTCAGGCTGTTTCTGTGAAGCAGGGATTATACACTTGTTGAGAGACATTTCTGACCTTGTGATTTAACATTTTTTATTTTTTTAACAGTTTTCTTTTAACTCCATTTACTTCTTTGAAACATTTCGGTTCTACGAATACTGACGGATAATTAATGAGTCATTTCAAATATTTGTTTTACTTGAAGTTTTAGTATTTAAGAATGTTTCAAGCTGGTATCAGTAAAATGATTTTCTGAAACAGATGGCTAACACTTGGGGTGTGATTATAGAGCATAGTGGAGTGTCATGTAGATATATTTGAACTAGCTAAACTATTTGGAAGTCTCCAATTAGTTCACCCTGTCATATGAGTTATAACACATCCAGTTCCTGAAGTGTCTTGATTATATAACATATCCTTAATGGCCTCAACCTTTCCCTTTTTGGAAATAATTAATCAGAGCAAAAGTGTCAAAAGAATACATTTTGCATGTGTTCTAACAATAAGTAAATTCCAAAATCAATCTTATCCCTTTACTATAATTTTATGTAGGAAATAAAGGAAACAGCAATATGAAAGTGTCAGTTGACATCATCTGTAAGCACAAAGCATGCCAGATCATTTATTTGGAAATTTGTGTAGGTGGCTTTTATATGCATACCAAAGAATTGCATTAAGTATTAACTATATGTTTTCATTGAATTAAGTAATTCTCTTGTTGCATCACTGTTGACATTTTATTTTTTGCATGGCAAATCATACTTTTTCTCTTGTTCTGCAGGATATTTTTTAATTTCCTTGAGATTTCTCTCAATGGTAACTTATTTTTTGTTTTCCTACGAAATCTCTCCTTCCTTCTGGACTAACAAAGTTTAATGCTCTCATCCATCCTTCTCACACTGCTATTTAAGTGTTACAGACTAGTATTATACAAATGATATGTTTAGGAGCCTTCTATGTCTGTAAAGTTAGTTAGCTGTATTTTTGTGATGACATCCATTCCCTTTCCAACTGCACATTCTGTAAATTCGTAATTTCTTCATCCAACCATTAGTGGGTTTCTTCTATAATTCAGATTTAATCTCTGAATTCAATTTAAATTTTGCCTTTCTTTCTCTACATGCTTACCGAGGGCACCTCTGCAGTCACACTAGCTGATTTAACTATACCCATTTCATAAACCCACTTTCAAATTTGCTGTTCCACTGTCCTGCAATTCAGTTTTGCACTACTGAGCTCACTACCACAGAATACCTAAGAGGAACATAAAAAAGACTTTGTAGAATTTCCGATGTGTAATAACAGAAGTTATTTTGCTCTCGTGGTTGGACCGTGATCTAAACTCCTCAGACTTTTAGGAAGTTATTTGGATTGGCATTGTTTAGGTAGGGAATAAGGATGCTGCTATGTGCACACCTTCTGTTGGATGTATATTCTCATTTTCAGTGCTGGTAGGTTTCAGAATCCCTACTGTAAAACAATGGTAGCATTACTAGAGAAAAAGTCTTTAAGCTGTTGTTTTTTGTCCCCCCCTCAGAACATTATCAACTGTATGTTCCTGAGTCAGCTCAAGTTGGATCAGCAGTTGGCAAAATCAAAGCAAATGATGCAGACACTGGTTCAAATGCAGACATGAAGTACACAATTATAAATGGCGACGGCTCTGGGGTATTCTCCATATCTACTGACAAAGAAACAAGAGAAGGAATTCTTTCCCTAAAGAAGGTAAGCCACAGACTTTGGAAGTTTCCTGTGTATGTAGTTAAAATATAATGATCAGCGATGAATAAGCAGACACCACAGTAAAATTATTTTACTGTGTAAACCTATAGAGCCATGAACTTCAGCAATGTAAGCTTCTCCATTTTGTTTCCAGAGACACTTTTAATCTTTTCAGGAAAGGCAGGGAGTAAAGAAATTCAATGAAAAATCCAGTTTTTTAAACCCTCTGTGTTTTTTAATGGTCTTATCTAATATTTATAGTACTGATTTATAAAAATCTTAATTTTAATTAAGATAGCTCACGTTTTCTGAGTGATAGTTTTGCACATTAACTTTCTTTGGAAGAAGTAAAATTTGGCTGAAAGTTGTACTGTTGTCCCCAAACTACCTGACTATTGACATAGAAAGTTTTTCTGTGGCAGTGAATGTGTAATTCATTGTTTTCACAGGACTGTTATTCTTTGATGTACTTGACAGCTAACATCTAAATGGTCCAGTATTGTGATAAAGACCTTAAATGTTACTGGTCAAGCTATCACATAGTTATCATTTACATGAATTTCCTCTATTTGTTCCAGTCTATTTAAACCATTATTTATCAGTTGTTCTTGCCTTTTAATTTCATTCTTAACTGAATTCAATGCATAAATCTAATTCCATAGATAATTTCATCTCTGTATTAAGTCCTCTGAACTAGGATCATAGTGGACATTTCTTGAAGTGTCTGCCAACTTACGCTAAAATTATATGACTAGATTTAAATTTAATTTTATAATAACCCAGAGATACTGCTTATTATATTTAAGATTTTTTAAAAAACTTTCCAACAAATGAAAATTGGTTGATTTCAGTTTTCACTTGGAGTAACAAATGTCAATTAACAATTCTCATGTGGACTTCTTGTTACCTAGTCTTAAAGACATCAATTATATCCATATGGCCTAAAAATTCATTTGCTAGTACATATTCTGGGCTTTACTGACGGTTAGAGGAATGAATTCTGGAGAAAATGGGAAAAAAGACAATAAATAAAAATTATCTTAATGTGTTTTTGGGTTTATTTTGCTTCTGAACAGATATATATGTATGCAAATTTTTATATAACACCTTAAAAATAGTTTGTAACTAAAGGAAATGTTATTTTTATAATTCATAATTATTTAAAAAGGGCTTCTATCTCTTCCAGTATCTTAAAAATATTTAACTCAGTGTCTTTTATAAAGGTTGTGTAATACTCGCTTCTTTCAACCACATAAAAGTAAGCTGGTTTTTTATACCACTGAACTTATTTCGTGGTGGCCTTGATGTAGCTAATGCCATAGTCTGTTATTTCTTCTTCAAAATGAGCACTATACTCTATTTAAAAGTTCACCATGGCTACTGTTCATTAACTACAACATTTATGCATATTGAAAACATGAAGCAGAAAGAAAAAAATGAAAGACATAAAAATGTGTTAAATCACATTTCTTACTGGTTTTGGCAGACAAAATAGCTTCAGAGAAATTTTCACTATGTTTCAGAATATGACAAAAGCATATGTTGCCTGTTCTTGTGCATACACTACAGTGATTTGAATCATTTTCCCATCAAGACAAGAAGGGGTACATTTTGCTTAGGTAATGTTATGTTCCAGTGGAGCAGAAATTCAGCACTTAAAGCTACATAAATTGGTATGAACACCACAATTATTTCCTCAGATATAATATTCCATTTTACAGTACAAAAAAGTGATAGTTTTTTTTTCTTTTTTCTTTTTTTTTTTTAAATTCAGATTTTGTATGCAATTTAATAAGTATTTTATATTCTGTGTGCTACAATTGTTTTTATTTTGGACTGGGTTTCAAGCTGAATTTGTTTGATAGTCTATCCCTGTAAGACACATGTCCTGAAGTCACAAGCTTAACTAAGAGTATTACTTTTGTATTTAAGAATCCAAGAGTTCACCCAACAAACTTTTGCAGAGCCTTTGGTTCTTAATACACTGAGACAACCTAAAGAGAGAAATGCTCCACGGGTTTTCCCAGGAGAGGCTTTTAATTTTAGGAGAAAATAAGGATTTTGGCAAAGGTTTAAAAGGGGTAATAACCAACCAAGGTAAAGCATTCCACAAAGCACCAACATGTCAACCCAAAAACTAGCAGAATTCAACCCACTGCTTTTAAGTTACCCAAAAGAGATTAAGAAAACAGTAAAGAAAGATATTAGGAGAAGAAACAGGAGTAAAGAAAGAGAGAGAAAGGAGATTACAGAAAGATATTTAGAGAAAAATAGCTACCACCAAAAAATCCTGCAGAAGTCCTGCTCCACATGGCAAGTGGAGAGAGAAAGGGCAAGATGGAGACCACGTGCTGCTGTGGTTTGGCCACCGTAACCATCCCTCCCAGGTGGGACATCCAGCTCACTGACCACTCTGTGCCTCCAGACCAGAGTGACGGTGGTGCAGCCAATCTGAGGCTGAGTTAGGACTTCCAGGGACTGTGGCATGGGTAGGGTCCCAGACTGCCCTTTTGACTGGCAGCGGCTCCATGTGAGTTTCGTGTGAGTTCTGTGTGCCCCCCCCCCCAAGTTGGTTCCAACCCAAGATTAAAATAATATTTTTACTAATCCAGTGTCTCACAACCCAAAACCAATAAGCTCCACTAAGAACAGAATTGGGTTTGTTTTGTATATCAGATGCCAGTACCTTCTGTAACACTGAATTAGAATGATTTGTGCTCTAGTACTTCTCTAGAAGACTTTACAGTGGGAACACCAGAAAAGGAAGAAGTAAATTTATTATTTTGTCTAACAATCTGACAATTTTTGTCTAACAATCCTCAAACCTTTTAAAACCTCACTTATTTGAGGTACTGGGGTAAAAATCAAATTTCTCAGCCTACAGGTAGGCTTTTCAACAGACATGCAAAGGCTATGAGTCTTGGAAATAATTGGTTTTGGTCTCATTCTGGGGTGACCCAGAACATCCAGTGCTTTTATTATCTTCCCTATTGACAAACTTGTGGAGTCATTCTTCAGTCTTAAAAATCCTTCCACAAAAGGTTGATTACAAACTGTCATGTGACATTTTGAGTTTGGTGTGAAAATCGTAATATCCAATGAATTCATACTGAAGTTATGTGGGTAATTGTCACGGAAAGGCATTATTCTTTGGGAAACAAAATTTTTGGGTTTTTTAATCTAAAATATAACTTTTTGCTTTATTTCTGGGGAAAAGTTAGTGATCTTCAGTGTTGGGACAGTTTTAAGTAAATATAGAAATTATTTACATATCTAGAGACACATGACAATTCTGCCTCTCACCTTATAGCTACAGCTAATTATTGAGATGTTATGGGAAGAAGAGAAAGTAAATGAAAGCAAAAAACTGCTTTGGCTGTGGCTGAAATATCAGCTTTTTCTGATTATCTGAGTGGATTATTCCTGTATTCTTGGGAAAAAAAGGGGGGGGAAAAAGTGTTAGTATTGTCTGATTGATTAACTACATAAAAGAAGAAAACAAGACTTTGTGTTATTACAAGAGTGTCATTCTGCATGTGTTTTCTGAGAGAAAATAATCTTCCTATACAAATTAATCCAATCATTGTAATTATAAACTTAATTTTCCAAAAAGGCATCATAGTAACAAGTTGCAATCCTATTGTAAATTTGTTTAGTCTTAGAATATATATGCTACACAGCAATGCAAATTACTATTTAATATTGCCCTGCTCATAAGGAAAATACATCATACATTAATGTACATCTGAGTTAGAATTTACTAAGCTTCTATTTCTTTACGAATTGATTTAATCAACTAGCATACTTAACTCTTTTTTCTTATAGTAGTAGATTTACCATGCTGTGGTTAATTTCAATGCCTTTAAAATTTTTATTGTTACATTCAGAAAAGGGAGACAATGTAATGGTCAAAAAAGTCTAATACTAGTAGAGGTAAGAGAATGAATTAACTGTCCTTCAGTACACAGAGAAAAAGTCAAAGAAATACATAAAGCATATATAAGTCCTGACCAACTATTTTTCTTACACATCATCAGTCAAATTTATTGTAGATTTTATCTACAAAATACACACTGACACTGACAAGTGATGAATTGAGTTCCTAATTTTTTCTGCCTAAAACACTACTTTTCCACTCTTTGGGGTGGTAGGAAATGCCAGTTTAGCCTTGGTTGAAGGCTTCAGTGCTTGTACTGAGTTTTTTTCAGACAGGCTGTCAGGTCCACACAGAATGATCAGAATTATACTGGTAGCACTGGAATTCTGCCATGCCATAATGTCATAAAAATTGTGATTCTGATATAGAAAAATAAAAAAATATTCCATGCATATGCAATTTCTTTTAATGTTATGCCTATGTTTTGAGACCATTGGAAACTTGGCGGTATTATATATACCTGTACAAACTGTCTGCTTTGCAAACTATAATAAAAAATATTAATCTACCTGTCCTTTTTATAAATTGGCTGAAGCCATAAATTTGTAGCACAGTAAGCATTGAGGTCTTTATTATCAAGAATAAACGCTTTTGCCCAACATAGAAGCACATTTAAAAAATAATGATCTAAACACTATCTTATGACTGTCTGGAACTGAGGTAGTATTTTTAAAGCCTTTTAATTAATAATTAAAACCAACAGACAATATATAGAAAAAAATTACTTCTCACATGAAATTCTTGATAGACGATCTATGAAAAGTAGTCAGTGACTTTAGTGAGACTGAAGAAACCAACCCAAAATAGTTGTGGTTCTGTAAATATGACTTTTAGTAAAAACATTGACTAGCTTTATATCTGCTAATGAGCTTCATTACTTCTGTACTTTTAAGTTAAATATCCTTTTTAGTCCCCTACTAACTGGGAGAGTTGGCAGTCAGGTGTGTCATGTTTATCTTGAATAAGACAATGCATTGGGTTGCTGATGTAGGGTTAAAATAAATATATCAAGTCAGTAAAGTTAGTTCATAATACTCTGAAAACTAGATACTGGAGATAAAATTTTCACATGTGTAAATAGCAAGCTAGAAATTGGAGTCCTAAGAATGGAAGTATCCATGCTGTGTGACATAAAATTCAGATTCCCAGCCTCTTATCTCCTAGTAGAGGGGTAAGATTCATCGTAGGAGTACATTGATTTAATTACAGGGCAATGGTAAAACAGCAAAGGTGTTCCTGGTGTATGGTACAGCTGGGGATGTGCCTTCTAGAGGGTTTTGCTGCACAGTAGCTCTCTAGAAGGCATAGTCCCAGCTGCAGACTTCCATTCCGTTCAGAACGTAATGTGCAGTACAGCAGTACATGGTAGGACTGACTGAAATTTTGTCTCCCTTGTAACAGGAGGTGAGTTGAAAAGAAAATGGTCTAGAATACAGAGATACATTTTTCTGATTAGAAAAACCCACAAGCTCATGTTTAGGCTATTCTTACACAGTCATAGAATCCTAGATTCGGTAAGGTTGGAAAAGACCTCCAAGATTATCCAGTCCAACCTTTGACTGATCATCACCATGCCACCTTAATTGTAGCATTAAGTTCCATGTCCAGTTGTTTCTTGAACATTTCCAGGGATGGTGACTTCCTATGGGCAGTCCATGCCAAAGTTTAATCACCATATCAGTAAAGAAATTCTTCCTAATATCCAACTGGAACCTCCCTTGATGCAGCTTGAGAGTATGTCTAGATCCTTCTTCAGAGTCTTCCCACTGTCCAGCAGATCAATACTCCCACCCAATTTAGCCTCATCTGTGAACTGAGTGAGGGTGCACTCAATCCCATTGTCCAAATCATTGATATAGATATTAAACAAGACTGGCCCCAGTACTGAACCTTGGGGAACCCCACTGATGACCAGCCACCAAGTGGATGTAGCACCATTCACCACCACTGTGTGGGCCTGGTCATCTAGCCAGTTTTTAACCTATCAAAGAGTGCAGCTTTTTAAATTATGAACTGCCAGCTTCTCTGGGAAAATGGTGTGGGAGACAATACCAAAGGCTTTACTGAAGTCCAGATGGACTACATCCACAGCCTTTCTTTCCGCTGGAGGGGTCACCTGGTCATAAAAGTTCATGTCTTATAGTAGCTGAGTGTTTTCCTGCAAGGAGTTGCTTTTTTCAGTTGAGGATTTAAGAGATGGCCAAAAGAAATTTAGTATCCCTGTTACTGTCTATTAAACTTTTTCATTAAAGATACAAAGTTAATTTAATTCAGGGTATATCAGTCTCTGCCTTTTTCTGGATGTAGAATTTACTGATTAAAATCAAAAGGTGATAAAATCCAGAAATGTTACATTATCATGAAAGAAGAATCCGAGGCTCATTCTGAATCTTGAGTTATTTCTCAGACTGGTACTTTGTCCAACATTCTGTTGCAGAGAAAAACTGAATCCATCCTGCTTCATGTAAATCATTCTACCTAGAAGGTGTGGCACTGGCTGTGAGAATGTCCAAGAATATTGTCCCCTTCCAGTAAGATGAATAAATGTTGATTAAGTTAAGCAGAAAAGATGTGGTTAACCTGCTAGCAGACTAAACTTAAAAACAGAATGACACTGATAAATCTTTGGTTTTTTTCTGCTGACAGCCTCTCAACTATGAAAAAAAGAAATCATATACTCTTAATATAGAAGGAGCAAATACTCACGTTGATTTCCGCTTTTCACATTTGGGACCGTTCAAAGATGTAACAATGCTGAAGATCATTGTTGGCGACGTGGATGAACCTCCACTCTTCACTATGCCTTCCTATGTCATGGAAGTTTATGAAAATGCAAAGATTGGGACTCCTGTTGGCACAGTAATGGCACAAGATCCTGATGCTGCGAACAGTTTAGTGAGGTATAGTAAATCCAAATTACATGAGACCGAATTTCATAATCTAAATGTTTAATGAGATCTGAGATGTCTGAAGACTATTTTTTTAGTACATAAATGGGAACATAGTTCATAACAGTGTCATGATCAGTCTGTATGGATTTAATAACATATTCTTCTACCTTTTGGTTTGCACTAAAATTCCCATCTTGTAATTGGTCTGAGCACAGGTCTGAAGTGCCAGTCAGTATCCTGCCACCAGTTGTAAATCTGTTAAGGATGATAGCACTGTTTTTCCCCTTTGGCTCTCTGCACACTTGCTGCACTGTAGTTGTGCCAGACGCTTATGGAAGACAGCAACTGGTTTAGATACACCTTTTTTTAGAGGCAAGCAGGATCATTTCTGCAAAATTTTGATTGAGGACGAACCCATTGTTTTGTAATATGCTTCAACTTTAGTGGAGTATCAAGAGAATAGAATATGTGTAATAATGAACCTCACTGGTGTTGCTAGGGGTATGTCATCTCCAATTACGAGGTCTGGGGCAAAGAGAAGTTCTGAGAAACAAGCACTTGCAGCATCAGATACATCATTTGAAAGCAAAACGAATATGTAATATACAGGTGTGGTGGGTTGACCTTGGCTGGATGCCAGGTGCCCACCCAGCTGCTCTATCACACCCCTTCCCAGACGGACAAGGGAGAGAGCAAGATGGAAAACAACTCATGGGTTGGGATAAGGCAGTTTATTAAGACAAAAGCAAAGCAAAATCTTGTGCATGCAAAAGCGGAATGGAAAATAACACGGTTTATTCTTTACTTCCCATCAGCGATGATGGTTGGCCACTCCCAAGCAGCAGGGCTTCAGCACGTGTAATGGTTTCTCAGCAGGCAGCCATTGGAGACAATGAATGCCTGCCTTTCTGCTCCTTGGCTTAGCTTTTATATCTGAGCTGACGTCATATGCTATGGAATATCCCTTTGGTCACTTTGGGTCAGCTGGTCCACTTGGGTCCCCTCCAAGGATCTTGCCCTCAACTGAGGAAGGAGTGTTATACAATGTTGGTGCTGTGCTCAGCAGTAGCCAAAACACCAGTGTTTTATCAACACCTTTCTAGCTGCCAATGCAAACTACAGCACTGTGAGGGCTACTGTGTGGAAATGAACACTACCTCAGCCACATCCCATACAACTAGGAAGGAAAGATTTTGATAATATGTCAATTTTTTTTATTCTCAAAGTAAATTTTCTCATTAAAGGTAAAAAAAGAAAAAGACTTTCTGTGTTGATACTCTGGCCAAAATACTTATTGTAAGAGAACTGGCTTGCGAATAGATCATGGTTTGAACTAAGGAACTGAAGCGAAGCTGGAAATACCCACACAGCAAGCTTGAAATGCATTGGTGCTGAAAATATGTATACATGTTAGTTTGATTTCTTCTAAGAACATTTTGATTTAACTTTGAACAATCAGGAACTGGGGGTTTAATATGTTACTGATTTAAAGTTTTCAGTTATGTGTTTTCATCTATAATATGATCTAACAATATGTTTAAATTGCTTTATTTGTGAGATGAGTTCCTTTCTAAACTGGAATCAGTGTCAGAATTTTGTGCAGCAGTATGTGAATTTTATGTCTTGAAGGTGATAGTAGATTTAAAATTTAAAAAATAATCTTCATGAAAACATATTTTATGTTATTCCTTTTTATGACATAATGGTATAGCCTTTGCAGAAATCTTATGATTATATACTTGGAAAAAAGTTTTTCTTAAGGTAACTGGACATTTTGTCTCCTGACTGAATTGAAATCTGCTGGGTACATGCAACAGTCTTGGTAAGATGAAACCATTTTTTCAGAAGAATGAAAGCATCAGGTTTTTATGGTTCTCTTGTGCTAATAGTCTAAGATTCAAAATGTTTTGTGTCAGAGAATCAATATATGCAATTTCTTAGTGGCAAGCTATTGCCTTTGAAAAATTGCCACTATGATAATTGTGTCTAAATCATAAACAACAAAAAAAACCAAAACAACTTTTTGCTAAAAATAACTGCCAAGTGCCTGTAGCTTTAATACTATAATTCTGAAGCAACTAACACAGTCAGAGAGATTAGCCATCATGATACTTTGAAGTAGGAAGGGCAAGCACAGATTTGACTAATTCCTTCGTAATTAAACTGTCTGTGGCCCAGAAGCATTTTGTCTAGAAAGAGGCAAGACAACTGTGGTAAAAGGGAAGCATCAGCAGTTTGTACAAAGCCTGGGAAGGCCAGAAGTAGATTTTCTGAGTGAAATAGGCAGCAATTTGGAGGTAAAGGGGTCAGAAGAAAAAATATTTCCAAATATTTTACTCTTTTTTTTTGCCTTTTTTTTTCCATACATGAATTAGTAACCAGTGATTGAAAACAGAATACTGTATCTGTAATATTCATATAATTGAGGGGAAAAAATGTCCTTATCTTTGTCTATCCTATTTTTCCCTCCATTGACATTTTTGCATTATTCCTTCCATTGTTCTCTGTTTCAATAAAGAAAAAAAATGTAATGCTAGCAAAACATACCAAATCATGAAGTTCTGTAAGGAGCCAGCCCTCAGTTACATGATGTTGGAGTTTGGCAAGGGTAGCAGCAGCTCAGATATCCTTGGCATGTGACCGGGTCCACTCTCTAGCCAGGCTTTATCCATCTTGGTGGAACTGGTAGTGAATGTCATTTGTGAGAGTGTGAGCTTTTTATGAAGGTGCTGATTCTCTAAGGCCTGAATTGACACATTGGTGAATGGGACTCTGAAGAGGCACCTAGTTGGTGTGTCCTCAGGTTTTCCTTGAGCCTTCTCCTGCAGGAGGAGAAAGATTGGTCTGGGAACAGGAAACTTTAATCCCCTTTCCCTTATCTCAACTTCACACGAACACTGACATGGTGCAGAATGGCTTTGTATTCGTTCAAGATTTGGCTGCATTTGGGGAAACTATGGGCTGGAAGTGGTGCATGACTTGACAAACAGGACAGACTGTACAGGCTGAGCTGCTGCTCTATGTGGAGGCAGAGTCCTGCCCCACACTTCACTCATAGCCACGAGGAAAGGAGTGACTTGGAGGAAGCTGTGTGTCTCAGAAGCATCCACACAGTGCACTTATGTCCTTCTGTGGTGGTTAGCAAGAAATGTCTCCACTGTTTGTCTGAAAACCTGATGAGTCTGAAACATAGTCAGAGGGTAACTAGGTCATGTTTCTCCTTCATTTCCAAACAATTCCTAGGTCACTGAAAATAAAAACAGTGATTAGAAAAATAAAACCAGGAAAATTCAATGCAACTTTCTTAGAAAGCACAGATCACATTCTCCAGGGAAGAAAAGTGCAGATAGGGCTTGCACTGCTGATCTGTGTGCAGCAGGAGAGTAACAGAATAGAGCTTCCTCAGCCAAATGGCTCAGATACATCTCCAATGCTATGAAGTTACAGGACAAGATAGAGAGCAGTGATTTGCTTATCAGTCTTTCCTAATCCACTTGTGCATCCTTTCCACTTTATGAGGACACTCGCTGCTGTGTACGTGATTGATGAAGCATTAGGCACACGCGGTTGCAATCATATCACTTTGCTGTTCAGCTGCTAAAAGAGATACAGTGCTGTGATTTATTCACTGCCCAATTAATTGTTTATTTTGATGGCAGGAACAATTCTTATATACAGAATAATGATTGGAGTAGTAGTTAAAGTAATTAACAGTGCTGAAGAGAAATCTTTTTCAAGAAGTTATTTGAACTAAACACAAAAATTAATAGCAACCTCTATTGCTATCAGTAGAGAGGGAGACAAAGTGGCTTTTTCTTTATTTCCTCACTGCAATTTCATCATAGTGATTTGATTTAATCTTATTCCTGAGCTGAGAAGTCTTCAGAGGGCACTGACTTTGTGCCAGTGCTTGTACTAGTGTTTTAATTTTTAAAGCTCAGTAAAACAAACCCTGTAATAACAAAGATAGCTATGAGAGGTGTTTGTGTTTTGGTTTTCTGTTTGAGTTTTTTGTTTGGTTGGTTTTTGTTGTTTTTTTTGGGGGGGGGAGTTCTGTCTATTGTTGGTTTTTTGTTTGTTTGTTTGTTTATTCAGTATTTATCTGATTGGCAATTTGTACCTTTTTAAAGGTTTTTCTTTTTACATTGATTTTTTTTTTCAAATAGAAATCCATTTTCAGGGAAACTTGTTGAAATGCTATGTTTTGGAATAGGAGATTATTATTCCATTGAAATATGAAAATCAAGCTTAATAATAGAAATCATAAGAAAGAGATATATTAAAACTTTACTATATAATAATTTAAAAAATTTTTTTAATAGTTAGAAAATCATCTATTTAATTCAATTGTTTCCTAAATCAGCAGAAAGCATCTTAAATTGTAATTCATTCAGCGGCATTGCTACTTTGTTGGAACATTTATGAGAAACTAATCCCCTTTCATTGCATTGTGTCAAATATTCTGCTTCCATATCCATATCTTTTGTTTTTTGAAAAGGTCAGGGTTACGTCATGTTTTATAATAATATCTGATGTGCAAGTGGGTCTTGAAAGTTTCACATAAAATATTATTATTACATACTCTAATTATAATTTTATTTTAATCTATTATTCTTTTAAAATCTCTTCATACCTAATTTGAAATTATCTTTTTTCTTTCTGAAACCATACACAGAAAACTTGCACGGAGATTTCAGCTGAAAACAGTTTTTAATTAACAAGTCACTTATGTGGATTGAGAGCAGCCCTAGGCTGCTAGTACTGCCTCAGGGCTGCAGCAGTGCCTGTTGAAAACCTGCCATCCTGTAGATGATTCTTGGGTGGTGAGTCCGTCCAGCCACAGTGCATACTCCATGTGATCCTTGAAGCTTTCCAACTGCATCTGATCTGTTTTCAGTGAAACGGTTTTCAAAAACATAATGTTGCAGCAGTTCCCCAAGCCACTTCTAAGTTAGTTATTCAGAAAAAAGACATAGATTTAAGATCATGATACTTTCCAAAACTCTGCCATAATAGTGGCAATTGTTCTGTGATGTAGACCAGTTTTCTCATATTAAACTTGATATCGCTTTCATACTGTACTATGAAGAACTGCAGATCTTTATTAACGTTGTATCCTTGAAAAGGCAGTGTCTGAGAAATAAGACACACCATTATAGAATTAGTGGAACATCATTTGTTTGGCTACTGCTGTGCAGTTTTTATCATGCAGTGGTACGGGAGGCAAACAGAGGTACTGTTTTGTGCACCAATGATAGGACCTGTGTACACTCTGGTCATTTTTTACTCCCAATTATTATGTTTAATTATGTTGTTTGTATTTCTGGGAAGAAATGTTCTCTTCCCAGTATTTATCAAAACATTTCTAATGAATGGGCTAAGTCTACTGATCAGCACTCTGCCTGTGACAGGAGTGTCAGTGGATAAGAAATATAAGCATCTTCCCTTTTCAGAATGTATACAGTGGCTTGGTTAAAAATTAAGCCATTGTATTTTGTTGCTCCTTGGAAGATTGATGCATTACTTTAATACATTGGAATTCAAGTAAATTTTGTGTTGGAGTCTAGTCAGGCTGTAATATATATCTTACTATATTGAATATTATTCACAAGAGTTGATTAGCAGTAAGAGAGAGAATTCATAAAAAGCTGCTTTGGTTTTCTTTGGTTCGAGTTTGAAGGGTTTTTTTTTAACGTTGTGCTAAAAATTAATTTTTTTTGTGCTAAATTTTTTTAATTTTGAATTTTTAAAATTTTTAATTCTTAATTTTTTGCTAATTTGGCAAAGAATGCAAGGACAGTCTCAGCCCTGATTCTGGCTTCTCACTTTTTTAAGTGTCACATGCCTTATAATGGATGATATATGATAATGGTTATAATACATATATATATCTATCTATACTAATGAGTACAAAAATTTGCTTCCCAACATCACACCTGGTATCTTGAAGCTCTAATAAATACGTAGTTCCCTTGCCCTATTTTGGTTTAAATTTACAGCCGTCTTTTTCCTTTCTTTCAAAAAGAATACTGAAAAGTTATTGAATTACAGGTACATATGACTATAACAATTAATGTGTTGTAGGAACTTTTCTTCAATTTTCTTCAATTCCTGCATCATAAAGCAGAGAAACTTATTTTAACTTTTGCTGCACTGGCCATAAAAGATGTCCATCTGAAGTTGAATACTTTCTATCACCAGCCTTTAGAAAGTAATCTTAATTTTCAGTAAATCATATTTATATAGGCATGCTCATATATAGAGGAAAGGATACACACAGGGTGTTTCATGTGTTCCTTTTATTATTCTTAAGAACCTTAAAGACATAAAGAGTTGTGTAAGATTTAGGTTTTAGATTGTTTTTCTGATGTAAAGTTTATATTATATTTATATAGAGAGGTAGAATAAAACATGAACTTGCAATTCAAACTCAGTCACACAAATTTTTTTTGAAAGGTATCATCATATTACTTGAAGAGAGGTGCAGGAGAGAACTGCATGAGTGGATCAAGGGGAAGGGTGGAAAATTAAAATTGTATTTTTAAATATTTTCTTCCTCCTGTACTCTGAATCAGTTTCTATGCCACTCAGCCATAGTAGGACGAGAGGATAAGATTGATCCTCGTCTGGAAGATATAGAAGTGTCTTCACTTTGTTGTATTCATTTGTCTTACTTGCTCTTTGGGTGTCATAGAAGTGGAATAAGATCAGTTTGTTTTCTACTATCCTGTGCACCAGCATGGCTTCGCCAAGGGCAAGTCCTACCCGACCAACCTAGTGGCCTTGATGGGGTGATTACATCAGTGGACAAAGGAAGAGTTACAGATGTTATTTTTCTGGACTTCAGTAAAGCCTTTGACACAGTCTCTCACAACATCCTTTTCTCTAAATTGAAAAGAGAAGGATTCCATGAGTGAGGTGTTAAGAAAGTGATTGGACAGTCACATCCAAAGGGTAGTGGACAACAGCTCAGAGTCCCATTGAACATCACTGACAATCCCTGGTGTCCCTCAGGGATCTGTATTGGGAGCAATGTTATTTAATTTCTTCATTAATGACATAGGTGAAGCGATAGAGGGCACCCTCAGCAAATCTGCAGATGACACCAAGATGAGTGATGTGGTTGCCTCACCTGAAGGGTGAATGCCATCCAGAAGAACCTGGACAAGTTTGAGAATTGAGCCCATGGGAATCTAATGAGGTTTAATAAGACCTAGTGCAGGCTACTGCACATGGGTCGAGGCAATCCCTAGAGTCAATACACAGCTTTGGATGGGGGATGGAGATATTGAGAGCAGCTCTGCTGAGAGGGATTTTGGGGTGCCAGGGAATGAGAGGCTGGACATGAGCCGGAATTGTGCATTTGCAGCCCAGAAAGCCATTTGGGTCCTGGGCTGCATCCAAAGCAGCGTGGTCAGCAGTCTGAGGCAGGTGATTCTGCCCCTCTACTCTGCTCTGGTGAGACCCTGCAGAAGTGCTGCATCCAGCTCTGGGGTCCCCCACACAGGAAGGGCATCAAGCTGTTGGAGCAAATCCAGAGGAGGGATACCAAGCTGATAAGAGGGATGGGGCATCTCTGTTGTGAGGAAGGACTGAGAGAATTCGGTTTCTTCAGCCTGGAAAAGAGAAGGCTTTGAGGTGACCTGATTGCAGCTCTGCAGTACCTGAAGGAGGCTTACAAGAAAGATTGAGAGAGATTATTTACAGGATAAGGGGAAATGGCTTTAAACTGGAAAGAAGTAGGTTTTGGTTAGATATTAGGAAAAAAATTTCTTTACTGTCAAGGTGCTGAGACATTGGCAGATGTTGCCCAGAGAAGTAGTGGATGCCACATCCCTAGAAATGTTTAAGGCTGGGTCAGATGGGCCTCCAAGCAATCTAATCTAGTGAAAGGTGTCCCTGTTCATGTAAGAGTGTTGGAATTACATGATGTTTAACGTCCCTTCCAACCCAGGCTACGACTATGTGATTCCATGATTCTTTGTTAGTTTTACTTAGGGCAGCCTGCGCAGTAAGTTATCAGAGAGAAACCGTGCCCTCCTCCTCCATCTCACTTCTTTCATTTGCTTTCTGTGTTTCTCCAAGATATTCTCTAAGATTGTCAGTAAATCAAGACAGAAAAAGAACTCCCTATTTTGAATGGCTGGAGAGAGAAGGGAATTTTTCTTCAATTTCTTCTCTAACTCTTCATCTGTCTTCATAGGGAGGAAGCATTTTAAAACCTTTCTTTATGGTGTTGGGGTGGGAGGTCTGTTGCTGTTTGATTTCCTGAGGCATCAAATTAATTTTCATTCTTGTGAAACTATGTGCCCTAGATGTCCCATTAACAAAAATGTCCATCTCTTTGTCCAGGAACTGGTAAGGTGTTCTGACAGCTCTTCTGACTAGAAAGACCGCTGGATGGTGGTCAAAATCTCACATCAACCAGAATCATCTCTGTCCCTTCCTTAGAAGTGAGAGAGAAAACAGACAGATCATCTTTTTATGGTGACTCTGAAAGACTGATTTTTCATGCGAGAACATCATCTTTATATTTCTGTAATATCCACTGACTTCAGAATGCCTCCAGTGTTTAACATTCTTTTATGGTTTTAGAGTCAGCCTTCATATGTGAACACCTCTGTAGTATAGTCTTCTGACAGGGTCATTCAACTCCAATAAATAAGCATAAATCTATCAATCTTGGGTTTATTTGGTTCAGTCTATAATATGTAGAGGAAATAAAAAAGATAATATGTAAGTAGGATACCATTCTTAAGCTGGTAGCTGAAGTGCATTTGGACAATCATAATCCTCTGCAGAAATTCATAAAGGCAGGAAAAGAAGGCAAGTGTTTATCTTGCTTTGAATTCTGGTTATGCCTCTGAGGGTGTGGTCTCTTCTTAGCCTATATTTACTGTGAGAATTAGCTAGGAAAATGATCAGTGGTTAATACATGCAAACAGAAACTCTCAGCTAGAAATGATGAGTGCCTTTTCCTTCAATTGAACAGTGTACCAAATTTCCCGTGTCCAAGGTGAGCAGTGTGCTAGCAGTGCACAGGGGATGGGAATAAGAACTGGAGCAGGAAGCCAACTTCTGCCTAAAATGCAAACCAGCCGTGGCTGCCTTTTAAAGGCATTTCTAGGAGGCAGTGGTTCACTGCTTGCAACTCCCTGTGTCTTCTGGGATCTGCCAGCTCACATCTCCAGGACAGGGAGATGGAAAGCTGCCACTTCTGCTGAACTGAGATTTCAGTATGAGAGGTGAGCCAGGAGTCCTCTGTGGGAGACAACAAGGTACTGCTGATCAGCTGATGGATGCCAGCTGGCATCTAGCACCAGAGATAACACAGTGGGAACAGCATATCAAATTGACTTCCTTCAAATGCTCTGAGAGGAATAGGATTTTTCTCAAAGTTATGCTAAGCCTGTCTGAAAAGAAAACAAAGGAATCATAAACAGAGGGTTTACCTTCTCCAAGCTATCTCCAAATACATTTAATTTTCACAACTGGAAATCACAGTTGAAGGCTGTAGTTCTCAGTAGCAATCTTCTGCCGAGGACCCCTAGAACATCAACTGTCTCTTTAATCTACCAGACAGTGCAGCAAGGGAGTTGGTTACCTGCTATATTGGCATATGACTTCTGACTCATACTTCATAATTGCTTCTCTCTCCTGGCAAAGTTTATTTGAACTATGGGGAAATAGATTGGCCCTGGAAGGGAGGTAGTGTAGTGCAAGACAGTTGTGAAAGCAGAATGTCTCTCCACCACCTCATTTGGCTTCAAGGGTATGCCACTGGTTCCCAGGGTTGTGAGTGCTGCTGTCAGGAGGCACAGAGGAGATAAAAGGCATGCACTTGAGTTATGTCCCAGCATGGGCCATCTCTTGTTGTTCTCCAGCTGGCCAAACACAGAGAGTTGCAGCTGATGAGTTCTCTCGCTCTCTGTCCTCTTCTCACCTTATGCAGTTATTGCTTACTCTTCTCTTACTAAAAAATGTTATAAAAGAAAATAAAAATTTCTGTACTTTGAGTCTGACTATCTCTTTCTGAGAAAGTTTTTTTGGTTAAATCTTTAACTGATCAGGTTTCCTTATAATGGCATTTGATGAAGGTGTAATTGGTTGGACAAAGGTTCTGTCTCCTTCCCATGGACTTTTTTGAAGTGCCTCTTTGTGCCAGTTTCACTTGATATTAGAGAACTAGTTATTTGCTTATGTCTCAAAACAAAACCCCAAAGAAATACTGTGATCTGTGAATCCACATCTGGCTGAAATGTGGCTTTGGAAATTTGTGAGCAATATCAAGTTTGTAGCCAGGGTAGTAACAGAGTTTGCTTTTGCAGTTGGTAAATAGGATAATAAATGAAAAACAACATAATGAAAAGATAAAATTTTGATTAAAGGCAGAAAAAGAGACAAGTTAAAAGCCCAAAAACTATTACAAAAACTCGAACTCAAGGTTCTTCCTTAAAACACAGTAACTGGAGAGAGACATACTGGAATAGTAACAGCCTATGCCAGTTCTCTATCTAGTGATTAACCAGTGTTAATATTAAGACTGAATAATTTAGGGAGAGAGATTCTGAAAATACTTACGGGTTTTAGCTTAGAAACCCTCTTAAAAGGTTTGGAAATCATCAATATTCCTAAACTACTTTAGCACCTTTTAAAATTTTCTCCATTTTCAAGCAGTCTTTGTATTATTAGAGACTAACTGCTTTAATACTGAAAGCAGATTTATACATTCTAGAGTGACCTTCTGCCCAAAGGCCATCTTGCATATATATTACTCTTTATTTTCTAATTGATGCAAATGCTTTTAGTTTTCAGTAAAAATGTGAGGAATGTCTGTCACCACTGAACCACTGCTTCAGTAAAAGACTGGAAGTGAGGAATGAAGTCAGAGAAGCCAGAGGCTTGCCTCGGCCAGAAGAAGGAATAGGGACATGGATGGAACCTGGGAATGCCGTTCTATTCACTGACACTTCCTAATAAAAAGGTGGCAAGTGTTGCATTTCCCAGTGCTCAGTTTTGGTATTTAATTTCCTTCACATTATCTTCAAATAGTGTGACTAATAGATTTTCTGTATTCATGATCCTTTTTAATGTATTTTCTTTCAGGTTGGTTTCTGTTGCTGGTTTGAACGTAAGCAATTTATGGAGTGCTGCTTATCTAGGCATCTCTTGCTATTAAGTCTCTTTATTAACATGTGCCATGCAACTCACATATTCTGATTTAATGGTTAGTGGTTAGATGTATGCTCACACAGCATTGTCATGAGTAAATGTCTATAAACAAATATCTCAAATGGATATTGTAAATTAACTTTTGAATTAATGCATTCTAAGTGAGCAGAAACAGTCAACTGGATTAAGGTAAAAAAATCACTTTTGAAATAACTCTTTGAAATTCAAAATTTGCACTATATCTTTTTGTGATCTAGAAAATGCATCGCAAAGCAGCTCAGCAGATATGGAGGGAAAGGTAGGAGGAGAAGGGAATTACTATCTCTGTTGCCACTATTATCTACAAGAAAGTAATTTTTTTAACCAGATGAAGTAAAGCCTAAGTAGAGCATCATTAGCTCCAGAACATGTAGTATTTATCTGGTATCTGGTATCTATTCTCAACATGTAGATAAATCAGTGACTAGTATTTATAAAGGCTTAAATTGTTCAGCACTTTGTAAATACAGTGAAACTTGTTCTAAATGTGCTCTTAACACAACAAAAAATGAGAGACCAAAGGTATTTCATGTACAAAATATTTTTTAAGCACTTGGGAACAGAACTAGCATTCCTAGTTTTTCTGCTGTGTTTTTCTTCTGTAACTTGTTTTGCTGAGATGTTGATGAGGGTTGGGAACCACAAAAGTGCAAATAGCTGCTTTAAATGAAACACAGTGCAATTTTAAGGAAGAATCTGGTGCAGTGGGGGAGAACTGAATGTTACAATAATGGGAAAGCATAAGAAAGTACCACTCTCTTATTTATTCATTGATCAAGAAAAATTTGTCAAGCTGTGAATATTTCAACATGTCTGTAACCATATGCAGAAGTTAGCACATGAAGGGGAAGTGCTATTGTGGAGAAATTAGAAACATTTTTCGTTATTTGTTATTTCATTGGAAGTAAAAGTGTTAGTACAATAAGTTAGCTCAGGATCATTTTATTTCCATTAATGGCACAGAAGATATAATTGGAATTATTCATTCAATTCGAGATCTTTAGAAAGAGAGATATGTTTATGAAAATTAATTATTAGATAATCATAATTCATCAGAAAAACAAACTTCAGTTTTTGTATGCAAGCTTCCTATTTGGGACAGATTGTTTTTTTTGTTTTTATTTCTGTACTCAGAAAGAGACATAATATTTTGTTCTAAGTCACACAAAAAAGCAGGTGGCTATTCTTACTGTTCCGGGTTTTTCTCGTTGAAGCCCAATTTGAAATTGTGTTTATTTTTAAGCTACTGTCTACAAATAATACGTAGCCTTATTTTATGGTTCTGTGGTCAGTACAACAGTGACTCACAGAATAGTCACTGTGCCTGATGTTGATAATAAGCAAACAATGTCCAGAGTAATAAATGTTTGCAGACTCTTGTATTATAACTTGTTTTGGATTTGTGGTACATGTTCCATAAGAACTGATCAGGAAAGCATATTTTATTTATTTTTTTTAGCAAATAATTCTCTTCATTATCAGGAGACTACTAGAGTCAGGAAAAACCTAGCTATAGTAGGAGAGAAGTAATTCAATTTTATCATTGCATAACTGATTGTAAGCTTTACCAGTAAAAGGTCTCCAAAAAAACTGAGGGACAATTATGCTTTCTATGCTTTCTCTATTAGCCTTCTAGTTCGTCATGTAAGAGATGTTTGTGCGTCTGTGTATGTATCTTGCCTAACACAACCAAACGGTCCCAATTTCTCCATTACTGTTGTACTACTAATAGTAGTATAATCAAAACATTCCAACTATTTGTTGTAGCTCAGTTTTCCTACACTGCCAAGCATAAGGTGTAAGGCATGGGGGCATTTCTCCACCCCAAGCATGTCTCTTCCATACCGATTTCAAATATCAACCCGACTCTGTGACAAATATGGCAGCTTTATGGATTTTTAGAGGTTGATACCACTCTGTCTCCAAGATTTTGGTAAACAGTAAAAGGTAGTGCTATCTGTACACATGGTAGATAAAACTTCTCCAGTGAGACTGGCACAGTCTTTCAAAACATTTCTATGACAAATAAACACTTGGAGAAACTGCAAATCTGTGCTTCATGGAAGGGTGAGATCTGCAGAGACACTGGAAAAGTCCGTTGATTTGAAATTGAAAAACAAATCCAGATTCCTAAATAAGGAGGTGATGGTAGCCTGGATGAATAGTGTCACATTAAATAAATCCAAGAGGATAGCTGCATGGTTCTTTTTTGGTTGGGGTTTTTCTGGGTCTTCGGGTTTTGGTTTTTTTTATGTTTTGTGATGTGTCCTCAGAGGATTCCACTATTCCTTAAAGCAATATCAGTTTGTTTGGATATCTACACTATCCAGCAAGTCATCATCAGTGACTGAAGAATGTTCACCGCGAGTTTGCTTTTAATTCCTCTCCTGAGTTTACTGAGCACAGTGAAGCACACCAAGTTGCAGAAATGTGTCTGCAATGGCCGCTGTGATCCAAGGATAATAAATTCAGCATTTTTTTGTTCTTTTTCTGGCAACAGCATTTGCTTTGGTTTTCTCTCATCCAATTAGGGATACGCTGATTAAATAATGTCCTCTGAAAAAAGAAATCCTGACTTAAACTCTTAAAAATTACCCCATCTTCTACATAGTCAAGATTTTGACAGTCCACTTTCATACGGAGACAGTTTGAGTCTGTTACTTGTTTGAAGCAACTTCAGCTGCCATCTTGCACATTCAAAGTGCCTTTATTGAGCAACTCTGGTGTATTTTAGGTATTCTAGGAGTTGTTAATTAATGAACTGCACAGTGGGTTCTAACTTAGCTCAGGTGGGAGACAGCAAGCTAAATTCTTATTCCAGAGAACAGGCAAGAAGCCTAACTTTGGCTGCTTTGATTTCTAGTGACTGAACTATGGTTCTTTAATTGCTAAAAATACTGGAAGCATGAAAAGAAAATCTGGAGTACCAACAGGCAAAATAGCACATTTTAAGGCAGATGTAAAATACTTTTTCCAGATAGGAGACATGGATTCAGATTCTCTACAGTAAGGAAGATCTAACCTAGGTCATCAAGTCCTAGCTGGCTTTTCCAGTCTGGTCTTTTGACAAGTTAAGGTGACTCAAATTACTGCCTTCTCTTCTAAGTGCTTTCTTTCTTTTGCTTTTTCACATCATCTCTGACTTTAGTATACCATTCGATTAAATGTTTGTTTGCTTCTTTGTTTTTCCTTTCCACAAATAGTATAAGTACACTGTGAGAGAAATAAAACTGAAGTTATTTTTAATTTTTTTGAGCTTGTCAGCTTTTATGTGCATCCTCCTTATATAAGCTGGCAATTACACTTCTGTTGATGTAAAAAAAAAGAGCAATTGGATGAAGAAAATAAATAATTTTGACCTTTATATACCTTCCATATAATAAAAACTTCACAGAATGAAAGCAGGGCTGACAAATTATGAGGAAAAATAATTATGGTATATAAAATAATCTATTTCCTAATTTTTTTATTTTTGGAGGTAGTGAAGAAAGCTTGATAGTGTTTTGTAATTGCTTCATTTGTTAAAAGCCATTGTAAATGATTCTGGCTTTGAGAAAAAATGTCAATCTCTTCTTTTGTGTTCTTTCCCTCTGCTTCCATTACCCACTTCAAGGTTTTTAGTTTCTCTGCCAGGCAAAGTGCTCAGAATCCAAGGCTGTAAAGCAGGGATGCTTAGTTCTGCTTCTAGGGTAGTGTCAATTGCAGCTCTGGGAACAAGCCTTTTCTGACATCAGTCTCTGTAATGGTTATGTTCAAAATGGCTTGTGTCATCATGTCATCAACTTCATGTCAGAGAGATGTACTTCAAAACAGGTACCAGGGCTGAGCACACTGGCTTGCAGTGACAAGCAAATAAGCAGAAAAATAATATCTTAATATCTCTCTGCTTTCTTTTGTGCTTTTCCGTTTCATGATTTTTAGTCAAAATACATGTTTCTCTTACCTGTGACAGGATTGTATACTGCTGTGTAAAATGTTACCTGTTATCAATTTATATCCTTGTGACTCACAGTGGAAGCCTTGTGATGTATCAAAAGAAATGAAACAATATCAAACAAATGGAATATGGTGTTACATTGAGTTTCTCCATAATATAGATTCTTTTTCTTACGGTGTTTTTAAAAATGTCTATGATTTTAAATCTTGAAAGTTATATTCTTATGTAGCTTTCTGTTACTTTGGATTGTATAAACTACAGTAAGTATATATTTATTGTTATATTTCTTCATAGATATTTCATTGATCATAACACAGAAGAAGATAGGTATTTCACCATTGATGCTAGTACTGGGACCATTAAGACTGCCAAGATCTTTGACAGAGAGGAGACACCTTGGTACAACATCACAGTGGCTGCTTCTGAGATAGGTAAATAATATATTTGGCACGTAGTATTAAACATAAAATTTAGAAAGGAAAATAATCATTTTCAGATTGTGAGAAACACCATCTTGAGATGTTATGTTCCTTTTAACACCATTGAGTTTTTAACCAGTCTGGATAAAGGAGAGTTTTCTCAATGTGTGTGAATACTCTAAACCCACAGAACGAGTAAACAAAATGCCACATGCCTATGTGATTCCACCTGTGTAAATTTACCATGTTTTTCTGTATGTAACAGAAGGCAGCCAGTTTACCCAGGA
Organism: Pseudotriccus pelzelni; assembly: GCA_035584735.1. Taxonomy (NCBI): domain Eukaryota; kingdom Metazoa; phylum Chordata; class Aves; order Passeriformes; family Tyrannidae; genus Pseudotriccus; species Pseudotriccus pelzelni. The sequence continues at coordinate 74,441,089 of JAWMRA010000078.1, forward strand.
ACAGTTCCAAGCATTCAGTGGCCTAAAATCAACATCTTCTTTGGTTTGTGTTTCATAGTTCATATATCTTAGAAGTTAACACTTTATAATACTGTCTGAGAAATTCATCCTTCTTTCTTGTATCTACTATTGAACTGTTTTAGCAAATTGGATGTTAATATGCCTGTATTAATATATCAGGATATACCTCTGGCTTTTTATTAGGCAAATTGCCAGGTAAAGATACAACAAATACTTACCAGTGCATTTGAAAATCCCCTAACTTTGATGAATTTTCATTGCCTCAGATAAGCCCTGCAATAATCAAAAAATGTCTGGCTGAGTAGTCCCAGAGAAATATTTTTACGTGGGGCCAGGACAGTTTAAAGAACATTTCAGTTAACCTTTTCATTGCAGGGTCTTTATTTTTGCACAGTCAAAGTTTTAAAGTTAAAAAAACTTAATAAAGAAAATGAAGAAAAAAAATCCCAACCTGGATCAATAGACTCAGTCCTGCTAAGCACTATTCATGATATCATTTTTCCTTTTTTTTTTCTTTGTTTGTATTCCATAATTTCCATATAACAAAATACAGGGTTAACTTTTAAGAGGTGCCACTGATATTTTTGAGCCTGGTCTTCTTTCATCTGTGCATTTCTGGGTTAAAATGAAATCTGTTCTGCCACTAGATCACTAGCATATGCTACAGAATAAAGAGCATGAACATATTTTATAAAGACAATAAATTGTTTCTTATTATTGTACCTACTTTCACAACTAAAATGACATTTTGAGCTAAGTACTTTTCTACAGTAAAAAATAAAATCTAGAGTTTTATGGTTAGCTCTTTGAAAAGGTAAAAAACACACTTCTATGTGTTTATCAGCGTCTTCATGTATAATAATATATAATGTGCTATTTCAGTGCAGCATGAAATAAAATATAATTTAAGCCTAATTATAAGCAGGTGAACAGTAAGTGCTAATTTGAAATAAGATTTGAAAACTACATTGAGATACTGAAAAAAGGAGTAGTCATAAGTCCTTTTTTGGAAGCCATCATAATGTAATTATTTTGCAGAAATAAATCTCAATAGCATAAAACTTAAACATAGCTTTCTACACGTTATTTATTTCACATAATCATAAGAGTGGTATTACATGTATTGTGCTGAGAAAATAGTATGGAGAAAGGAGGATTATAACTAATACAGAATGGAATAAATAATGAGGATGATACTTTTTTTTTTTTTTAAGGCACTTAGAATTCTCTGTTCCAGGTGCAACTTGTTACAGGAAAAATACAGATCTGTTTTTTCCTCCCTTGAGTTGCCTTTGTTGCTGATAAAGTTGGAGTTGGAAAAATTAGTAAATCTATAGTGTCAGTTGGGAAAACAATTCAGCTATGAAGAAAGGAAGAGATAGCAGTGAAGAAGAGATGGATGAGAGACAGAATGACATAACAGGCAACCTTTTCTCATGTCTGCTTCTTCAGCCGTTTTCTTATCTGCAGTAGTTTGAAAATTACAGCACTGTTGTACTCTTCCAAATCCATTGTGAAATTAGTAATTGAATCTACGGTGGAGCAAGAAGTGTATGTTGTGTGTGGCACATGAATGCCAAAACTCTTACTTTAAGTGCTGTCTATCCCATATCTACCATCTTTTATGGCATTTTCTTTAAAGTCCATGCACAAGTATTGCAGAATTAAAACTAAAGCTGAAAAACAGGTCAAAGGCTATGACCAGAGTGTTATTTAGCTGTGGCAGTGGGAGTCTTTGAATTTATCTATCATGGTAGAAGGCATTTGCAGCTTCTGACATCATTTGCTTAGCCAGGAACATAGCAGAACCTGCAAGGCCCAGAAGGATTGAACTGCTTCAACAAGAGGTACTCTACAGAAGTAAAGCATTGGTTGTAGTTGAAGTGTTTTCCTCCCTTGACTTTGAGCTACATTTCACTGATAGAATTTAGTTTCTACCTATCATCCTTTCAGCAGCTATTTTTAGCTAGGCTTACTTTGCATAACTGAAATTTAGAATCAGCATCATATTACTACCCTCAAATGTGTGATATCCTCATGCTATTATTTCTGAACCTTCCATAAGACATTTATTTTCACTTTTCATCTCAGTATGTGATACACACATTGGTCAAGTGTCCTCTCTGAAATCAGCAGAAGTTCTACCACTTTCCTCTGTGGGAGTAATGCTGGTATAATAATCAATGGTGGTTTTTTATATTCATGCTGCTACTTTTTAAAGCACACCAGAGTTCCTTACTATAAGAATGGATTGTCAATCCTTTTTTTCTTTAACATGTATTGTTCTTAGACAGCAGCATACAGTGAGGAAGAGTGGGATATTGGTATCCAGAAGCTCTTTCTTTGAGTGTTTCAGTACTGGTACCTCCTGAACTCTACTTGTGGTATTAGAGAATAAGATAATAAAGGTATACTGTATTTTATATTGTAGGATCTAGAGACTATGTCTAGGACAGGGGGAAGGAGTAGTAGTAGTAGTATTTTAAAATACAGTTTCACATAGAATTATTCACATTTCCTTGGTTTTTTAGAATTCTTTGGAAAAAATTATATAAGTCTGTTTTAAAGAGGGAGGAGATAGAATTTGCTTGGCTCTAGTAAAGGTTTTTGAACAAGTCTTTGACAAGAGTAATGAAAATAGGAAAATGTAACAGATTAAAGACTTGTTTAGAGGAAAGAAATACAGTCATAGTAAATGGCTATCCCTTTGGAAGTGCAAGAAGTTAAGGCTGAGCTATTTTAGGGATTGATGTAGGATCTGTCGATTAGAATTCTTTGAAATGACATCACTCAGTGATAGGAAGTGATTCAAATTCCAAAATAACCTCCCTAGATGCTAAGAATTAAGGAAGATGGAGAGAGATTCTTGTAAGAATCATAGAAGTGTGGGCTAAATAAATGAAAGGCAACATGGATTGAAAATTGTCTGAAATGGCAGATTCAACAGACTGTGACCAGCAGCCCATAGTGCAGCTGGAGGCCAATCACTAGCAAGTACTCCTACTGGCTGATACAGGATACAATACTGTTTAATTTCTTCATTAATGGTCTCATTGGTAGAACAGAGTGTACTCTCAGCCAGTTTGCATATGACACTGTTGCCTTAAGAGATCACACGGAAAAAAAACTCCAGGCCAATTCAGTGTATAAGATAAAGAGAGCAGGTCTTTTAATCAGCCTACAGGCTGGGCAAATACACATGATGCACACCCACCCAGACAGTGGAGGTTGTGGTTCTATGATTTTATAATAAGGTCCATCTAATTCAAGATTTATCCACTCTCTGGTTCTGCCTAGTTCTGTGCCCTGACACACCCCTTTGGGAATTGGCTTTGGGGTCTTTGGGACCCCTTCTTCCTCATCTTCATCTTCTTCACAGCATGTATAGTCCTTGGAGCTCCTCCAAATTTCTGGGCTTGAAGTTCGCTGTGTCTGTGTGATATCTTCTGGTCTAGGCTTTTCTACAGTTCTACCTTGAGAAGAAGACTAAACACACTAATGGAATTTAGAGGGGTTGATATGGGATAATAGGGTTGGGCATGTGAAAACATTTTGCTACGGGGTAGGGGATATAATACAGCTACATTAAAATCTACATTTACTACACAACTGTTTCTAAAATTTACAAAAGTTAAAAAATCCAAAAAACTCTGCAGCATAAACACAAAACTGGAGTAATATCTGGTTCACCAGTCCATCATGGTGCCAACTAGAAGGGTCTCAAAAGGCTGGAGAAATGGGTGAACAGGAAATCTCATGAAGTTTAATAAGAGGAAATACAAAGTCTAGCATCTGGAGAGGAATAATCCTGTGCACCAGTCCACATGCAGTGCCAGCTGTCTGTAGAGCAGCTTCTGAGAGAAGGGCGTGGAGGTCCTGGTGGATGAAGGTTGAACGTGAGCCAGCAATATGCCCTTATGGCAGAAAAGGCCAATGGCATTCTGAACTGTGTGAGAAGGACTGTTTTCAGCTGGTTGAGAGAGGTGATCTTTCCCCTCTGTACAGCACTGATGAGGCCATATGTGGAATGCAGTGTCCAGATCTGGGCTCCCCAGTGCAAAATAGATATGGACATACTGGACAGAGTCCAGTGACGGAGCATGAAATCATTAAGGACTGGAGCATCTCTTATAGGAGAGGCTGAAAAAGCTGGGGCTGTTCATCCTGGAGATGAGAAGGCTCAGAAGGAGCTTATCAGTGTGTTTAAATAAGTATTAACCAATATGAGGAAGGACTCATCTGAGTAGTATCCAGTGAAATGACAGGAGGCATTAAGTTGAAATACAGAAAATTCCATTTAAATGAAATAAGAAAAATGGTTTTACTGTGGGACAGGTCAGAAATTGGGACAGGTCACCTAGAGAGGTTGTGGATTCTAAATCCTTGGAGATATTCTAAACCCAACTGGACACAGCCCAGAGCAATGTACACTAGTTGATCCGGCTTTGAGCAGAGGACTTGGACTTGCTGATCTATTGAGGTGTCTTCCAAATTCAATGATTCTAAGATTTTCTGATATTGGGAACTGTGTTTTGAATGTGGAGAAGACAACAAACTGTGATGTATTCTCAAAGAAAACAGGTGATTTTAAAAATAATTGTAGGTGATTCCATTAAGGTTTCTTTCAAGCATATATTAGTGCTGATAGCAAAAGCAAAAGTGACAATAGCAGCAAAACCCCAAATCACAATAACTGCAAGAGAAAGGGGCACTAAATGCAAATGGGTGGACTTTTGCCAGTGCCAAAGCCAATTTCAATTAGAAAAACAAACATGTTCTTCAACATATTTCAAAGAAGTGCTGAAAATAAGACAAATAATAGTATCGTTGAAGTTCAAGAAGAAGGAATAACAGCCACAGGGAGAAGTAAACACTCATGATTGAAGGAATCAGGGAACGTCTTGATTTGAGAACCAAAGTGAGGATTATAGCTTTCACTGGAAATTTCTGTTTAGAAATGTTGCAAGGAATACTTTGTCATAAATTCCTCTTAGGTATTGTTTATAATAGCAAAACTGCCTGTGTTCAGTATTTGCTAAGTAGACACAGAGCAAATGAGCTTTTAGATATGGTTTCAAATGATGCTAACATCAAAAGACAGCTGGAATTCATAAAGTACTGGACATTTAGATGGATAATAACTGTTCTTGTAATTAGAAACACAATTTTTGAAAGCAAGATAAGTGCTTATATTTCAAAGATTTTAGAGGTACTTTCTGTTGCGAATTTTTCACACATTTCTCTTATGCAACTGGTAAGCATACCAGTACCTAAAATGGATTTCTGGGTCGTCAATAGTTTTGTGATGGAGTTATGGTGTTCCCGAGTGTCTCCAGAATGCTCTGCAATGGCTGAGAATGGAAAAGCAGATAATTTCCCTCTCTTTACCTAAAAGACCAAATTAAATACAATGAACACACAAACTTGTCTTTGAAGGGTCAATAAGGAGTTCCTAATTTGTAAGCTGTGGAGAGCCTGTAGAGAACAGAACTGAAATAACAGCATTCCTGCCAGGTTCTGTTACATCCTTCAGACTTAAAGGAATCCTATCAAGAGAAACTGAAAAATGACCACATGAATGGATACTATATATACAGAGTTTTGATACTGCAGTAGATTAGACATCAAAATACTGAAGAGACATTATTATGCAATTGATTTTACAGAAAAAAGCCAGAAATCTCCAAGGTATTAGACAAAAACAGATAATGGAAAAAGCCCAACAAAACAAATATATTTGTTTATACGTCTTCTGTATTTACTATGCCACGTATATTCTTCATAATAGCTTCAGGGAAAAAGATAGCAAAGTGTTGAGTTAAAACAGTGTTCCATTGACAAAATATGCAGTGCCCTACGATGTGGAATTGAAAAGATACCAGAAAAATACAGTCATTACAAAAAAAAGTAAAAAAATAACTTTCAGACATATTTTCCTAGAGTACCAACAAACGCTGTTAAGAATTAAAATATATGAAAAGGCAGGATAATTCACAGGAATATGAGTTCGGAACAGTTAATTTGCAGGACTTAAAGTAAAAAGCATTAAAGTGCATTTTCTAATTATAACGTAAGTAGTTTTTCAATCAGTAAGTTTTGGTAAAAACAATAAAAGAAAGATATAGTTGCACAATTCAGATGAAAATAGGATGTACAAAGACAAATGCTAATTTGTAGCAGTGAAATATAAAACCCCTTGACATCTTGAATGAATAGAATAGTGCAAGTCCTATAATTACATCAAATAAACAGATGAAGAATATAATTATAGTGAGGTGCACTTATATCTTTTCCTTAGAAACACAGGGATATTGCCAACTCATATTGCCATCAATGAACAGTAAGTCACGAGAAGAAATTGACAATTCTTTTTCACATTTTATGGTTGCATTGCAGCTGAAAAGACATTACTGAGATTTTGGTAGGATATTAAAATATATCATTCCTGGTAATATATTGCGACTGTCATATGAAGGAGGAGAACTGAAGCTAGAGTTGAAATGTAAAGTATAAATAGTATCCCTGTTAATGCTATTAAGAGGCACACTGATTTATATTACAAGAAGTAGAACGAAAAGGCAAAAGTACACATTTCATTTCCACTTACTTTGAAAACTGTGAAAACAACATATGCATTGCATGAAGGAAATGTCTATGGCCTACAGCACTGAAAAAAACTAGAAAATAACAGGAATTTATAAAAATTTATTTTCTAATTTTTTTTCTACATAATCAAGAGTAATTCTAATACCTTTTGTTAAATAATTAATTTATAGAAAGTTTTCCCTTTTCAATATCTTCATGAAAGTAATCTAATTACAGTGTTAGAATCTCCTAACCCTCTGTAGCTTGCGGAGAACTGGATGATTGCTCAACACTGCTGAGTTTGTTCCTAGATCTGTGTCTCAGTTTTTCTTTGAAGTGAATTTTTTTCTTACAATAAATAAAAAATGTCCTCATGATATTTGGTCTCTTTTTTTTTCTTCAAAACTAACAGGTTTTTTTAACAATAGAGAATAGACCTAAATAATTAAATTAATTCAATATTTTTAGCATCATTACAGGGAAATATTGTTGCAAGTATTGTTTTGCTACATTTGTGATTATTAGATACATTACAGAAGCAGAAATAATGTTGTTATCATAAACCTTGCCTTCACAAGGAAAAAAATCATATTCATCCTTTGTCTTTGATCTCACTTGCATTCTGCCTGATAGCTCAGTTTCAGAAAGAGTTTTGATATTGGTAATATTTACTTTATATTTTCCAAGAAACAGAATCTGCCACAAAAGTATTTCCCTAAATGTGAAACAGATTAAAGAATTAAATTAGATTTTAAAAACTACAGAGTCTGAATTTTAAGACTCTATTTGTCATGGAGTAGCGACAAACTGGATATCATTCACAACAGTCTGAATTCATAGAATCATAGAATCATTAAGTTTGGAAAAGACTTATAAAATCATTGAGTCCAGCAATTTTGCCTGAAGAAAAGGAGGTTCAGGGGAGATGTTACTGCTCTCTACAACTACCTGAAAAGAGGTTGCAGCAAGATGAGGGTTGGTCTCTTCTCCTAAGTAACAAGTGATAGGACGAGGAAATAGTTTTAAGCTATTTAATCTGGATATTAGGAAAAGTTTCTTCACTGATAGGGTGGTCCAGGATTGGAACAGGCTGCCCAGGAAAGCAGTGGAATCACTATCCCTGAAAGTGTTTAAAAGGTGTGTGGACATAGCAGTATCTGCCACTCTTTTAAATGTACTAATCAGTGTGATAAGGAAAGCCTAAACAAAACTATTTAAAAAATCCAATAGTTGTTGAAAGGCAGCTAGTTCAAGAAGTGATGGTCCTAATTCCAATTTTGGTGCTTATTTCCTGATTATATTGGTTTGATTATTGGCTTCTAGGCATGCTGGATTTTTTTTCTCTGTTTCTTTGAGGAAAACTATGATGAAGATATTCCTATATTGTCATCTGAAGATGGTGCCAGGCTATGGCTTTTCTTGGTTATCAAGGTGGGTCCCTGAGGAGGGGATAGATTTTGGGATCACATGGCATTGTGAATCAGTAACAGAGTCTCAAAACAGACATTTCTGGCCACAGAATCAGTATATTTTGTGATACACTGATTATCAGGAGATGGGCACCAACATCGTCTATGAGCTGCAGAATTTTGCTTGCATTAAGGCAGAGGGGATTTCCAGCTTGAGAGCTCTGAATGTTTTCAGTCTGCTGCAGTGCTATAATCATTGCTATTGCTCCTGTAGCTGCTGCTTCTATCACCACTAGCATGATCTAAGAGAAGTGGGCAGTGCCTTTAGGTTTGTGTTCATCAGTGAAAAGTTAAATTTTGCTACAAGAAAAAAAAATATATATTTTCTAGCCAACTACAAGTAACAGTATTTAGAAGTACTCACTAGCTGAAAAAAGCAGACTATAAAATTACACTTATTATTAGGTTCTGCATAATTTTTAACTTGCCAGAAAATTTAGTTTATCATATATACACCATTCTGAATTAAACCCAGTATTTTCTTAATATTGCCACAGTCGCTTATATATTAGACATCATTTCATCATTTTAGCTCTTCTTCAGTAGTATATTTTATCCTTCCCAGATCTGTGTTTATTATTCTAATCTGTTGAAACTAATCTTTATTGGAGAAGTGTGGTTAGCTCTTTATACTTTTCTTTAAAAAGTAACGGCATAGATAGTTGGTAATTTTCTGTGTATTGGTTTGCCTCATAAGGTCTTGAAAAGATGTCAAAATGGTGTTTATATACTATAGTGAAACAGTTCATAACTATTTAACTCCGCCAAGCTAGGAAAAAAAACAAACCAAAGTAAACAAAAAACCCCACAAAAACAAACAAACAAAAAAAGAAAATGAAACAGACAAAAAGCAAATAAACAAAACCACAAAAGACTGATCATCTCAGGACTTCTATCCTGAGAATCATTCAGGTAGAATTTATTTTCATAAAGCCCATGGGAATTTTGTTAATGAAAGGAAGTATCAGACAGCAGTAGCTGTATTAAAAAGCTTTCTTCTTAAAGAGGGATTTTAAAGTTGGCCCTGCAGAAATTAATGAAAGAGAAGATTCAAGGCTTCAGACTGGCTGTTGATAGGATCTTCTGTAAAATTATAGTGGACTTGCCAGTGGAGGATCTGATACTGAAATTAGTTCACTTAACAGATATTTAATATTCTGGGAAAAGTTCTATTCTGGGAAAGGTTTCAAGGATAAGAAAGCAAGTATCTAGCATAGGTGAATCAGAGCAATGTTTCTGCTTCGGTTACTCCTTAAAACGGGGAGCATTCACTTTGAAAAATCTACTCTAGAGGCATAATGCTAATAGGACACAGAATGTTTTATAATGTGCAGGCCTGAAATTTATGTCAGCACTGATTATCTTAAAACTGGAAATCTGCCAAACTGCTGCAAGAAATTTGTCTAATTAACAAAAATGTTCTATTAAAAGGGCCAGTTATTAGAGCGGTTTGGAGAGGTGAGTTGTAGTTTATATTGATTCCCTTAACCAAACCTTAAAAGAAAAATTAAAAAAGAAAAAAGCTTGTATATGCTTCAGTTCATTCTCATTCTCTTCCCCCATTATAAACTGTTCTGTCATCTTTCATACAAATCTGTGTTATATGCACAATCTTCCAGACTGTTTTTGTAAGTGGTGTTAATACTGTCCCATTAGCATTCTGTAGTGAGTAGGCTGTCAGTATGGAAATCTGCCTTGAAATGTCAGTGATCCCATGAGATAACTGCTTCCAGAGAGATCCTAATAATACTTTGTGTATTAAGAACTCTTTCAAACTAGTGAGGTATTTATAAATTCTTTGTCCTGAAAAGCCGCTGCAGAAGAAATAAAGGTTAACTTTCTGAATCTCCATAAAATCTGTCTGTGAAAATGATCTAAGTGACTAGAGTAAGACTGGTCTGGGTAGTAGTGACAGGCAATACAAAAGGACACCTTTAAGGTGAGGCAAAGAGGTCTGCTACACTATACTGAAACAAAAATATTTACCCTTTTGCCACACACTGGACTAAAAGGTTCACACTAAAAAGTTCCTTCCACAGCAACTATTCAAACATACCAGACCTGAAGAGCAGTCCTCTATCTCTGGTACCCTCTGCCCTGTGCTCTTCCTGCTTTTTTGCTCCCTTCATCTTAGATGTATTATGTCCCCTTATACCTTTGAAGATGGCACTCCTTTGAGCTGGAGACTGGACCAGTGACCTCCAGAAGTCCCTTTCAACTAAGATTTTTCAGTGATCCTATGATTACCTGATAATCACAACTTTTTTTGACTTTTGGCTAAAACTTCTTTGAGTTTTCTCTAGTATTAAAATCCTCAAATTCTTCATTATAGTTTTGAATATCTTCCAAATGGATTTGTTCCTCTTTAACCCTTTACTGTGATCTCCACCTTTTGTCTCCTTTCTATGCTTTTGTGTGCTCTTTCTTTATGTGCATTGTGCCCTTCCTTTCATTTATACCACTTTCTAATTCACATACCGCACAAATTATGTGTGACAGCCTCCCTAGCAAATAGTCAAACCAAAAGTTTCTTTTAGCCCTAGATACCATGTTCTGTAATTGTAATTACAGGATTTTTGTAATTGCATTGTCTGATGATGTTGACAAAAGAAGTTACTTAAATCAGTTGTAAGCTATATTTAAGTGAGCAGTAAGAAATATTAAATCTCTACTGCTTATGCTGTTCTGCACAGCTTTTTGACCTACCTCCAGGAAAGAAACAAACATCTTTTTGTGTTAATAATCATACCGCAAAGAGTCTCCTGGAAAGAAGATTGATTCCTTCAGTAATAAGAGCAAAACTAGATAAATGATTCCCTTCTCCCAGATATTTAGTGGACAGCAAAGTGTCATTCTTTCTCACCTTCACTTCATGTATCCTCAGCATTTTAACATTCCTCAACGTTTTCCACTAAAGATGTTTTCTGTCTTGCATGAACACAATTGAGATAGCCCATTTTAGTCCCTTTTTTCACCTCTTACAAAGACATTCATAGGTTCAGGGTAAAGCTGAAAATAAGAAAATTTAAGGAAAATTTCAGCAAGAAACTAGAATTTGCAAGTCTATAAATGTCTTCTAAGTGTGTTCTTCTAACTTCTAATGCTAATGTTAGTTGGCAATAGAGGTTCCTCTGTTATCTGTCAAGTCTTATGCTGACTTTTTTGATCTCCTTTCAATTCCCATTTTATGGGGATAATTGATTAAGTTCCAGAATGAAGTAAAATCATCAGGTGAACATAAACGTGTTAGTTAAAAAGAAAATGCAAAAAATCTGAAGAGAACTTCTAAGCCCTGGACGCTTTGGCTAGTATACCATGTGAAAACAGAGAAGGTAGAGATAGATCTCTCCATTTGACAAAAGAAACTTAAACATTGTCAAATATTCTTTCATTGCGGGCCTACATCACTGGTCGCTTTGAAGCCAGGTATGTGTCTAATCAATGCTTTCCAGAATTCTGAGCAGAGAACACTAAAGATGTGCCAAAAATAAGGCGGTTTACAAATGACCCTCTTTGACAGAAACATGGTGTGGATTAATTACGATCAAAATAACCAAGACGAATGAGGTTTAGACTACTAATATTTTTCTCTCCTTTTTTTTTGGCTTTGCTTCTCATGAACACTCACAGGGACGTGAGCTTTCAATATGTCAGTGTGTGATAACCCATTTTATTGCATTTAAACAACTGACTGCTGTCTTCTACTGATAGTCTCATTTTACTGGTGAATGGAAGATGAAGATTGTCATCTGATTGATTGATACTTATATGGACTTCAGAAGTTGTATATTAGTTAATTGTAAAAAGTTTAAATGCATAATTCTTTCAATAAAATAAAATTACCTTACTATTTAGAAGTAAGAACAAGGGTATTATGGAGTGCAAAGAATTGTTGGGCTTTTTTCCATTTTGTCATGGCAAGTTTATTCTCATTGAAAGGATTCTATTTATTGTGCTTTCTTGAGGGTGAAATTTTTCTGAGGGTGAGCTCTGAACGTACAGATCATAGACTAAGACACTGGTACTCAGACATTGCTTTCTCCCTGCAAAAAAACAGACTCAGTAACTACTTTGAGAAATAGCATAATAACTTGTAAAAAATCAGAACTCAAGTTTGGGAGAGGCTTATGCATTCATATTTTGTTATTATGTTTGTATTTTATTTTATCAACTCTTTAAGGAACTGTGAAAAAGAAAAAATGCTTTAATATTTTTTGTATTAGATTTAATTCATTACTGTGATGACACTTTCACATTCATTGAAAGCAACTGATCATAACTTGCATTTGACTTAAGTGACTTAGGACTCTTACCATACTTCCCACTCTTTTTAATTACTGTTTTTTCAGAACAGCTAGTGAAACACAGAGAACATCTTTTAATATGTTGCTACCTAAATTTCTATAATAAAGCACTTTTAAATTGAGGATGTCAAGGAATATTGAGTACTTCAAAGGGCTTAATACACCCTTGTGTGTTTTGCAGACAATCCTGGACTAGTGAGCCACGTTCCAGTTGGTGTTAGAATCCTGGATATCAATGACAATCCTCCAGAGCTTGCCAGAGATTATGATGTAGTCGTCTGTGAAAATGCAAAGCCTGGTCAGGTAACTCTCACAGTTATCTTTGTCCCAGTGATAAAGAACAATTACTTTGTTAATGTAATATGTCAGAAGTTTGATTTGGGGAACACATATCATAATTCTTTTTGATTTCATTTTATCATTTCACATTTGATTCAACTTTTTAACTGCATTAGGATGAAGGGAGAAAGTATTTTTTGTTGCTGCAGAAAAAATACCCAAACTCTCTTCTGTAAAAGCAAGTAAAACTTTAATCTTGTCAGATAAGTGATAGAATTTGACAAGCCACTATCCTGAACAAAGTGAATGAAGCAGATTTAACATTTCTCATCTAAATGCCACACAGTAGCAAGGTTTCAAATAAAGCTCATTGGAATGGCTGGCAAACATGGCTGACATCCTCATTTTTTGAATGTTGATTGCCCTTGTCTATGCAGGGTCGTTATGGAAGAGATGTTAAATGACTTTTTCACAACTGTGAGCATGAGGAGGGTCAGGATGAGAGTAAATAGCTGAATCACATTCTAGCCACTGCTCCTGTGATCAGTGCATTTCACTGCTGTCCAGGGTTTAACAATTTTACCAACTGTCTGTGCTTTTCTGCATAGAGTGAGTTTTTACCCACCACACTATGCTAGTTTTGCATTATTGCACAGGTTGTATGTTTCAGTTATGAGCTCATATCTTTCCTGACGAATATATTACTAGTAATAACATTTTTTTCATCAAATCCTTAAAAACAGTGTACATAAATGCATAGTGGCATATTTCTTAAATTTTAAAGCTTAGGTTATAAAAAGGATGTATTTCATCTGACTATTTGCTGGTCAAAGTTATTTTCACTCTAATAATGTCCAAAAGCTGACACCTAAAGAGCAGTATAAAAACATGGCAAATGTGTATGATACTCACTCAAGTACTTCCCTGGTCTCAGATCACTTGCAGATCATTTCCTGACCCAAATGTGGTTTCTCTGTTTTTAATAATCCTTTAATAACCATGGCATATGAATCTGCCTAGCTTTTTCCACAATCAGCATAACCTTTTGATATCTACTACCTTGTAATTTTACAGTTTAACTGGATGCTTCAATAAGACCTACCACCTTCTTTTTTCTTTTTTTTTTTCTTTTTTTTTTTTTAATCTTCCTGTGCTGTATGCAATCAATGTTTACCAGTTCTTGTGTTGAGGGAGAGGGAGGGAAAGAAAATGCAGTTGATCCCTATGTATTATCACTGTGCCATGCATAAATCTCTAGCATATTGCCCCTTAGCCATCCCTTGTCCAAAGTGAAGAGTCCTACTTAACTGGCACAAGCCATGATAAAGCCCTTCTAGACCTTTGATCATTCATCTTTTCTTCCTTTGAACTTCCTCCAATTCCTCTCTATTCACCTTGAGGGGAAATCAAGATTCAAGATGCAGGTATGCAGTAGTTTATAATTCTTATAACTGTGCTTCACAGTATATGATGATCTCTGCTCTTTAGTACTTTCATAGCAATTTCTAACAGTGGCTTTGCTTTTTAACCATTAGTAAACACTGAATGCAAAAAACTGCCTGCCAAAACACCAATATTACTAAAAGTAATAGCTCAGAGATCATCATCATGTATATGAAGTTAAGACTTTATGTCTAAGTGTAATTAATTTCACCTATCTTTGTCTGACTACTGAGTATTGGAAAGTCTTTAGTGTCAGCCCTTTCGTTCTTCTTCCTTGAGCAATTCCATATCATAAGTACATTTGGTGGGCTGATAATCATAATCCTATAAGACATTTATTATTACATTGGCCAACAAATGGTTGAACATAAACAGGAAGTTTCTGTGACTTTCTCTTCTTGTGGAATAGACAATTTACAGAAGAGGCTCTATTTCTTTTGAGCAATTATGTGTACAAGGACCTTCCCTCTTATCTGATAACTGCAATATCTCTTATTGAATCCTTATTAAAATAAAAATAGTGCTCTGAAACCCCAAAAAAAAGCCAAATATAGCAGAATTAGAACTTGTAAAATATTCGGGGGAAAAAGAAAAAAACCTCAAGCATTAATTGCAACTGCTTTCAACTTGTTATGGTATTTTTTCAATTATATAATTTAGCAATAAATAATAAATTATTATAACCAATAATAAGCTTAAGCATGCTGTGAAGCTAGAAATGCTTTTTGTGAGGGATGTTGTTGCTGGTAAGTAGTTAATGTTTTCTATCAGCTATAATTCTCCAATAGTAGTTTTACAAATGCTAACATACGAGAGAGATCTTTAAATGGTACAATAGCAGTTGCTCCCTATTTGGGTCAGCGTTGTATTTCTCTCCGAGCTACTGTTGCAAGTGAGAATGACTCCATAGTTCTGTAACACTGTAGTTTAACAGCCGAGATTAATGCTACCATAAGGGAGTCTACAAGCAGTCCTTTAATGTCAAAGGCTAGACCAACTTGGTGTAGTATACTTAAACTAAGAGGACGTACATGACATGCACTATTTTTATTTGCATTGCACGAGAAAGTTTCAGAAAAATTGTGACACTATTGCACTATACAAAAACTAAAAACACAAAAGTATTAGGGAGGGACAAATAAACAGGAATTGCAGAACACGGCAAGTGTACCATATGCTAAAAAGCGTTCCCAGCTGGGTGGTTTTGAATCACTGAAAAGGTAGCATTACTCTGAGTTTTTCATCATCTTGTGGGAATGCTTCATAAGATTTATCCCTAAAGAACATATTCTGTACTGCTGGGAAAATCTGCTTGACTAGAGCTTTCAGGTTGTGCTCCAGCTCTGTACTGTCCTGTAAGAGTCCTTATTTGTTTACTCAGTACATCTGTTTTGAAATTATTCTGTGCAAGATAAGCTAACCAGTAGATTGTCTTTGGAGGACTTTTTGTCTTTGCTTGTTTGTTATCAGAGGAGGCTTCTGTGAAGAGAATCAAAGTATCATCTAATTGCAGAGCCTCTGTCTCCTGCATCTTTTTGCCTTCACTGCTCTATTTTTTTATTTAAAAAATCCCAACCAAAGAATCAAGCAACAACAACCACAATCCAAACCAAAAATTTCTTAAGAGCTTTATGTTTAAGCTTAAATGACCACTCCTAAGGCATGACAAAAAGAAAATGCTTATGAGAAGATGATTATTTTTGTGATGTACTGACAGCTTTAATCCCTTAGTAATTGTACTGTTGAGAAGATAGACCAAGTATCTACAACAGATTCCAGCTGAAGGCTGGTAGATATTATATATTAAAGCCGATAAAGCAGCTCTGATTTTATCTTAAGTGATATTCAGACTTGGAGAATACTGACTTCTAGACATACACTGATTTTGTGAATGATTGTGAAACTTAGCCAGTATAGGAAAATGACATTTTGCAATCTTCCCCAAAGGAAATCAATGTTAGCTGGCAAGGAATGCCTCTACTATGTGCTTTTCATGTGCATATTTGCTTGTTTATTGATGCAGTTCTAAAAAAGGATCTGAGGAAAATTTAGCACATGCTCTCCATCGTCTGCAATTAGGTCTTCTCAGTTCTTGGAATTCCCTTATCTTGCCAAGTCTTGCCTTTAAAAAAAAGCATAACCTTTCAGTTTCATTCTGTCAATGCTGTCAGTTGAGCTTTACAGCAGCTGAGGTTATGTGCCTACATATTTATTTTAATCAGCTATGGTAAGGTGCCTATTAATGTCTGCTAATAGGCTATTAAGTAGTTGGCAACTTATGCAGAAAAGGGTTAACAGTACATTTTGGTGTCAAGAGGACACATACTTTTGTTTCTCACCTCTGAGTGAATGTCTTATAAATCTTTTCTGAAAGACTATAAACTTTCTTTTTAAAAACAGGTCTCTAAAAATGTTCTGACCTGTCCCATTAAACATACAATGTTTATTTTCTACATGGAAAAGCATGATTTGTATAACATCTGGTGCTATATTTTTTACATATATGGGTGAATTCTGTAGACACGTGAATTTCCATGTGTGAAATCAGGGATTGTAGACAGTATATTTTGAGTTACAAAGTTAGTCTTAAACCCAAATAATTTTTATACTAGTCTTGTCGCACTAAAGCCTTGATCAAATGTATTTCTTTTGCAAAATGGCATACTTTTGATGCAAGATTCTCTAAAATGTCACTGAAAGTTTTATGTAGGAGAGGGCAACAGCACAAAAATTTATCTACTAGTCTGTCAAATAAAAGCTCAGTGTGTATGGCAAATTGACTTATATTTCTCTGATTAACAGCATTGAGGATTTAAAAATAATATTTCATAAATTAACATATTTTTACAGCCTTATATGAAGTTTTTACAGTATGAATGACATTTAACAGTATTTTTACTATTTGAATAATAACAGAAATTGATTCTTTTGAACATATTCTTCCATCACCTCTTTTTTTTTTTCTTGCCTTGCTCTGTCTTAGCTCATACCATTTCAAAATTATGAACTAAAGATATCTAGCTAAGAAAATCTTATATCTCTGTTTTCACTTGGTAGTTTCACTAACAGTTTTGCCACCTTTGCAAAATTCAGTAATGAACAATTAACTTTTGCCAAACTTTTTAACCAATATTGCCATGACTTTGGTAAACTGCAGGATTGTAGGTATTTTTGATTGTTTAAGATTGATCTTACTCTGCTACACTTCAGCAAAAAAGTATTATGGCAAACTCTTAAAATATTCTTGGCAACCATCCTAAATATTATTGTCTTAGGTGTGTATAGTCAATAAAATGTACTTTATTGTATATAGTAAGTAGAATAAGCATTATACCCTATGGAGTTGTCATGGTTTAACCCCAGCTGGCAACTGAGCCACACACAGCTGCTCACTCACTCCACCACAGTGGGATGAGGGAGAGAATCAGGAAAGTAAAAATGAGAGAACTCATGGGTTGAGGTGAAGATAGTTTAGTGGTAAAGCAAAAGCTGCATATGCAAGCACAGCAAAACAGGGAATTAATTCACCACTTCCCATGGACAGGCAGGTGTTTGGCCATCACCAAGAGTGGAGGGCACCATCCCACATCACGACAGTGACTTCAGAAGACAAACACTATCACTCCAAACATCCCCTCCCCTTCCTTCTTCTTCCCCCAGCTTTATATGTGAACCTAAATCCACGTGGTCTGGAAAATCCTTTGAATCAGTTGGGGTCAGCTGTCCTGGCTGTGTCCCCTCACAACTTCTTCTACACTCCCAACCCCCTTGCCAGCAGGGGTATACAAAGAGCAGAAAAGGCCTTGACATTGTGTAAGCACTGCTCAGCAATATCAAAAATATTCTGTGTTATCAACACTGCTTCCAGCACAAATCAAATCCACAGCCCCATACCAGTTACTGTGAAGAAAATTGACTCTACTCCAGCCCAAACCGACACATGGCTTCAAAATCTATTTGTTTTGCTTCTCTTATGTGAGAAGGTAGGGAGGTGGGGAACGGTGTGCTGTCTTTCAGTTTTAAAACAGACCAAACCACTTGAGCCTGCGCTGTTTATGCTTCAGGTTAAGTCCAGACAGACTAAAGCTGAACATTGAACAGAAAAATTCTCCTGGAAAGAGCACTTTCACCCCCTCTTTTATATTTCCTTCAGGATATCTACCAGCTCTGTGCAGCAGTTTGTGGGGGCTTCACTGCCTATATCACAAGAACAACCATTATTGGATTCCACTTTAGCACTTGAGTCTTGAGACCCAGCATGAAAATTAAAGCAGAAGTAGAAATGCTGTTTGGTCCCACATTCCAAAACCTTAGATCAATTTTAGTGGAAAGTAAATATTAAAAACCACCAGGGCTTTTGAAAGCAAAGCCCTACCTTTCAAAAATACTAGTCTCATATGTTGTTGCTAGATCTAGTTCTGATCATTTTTGGGCAAACCAAACTAAACCCTGGAGCGGCTGCAGTTTTTCCTGTTCTGTTCTCTGGCAATTTAAAATGTCTCTTGAAAGGAATTTTAAACGGATAGATATTTACCTGCCACTATATACCTGCCATTTTAGATAATTATTTTTCCTAACCAACATTGACATGCATCTAATTATTAGGATGGCAAGCAGATGATGCTTCTCATAGACCATCTTGGTTCAGCCTGCCTTTTGGTTCCATAAAAACTAATCTTTAGCTGAAAATGTAATTCAGAAAGTAATCAGGATACAATGCCGATGGTGATAACCTCTGTACCAGATCCTGACCATATCAGAACATCAGAAAGTATAGATCCTTTAGATGCTGTTATGTAACTGTGAAGTGTGGTTCCTAGAATATTTCATGCTAAAGAAATCAAGCTAATGACCCAGTTGTTTCATCTGTTGAATTTAGCAGCAGTCAAGTAGAAAATTAAAATAAGGTAAGCTTGAGCATCCTGCTGAGGTCAGGCAGCATATGGGTCAAGTTAACATTTCAACACATTCACTGTTAATTTTTGTTTCAGGTAATTCAGACTATCACTGCAACTGACAAAGATAACTCTGCAAATGGAGCAAGATTCCATTTTTCTCTTGATGAAGGGCTTTCTTTGAATCCCAACTTTACTCTAAGGAACAATGAAGGTAAATCAAACATATAAATTTCAAAGAAATGGATCTCTCTTCAGTCTGGGATGTCTGAGCTGAAGAGAACAATTTCCAGGTGTTCCTTGGCAGAAAGGGAAAGCTGTAATATGTCATCACTGAATTCTCAGATATCAAGAGCATGCATATACAACGTATTGCAAACTACAAATAAACAGATATTGCATTTTATTTTATATTCCACTTAAATTTATCCTTCATACATTCAGGAATGTTTTTTAAAAAGTGGAGAAATTAAAAAGATGTTGGCAATTTAACCTATTTCTAGGTGAAATAGGGTACTGGGTTCTGTCAAGGTTATTGCCAATTATTGCTTGGAGGAGAATATAAAAATTTAAGGGGCATAAAAATTCATGCTTACTTTTGCAGATATGACATCAAGAGCAGATCCTTCAGTGCTTCCTGGATGATAGTCTATTGCTTCATGCCCTTCCTAACAAAGTGTGCCTGAAAATTACAATCAGAAATTCATATCTCATAGGGCCAGAAGGAAAATGGCTTTCAGAATCACCAAGTCAAGTGTTTCTGAACATTTCTTGAATCAAAGAAACCACCCAACCTTTCCAAAACCCAAACCTAAATTAGACTTACTCTTGGCTTAGTATTGCATTTTGCAATATGATGAAAATAAGATTAAACCTTAAATGTTTGTCTGAGTTCTCCTCTTGAGCTTTTGTGTGTGTGTGTGTATTGTGTGGTTTTGGCTCTATACCTGTTTGTATGTAGGAAGTGTGCGGAACTGGCTTTATTTTACAGTTATGTGTTTGTAGTAGTGCTGTGAAACACCTTCTGATCTTACAGATCACTAGACAACTCTGATGAAAAGCATTAACTCCGTCATTGGTACATATGGTACTTACAGTGATATTGAAACTATTTTTTTACAGACTTTTTTATCTTTAAAATCTTTTAGGGAATGAGACTCTATAATCTTCCTAAAGATTCTGTTCCAACATGTAACTATATTTACAGCAGAAAAAAAAAATTAAGTCATGCTATTTGTTCAGACTAGATTAATATATTTAATATTCTTGTTCCAAAAGAGATCAATAAAATATATATCAATATTAATAAAACCAATAAAATTTGAAGGACTAATTCATGTATTAAAAATATTCTTTAGGTAAAACACCAGACCTTTCCCAGATTAGAATGTCAATCCCACTTGGATTGTGATGTAACATTATAGCAAAAGCCAGACAGTTGTTCCTGAAATAAAAGATGTGTACTGTTATGCATTTTTGTATTTGAGTCGAAGTTTCAAATAAACTCACTGAGTATTGCACTGTGATCGCATGTGGAAGATCATGGCCATGTTCATTTCACTACAAGATATTTATATCAAGATGTGCTTTTGAATAACTGCATTAAAATTGTGGTTCATGATGAATTTGGCATTTTATGGTTTTGAACATATTTTAATCTGGATCTGTATTGTATGTGTTTATTACTACACAAGTTATTTAACTTCAAAGATTTAGAAGAGGGTGAGTACTTCTAGTAAATTTTTGATGCAGCACTAGTAAGCAGTTGCTGCTTTCTTATTACTTTCCCAAGAACAGTGAGCAGAGAGCAGGGTTTGGGCTATTCTAAATTGGATTTGACAGGGGAAAGTAGCTGAAGGAACTGAAAAAGCTGTCTTTTAAGGTAAAGGCCTATTGTGCATTATGTTTTTATTTCACCTAAGGACTGGAAAAGTATGCACTTCCTATAGCGTCTTGCATAAAACTTCTCACACATACAGAATCAAAAAATGTAACTTTCAAATTGCCCTTATAATTAACACAATGACAATTTAACTAAAGTAATAACAAGAAATTTATCTTTAAAAAAAATGCTTTGCTGCTATTTTGCTTGGCACATGACCCTTTGAATGTAGTGTTTAAACACTGCCCTTCATTGGGATCTTTTCTTTGTAATACATTCTATACATAAAATATCAGTGAAGCACTTATGAAGTAAATGTGTCCATGGGCAGGATGGGCTCACTAGCCTTCCGGCAGCCATCCTAGGAGAAGGACAACTCTAATTTCAAACCCGGGTAGATGGAGCTCGCTTAGCCCTGTAAGGCCATC
>JAWMRA010000078.1:74462494-74499402 GCA_035584735.1 Pseudotriccus pelzelni
GCCGCTGCTTCTTTTGAGAACACGCGCAGGATCACTCTCGAGGAGAAGAGACAGCACAGAAAGAATCGCGTCTTGTCAATATCACCTGGGGAGTTTTTCTGCTTTGCCTTTTGCAACTGGACTTGTCTGTCTCGCATTGGCCTTTTTAGCCATCAGCGCACTTGTAGCAAGCTTGGGTAGAGCCCTTCCCAAATCTTCGTTCGTGAAGCCTAGCCATGATACTTATGGAGTGCATTCACAATATGCAGTTATCTAACATTTACAATTTTCTTATTTATCACCTATTCCTATTCAGAAATGGAATTTCTATTGCTTTCTCTTCTAGGAAATAGCTGAGAGAAGGTGGTCAGAAAAGGCCTTCCTTATCTCTGTGACAAGTCTGCACTTCTGAAAACTCATGTATTTGAGCATCAGCTATTAAAAATAATCAGAATGCTCTTACAAGGCAGCTGCTATTTTTACCTCTGGATTTATTAACTCTATAAAGACTGGCATTCATAGAGAGTTTTGTTTATTTGTTTGCTATATTAAGTCTTTAAAGGAAGAAACTACAGAGATTGCCTTAAGAGAGTTTTCAGTAATGTTTTGCAGAATGATAAGAAATAAATTCTTGATGTCACATTGAAAGTGATAGTCAGAAGTAGCTGTATCTGTCACTACAAAATTATATTCCTCTTGAAATCGTCTTTGAATCCAGTCATCTTCTCCTTTTATTTCTTCAGGATAAAGATTTCATTTCATAAAAGTCTCAGTAGATATTTTCTTCCCTTGTTTTCATAACCCAAAACAACAGTTTTTGTCTATGAGTCCAAATAGACTTTTGCATTAATGTTCTCCTGCTCCATTTTTATCAGTAGGCTCCACAGCAATGCCTTGGATTTTCAAATGTTAATGTTTTTATCTGTGCATTTTGACTGGAATCTATGGCTTGCTTGTTCTATCTACCTATATAGACTGCAGCAATATGCAATTTCAGCATGTGTATGATTCAAGTCAGTAATATTCTATGGCTTCAGCAGACAAAATAAGCATTAAAGCCTCAGTCCAGATAATTGACCACATGAGCAGTTAAACTTTTATCTCATGTGCCTGAACCTGTGCTTTTTCTAAATAAAAATCTCCACAATGTTAAATTTCCATTCTTTGAATATTCACCCTCATAATGCGGAGCTTAAACCCTCAGGGAAATGTAAGTCAGGACACAGTCACAGGACTATACCAAATATGCAGTCCAGCAGAACTTCAGAGTTGCTTGAATCACCTCTGGATTCTGTTTGTGTCACAACTTTCATTTTAAAGAAGAAAATGGAAAAGACAGATCATGATTCTTTTCCCCTTCTGGATTCTTAAGGTACATGAGATTGTTGCTATTTGAGTTTTTTTACGTACTGAAAAAGTACTATTCAGACAGAGTAGAGGCTTAAGAGTATGAACAAGAGGACAGAAAACAAAATTATGCAGTATCTGTACTCATGTAAGCAAGACAGAACAAGAGCTGGAATAGAATTCCTTTGCTATACAAAGAAAATGCATTAAGTTGTAATCATTTCCTGCAATTTTAGAGAGCAAACCCAGGGAAGATGCCTCTTTGTTTGTCTAGGAGTTGTACTTATGAAGATCTTCTAATGAAAACGGGGTTGTTTGCAATTTATTCTGCCCAGAAAAAATGTTGCAATTTCTATTAAAACATGGTGCCAAGTACTTTTTGGGCTGTGCTTTTATTTTGTAGATTGGATGCTACATAACTCATTGTTGTCTGTGTTCTCCTTTTTGTTTTTTTAGGATGTTGTCATTGATAATTTTTAAATCCTTTTGCCATTTGTTTGTAATATCTCAAATTTACACTTTTTGCCTAATAAGAAATATCTGATTTTGTATATCCCATTAAAGCCTTCCCAGGGCAATATGGGGATAAAACCATCTTCTGTTAGGGAATCAGAGAAAAGATGATGATCCTTCCCAATATAGCTGTGCCTATGTACTGAATTTTAAAATTGTACTGTTTTTAAATTTTATTTTCACTCTGAAAAAATCAAAGTATTTTTCCAGATGCTTAAAGAATGGTGGATATATTTGTCAAAATTTGTTAGTTTGATGGAAAATGCATGTGAACACGTCAGTATTATAATATTCCAAACCGTTAATATATAAATGTGCATTTGCATAGCATCTCTCTTCTCTGAGTAAAAATGAAAAAAAATCATTCTTTCTTTCCGCCTAATTTGTTGCTTCTTAGAGGCCTCTTTCAGAAGTTGCATAACACTTTCCAGGAGCTGAAAAAAAGATTGAACCCTCAGAGAATATTTCACTTAGAACATTTAAGAATCTTATGCACTGTAAAGTGCTGTTTTGCTGGAGCTATTTTTTATCACAAGATATGCAGCCTACTATGGATGCTCCAATGGGTATTGTAAATTTCCCAATAAGGGTTTAAGCAGATAGTGGTTCACATTCACTCAAGAGTGCCAATAGGATTTGTGCATTTTCTTACTATAATAAACTGAGACTGCTTACTTCTGATAGCAGGCTAAGTTTACCTTATTTTCAAGGAAGAACAACTCCCTAGGAAATGCTTAGCATTTCTTCTCATCTTCTTTTATCTCTTCAGGACAAAAATTTCATATCACAAATTATTTGCAATTAATTTTTCCCTTCTGCCCATTTATCTCAAAAATCTGGCCTTTTCATTAATACCCCCAGAAGCAGAGTTGTGGTTTTCTGTAAAATCTGGAGCACAATGAGTTCCATGGCATCTGTATAAAATGAAATTTGTAATGTGTTCAGCCACTCATGCCTGTGATACATATTAACCTTTTTCCCTGTGTCACAGATCAAAAAATAGTAGAAGTCAAAAAAAAAAAAAACAAACAGATCAATTTTGCTCATCATTGCTGTTATTTGGAAAGAGAGAAAGGTCTAGAGGGTAATTAATCCCATCCCAGTGTGAATTTCCTTACATAACCTTCTGTTTATCTCTCTACCCTTCCTATTTCCTACCTTCCTATTTCCTACCATTATTACACAATACATCTGTAGCAGGCCAGTGAACTGACTTTAGATCTTTAAAGTTGCAAATAAGCATACCAGATACCAGATCATGTTTTAATTGTTTTAGAACATCTGAAGTGACATTTAAAAATGTCGGGTTGAAACCCCCACTTTGCAACTCAACATGAGGGGGAAACAGCTACATAGTTCCTGCCCTCATTGACATCAAAGTAGAATGCTTGGTCTGGTTCTGTGGCATTGCAGGTTACTACTGACCTTCCATGACATATCATCCTGTAAAGAAAGTTGTAACTTGAGAAAAATTATAGCTGAGGAAGTGCAAGGTTAGCATTACACATGGTGACTGTAAGTAAGTCCACACAAGTGCTGTTACTGCAAATGGATTGAATATCTGAGTAGGTATTATCACAGAATCAACATGTGAAAGTTAAAAAGGAATTCAGTCGTGAGTACAATGGACAGAAAATCATGACTAGCTGCTGCAGAAGGAGGCATTTTTCTTCTTCAGGCAGCTGAACATCCTTGATCATTTTTTGATTTAAAAAAGTTGGCTCTAAGATTGATCACATGGGTAAGTTAGTGCATAACATATAGGTTCTTTTGCATTTATTTTCAGGGCTGCAATCTGTTGGTGTTTCAAAAACCAATCATAAGCAAATAACTGCATTTCAGTCCCTAAAAGTATTCTATGTTTCTTTTCATTTTTGCTACCCACTGAGCAGAAATACCCAGTGAAAAACCAATAGCTTTTTGCCATTGGCAATAGCTTTGAAGCCAGCACAAAAAAAAATATTTACAAGAGTTATCGGTAGAGAAATGAAACAGAAATGCCTATCAAGATAGTCCACATAAATTAACTGCTATAACTTTAGAAATGTAAGAAATGCAAATCATTCCAATATATTTTCTTTGGGTGTAATTAGTTTATGACTTCTCAGAAAATTTATAGTAGTTGGACTGCTGATATAAGCTGAACTGAAAATTGAAACATGCCTTAAGAAATAAACAGGATTTTACTCTATTTTTTTCCTTCCATTTCTCTTGTCTCTGCTTGTAATGTATAATGTGTCAAAGGAATTCTCAAATTGTGAATAATAAATGAACATCCTCTGAAGTGCTCCAGTACTCACTTTCTATGGTGTTATCATTGTATCTCTGCTTCCTTGATTTTCCTATGCCCTCCTTTCTTTTCTTAGTTCAGAAGCTCAGCGTAAAAAGGTGGAGATGATGGAAAAATAATAGCAGCCTTGTATATACAGTGTACAGTCTGGCTTGGTAAACTACTACATCTTCAGAGTGTGAAGAGCTTCTGTATTAGAGTCATGCAGAATATTCCATGTGTAACTTGATGTGAATCTTAAATTCTAGTTGCCATATTTGCAAAGAACAGCCCAAATATGACAAAGTTTAGATTGATAGAAAATTTAGATCATTACATGGTGCAATGTTCACCACAAGTAATCAGATAAATATTTCTTTCCCTATGGTAGAGTTGTTAATTTTCTTTAGATGTTAGTCCTTTCGTCTCCAGTGAGTCCTGGTTCTTAACATACTCCTCAGAAGTGAAGTTCACCATTTAAATCTAATGGGTCGAAAGGGTCTATATTTCCATGCCTAGAAGAGTCAGATCTCTAGCTCCATCATCCTAGTACTATTGCTGGTATCCTATACCCTTGCCTTCCCTGTTTATCTGTTGTATCTCTTTTCAGATATCAAAGAAATTTCTCAATACATAACCCCTCAACTACCTTTCAAAGGACTGCTGTTGATATAACTTTTTTGTCCCCCCTCAGTAAACTCTTTCTTAGGTCATGTCTGTCTTTATACTTGGCTTCCTGTAGGTTTTACAGACTGTGAGATTTTTTTGTTCCTTGCTATGAAGCTGCTCTTAAAAGTTGATGTCTTTCTAGCTCCTCTCTCAGTGTATTCCTGGAATGGTTTTTGATAAGAAATGAAAACAATTAAAATTTGAAACTTTAAAACATCAGAATAGTTGTCAGGATGTAGGAAATACTAAAGTTTGGCTAAACTTTTTTTTATTTATTCATTTTTTTGGCATACCTTTACATATGATTGTCCTCAATAATAGAGCTCTGACTAGAACATTAGAGACATGATTTCTGTATTGTGGCAACATGATTAGCTTTGATCATTTTTTGCTATCCTTGATTCCCAGAGACCTTTGGAAAATCAGACACAGTTTTCTTCTTTGAAAAAATGTTAGATAAGTTATTTGTAAAATATTTTAAGATTTAATGAGAAAAAATAGTCTGTGAGAGCTCAGTTACTTAAGTATTTTATTTATATGTACACACAATGCACTAAGAGTTACTATGTGTATGTCTGTAATAGAGTTGTAGTGAGAATCAACACATCTGATGATATTGGGAACAGAAAATTTTCATGCCAGTGTCTAAAATATTGTGATCTTACTTTTTATTTGTATTAAAAGCTTTACATTGTTTCTTTGAGAATGTTTATAACTGGATATGTTATGCAGAAACTTCTGGCTGTATGTCATGTAACATCTGTTTCTACAGAAATCGAGTTATTCCTCAAGAGAGTACAAACAAAAGAAGTTCACCATGACAATTCTTTGAAATTAAAAATTTTATACTGGCTTCTCCTTTTCCTAAAATTGTGTCTTATACTGAATTGCATTATTTTAACAGTGCAAGAAAAACAATTTATTGTTGAAAGAACAAATACAACATTGAAAGAAAAAATGTGGCTTTATTTAATTTGTATTTATTCTGTACAATATAAAAATGTCAGTTCCTTGTTTGGCAAGACCTTCCACCTCAAAGAAACATGGTTTAATTATAGCTTTTTTTTCAGATTTTTTTTTACTGTAACATTTGAATTGTATGATTTGTCCATTTTGTCATTTTTGTTCTTCCTTTTTTTTTTCTCTTAGCTTTTATTTTTTGCACTCACAATTTTCCCCCTATCTATCCACAGTTATCCTTATAGCATACATGCTCATATCCCAATGCTCTTTCCTTTACATATTTTCCAGTAGTCTCTGTGCTAAAATCCTTTCATTACTGCAAGATTCCTGCTCAGGAATCCTAGGTTTTTCTTCATTATATTCAGCCTCTGATACTTTTGTTGTCAGCCAACACTTTCATTGCTGCTTCTGTAGTTGTATGGTAATACCTCATCTTTCACTTTTTTTTTGAGTTATGCCAGCAGATAGATGGAGGGGGCTATCCTCTCCTGCACAGATATGAATACTGGGCCTTTTTTAGATATTGGCCCAGGAACATTCAAAGGGACACAATTTTTTAGGATTTTCTTGTTATATGGACAAGGTAGCTGAACTGAAGTGTTTTGGACTTGTAAGCACCATCACAGAAATAGAGCCTTAAGCAAAAATGAATAGCTGTTCTTACTGTGGGCTATAACACTTTCTGTCACCTTTTGGATTTACCAGTATAAGATCTAAGAACCTTTTCTTTTGTGGTGAGAGACATGGCAGGTGTTAATATTAATGCTTAACTCATGAATATAGTGTCACTTCCTACCAATAGGGAATTACATTTCAAGCTGAGTCCCTGAACATATCCCTAGGTCTTTAAGTTATTTTCAGATAACTTTGTTGTGTGATTGTCATCTTCTCATTTGTTGCAACTTGAAATATGATTCTCCTTAGCACTGTCATTTGAAATTGTTTTCTTTTTCTATTGATAAGTACATGTGCTAAAAAGTGCATATGAGAATGTTGTACTTCTCTAATGACTTCAGTCGGATTTCTAGGTGTCCAATCAGACTAGTTTAAAGTGACAGTATTTGTGCTGAGGAGAAAAAGAAGAACAGCCCACAATGCTAAACAGGACTGTGACTGTTGTCTTGCAAAGAAGCTTAATAAAACAGGCGACATACATAGCATTTGGCCTTGTATCTCCTCTGGAGCCTGTGTGGAATCCAGTGGAACCCAGATTTATCATGGGGTTTTTCTCTTTTTAGTTTATGAAATAATGTGAAAGTTGTATTGCAGCCTAAAAGCATCATTAAAGGATATGCAGGTAGCCTACCTCATTATAATCTGCGTTCCATAAGATTATTTGCTTGCTCTAGAAGTATTTTAAAATATATCCTGAGATTATTCATGTGCAGTATTTAATTAAATGTAGAAGACCATACATGTATTAAAAAGTAAGCTGGTCAAAATTTGAGAAATAGAACTTGGCACTTTTCATATATCTTAGCATTATTCTCAGAGTCTGGCAAGACCTCCATGGGTGAATATGGTCTATAATTGTGGCTTTAAAGACCCTGGCTCATAGGAACAAGAGTTCTCTTTATACAATAAGTGCATTTTTAAATTTCAGTGATACCAGGCTTCATTTCTTCAATCAATTAACTCAATTATAACACAAACACTTTGCTCCCTAGTCCAGTTGCAGAATAACGCGAAAGTAATCTATTTATTAATCGTAAGATAATGAAAAAAATCAACATTAATGAGAATACCACAGTATACTTTTATAAGATTTCACAAGGCCAGATTAAGCAATATGGAGAAAAGCCAAAGTTTAACACAGTTTTCATAAAAAAGAAAGAATAAATCTGCATATCATATGCTATATGCATAAAGGAATAATTTCTACAACCCTATATTTTAAAAAAACAACTGATTTACTGTCCATCTTTTAATCACCTCTGTGTTGGGGTCCTCCAGGTTGTTGAAAACATATTTTTTATTTTAAGGGAAGGGTGTTTGTGTAGTAAATAACTTTGTAAGTGCATGTTTTATCATAGGCATTTTATAACCTCTGTAGAAATAACATTTCCACAATGTTATGATCTTACACATTGTCAGGTTTTTTCAGATGAAAGTATTATCTGTTCATCTAATTCTGCCTTCAGTAAGGTTCTGTAAATGAAATTAATACAAGCAGCATAATAAGCAGCTGGTGTCATCAGTCATCAAAAGCATACCTTGACATAAACATGTAGAATAGGGCTTCAGGGCCTACAGCAACTAACTAACTAACTAACTAACTAACTAACTAACTAACTAACTAACTAACTAACTAACTCTTATTTTGCACCCACTTCAAGTGAAAAGATCAACACTTAATGAGCTTATAACAAACTCACTGTGCTGGATATTTCCAAGAAGATGGGGCGTATAAGTGGTGTTCTTGTGGAGAAGTAAAGAACTTTAGTGCTCAGTTCTTGGCTGGCAGTCAGGGTATCACTTCCCAGCTCATAAATATTTCTTGTGTGAAATCTTTTACCAAATATATTACTTCATGACATTATGTGGGGTTATACTAGCAGTTTTTCTCAGTACCACTGTCAGATGATATGCAAAACAAAATGTTGGCAGAAGTGGGTTAAAATGCTCTAAAATTTTGCACAGAGCTTGATAGAAGGTGTGGCATGAAGAGTAGTCATCTGAAAAAGAGCATTTATCCAGTTAAAACAAAAGTGTTTAATTCCTCCATTCAAGTATTCATGCATCTGTCAGATGGGCTAAAATATGCCACACTAGCTGTATTGTTGTCCTAAATTTTCATGAAGCAACACAGATTTCATTTTTCCATAGAGTATATAAATTCATTCAGTGCTGTAGCTACAGTGGCACGGAAAAAGAAGAAAATGTCTTGTTTGTTTGTAATAGGAAGAGAAACCTGGCAGATGTCTTTTTGTACTCATCATCCCTTTGTTGTTTGCTAAAAAATTCCAAGCTCATAGTCCGACGATTTGGAAATCATGGACAAGCAGTACTAGAGGAAAGCTCTTTTATTCTAATCTCTCTTTCCATTTATCAGTCCTTATCTCTCTCTCCCTCCGTAACTGCTCATGTCTCTGGTCCTTACTGTCTCCAACTTTGCTTGATTTATCTTGTACTTTTATTGAAGGGCTAGTACTTTTAAAGTGGTGGCAACAAATTGAAAATAAATTTGACACATATCAATATATTATTGTAACATTTCTTCTCCCACATTTTCTTTATGCCCCTTAATTTCTTGGACTCAAAGGGATATGTGCAGCAACTTCCTATCCTCATTAGCCTGTAAATGCTCTTGCAACGTGTGCATAATATACATTAAGTTTTCCTTGAGTAATATGTGCCAAATGGACCTATAGGTAACAATGGTGACAAAATCTTATGACACTATCTCCCTTTTGCTTACTTAACTTTAACCTTCATTAGTTTAGAACATGTCACATCTGCTCTTTTTCCCTTCCTTTACTTTCTTTTCCCTTCCCTTCCTCCTTCCCTCTCCCTTCCCATTGCCTCCTAACATCTCTACAGCGTGAGTCTTTGGCCACTGTCCTTTCTGATGTTTTCTGAAAGCTCATTTGAACTTTAAAACTTGTTGCAAACAGTAAAATATGAAAGTCTCATTTTAGCTTTTATTAAAGACCTTTAAACATTCTTCTGAGAATCAAGATGATTTTGCATTGTGGAAAAATTCCATAACAAATATCCTCCAGAATTACAGATACTCAAATTGACAACTGTCCATATACTACCAACAGCATAACATGGGATTAAAGTGCTTGCAAACAGGAGCCCAAATGTTTGTCAAAGTTCATTTAGATTCTAATAAAAGTACAAGAGTTTTAAATTATCTTATATTATGCTAATTACTTTCCACTGCCTCCTCTTTTTCCTCTGTTGGGCATAGGTGCTTCCTGACAAATTTTAATTCTAGATTGTGCATTTGCAGAGATTAAGACTGTCCAGTTTTAAGATGTCTCATGCTTTCACTTCGTGGGAAACAAATAGTCAATAACTTTTTTCATTTTTTACTTCACTGAAATGCCATTCTGATTATAATATTGTAGATAATACAGCCAGTATCTTGACAAGACGAAGGAGATACAGTCGAACCACTCAAGACACCTATTACCTCCCAGTTTTGATTTCCGATGGTGGAATGCCCCCTCTCAGCAGCAGCAGTACCCTCACCATTCGGGTTTGTGCATGTGAGAGAGATGGACGAGTGAGAACTTGCCATGCTGAAGCTTTCCTCTCCTCGGCTGGCTTGAGCACAGGAGCTTTAATCGCAATCCTGCTCTGTGTTGTCATTCTTCTTGGTAAGCCGTTTTCAGTATTAAGTAATGCTCTCCCTCCACTGGCTCTCTGAATGTGACAGGGCAGAAATTTTTAATGTGGTTTGCTTTTGCCTGGTAGTAGGAGGCAATTAGAAACGGATAGCTGTGACTGGGAGGGAAAGGGTTAGCTAAAATTAATAGGGGAAAATGCCTTTAAAGTACATTCAGGAATATCTGGAATCCACTAGAAATTATTTTTCAGAGGTTATCAAGTAATTAGCTCTGCAGATCTTTTTTCTGTAATTTGGAAATATTTCAAAAAGTGACTGACTCTATTTCCATGTCTAGAACAGTGTGAAAAATGATAGAAAAGAAATGAGGAAAGCTTTTTGAAATGCATTACACTGCAAGAAGCACCATTAGCACTTGTAGAAAAGCCATGTCTTAATTACCTCTGTGGGATAAACTGATAGCAATGCACAACATAATCCACAGAGATGAGGGACATGTGAGACTATAAACTGACCCATAAGATAAATGCCATCACAAGCACATTTTCTCTTGACTGTTGGTTTATGTTTTTTTTTCCCAGGCCAAGTTGAATTTTACACACTAGTTAATGTTGGGGGAGGGAGGGTTGATTTGTTTTGGGGGTTTTTTCTTTGATAGATACAACTTGCTGCATACATATCTCTGTGCTATTCATGTGCCTTTCTGCATTCTTATAGAGATGGCAAGAAATAATGGTAATTGCAGCATGACCCACGTAGGAGATTTAGAGGACTTTTTTTTCCCAAAGACTCTTTCCCAAATGTTCTTTCAGAGATTTTTCTAGACTACTTTCCTTGCAGCTTACTTCAGAATTTCCTTGCCAGAAGGATGTTTTACAATATATAATAATATATTTAGCTTATAATTTTGCATTTTATTATACAAAATCAAATATTCATGAGAAAAAATAAACCTTTTGCATGTTAATTCATATACTAAATATTTGTTTTAATGAAGCACTGAAAGCCATGGACTATGCTTCTGAAAAATGTCAGCTCGAGTAATTTCCCATTACCTGAAAGAATGTTTTCTCCATTTATGTCCTTTATGAGATCCCTAACAAGCTAAGTAACAGATGATCCCAAATACCTATATTAGCCTGAAAATAAAACACATCTGTATTTTTTACCGCTATTTCTGCAGCATATTCAGAGGTAAACTTTAAACCTACTCTAATATCTGCAGTTTTCTCTTTAGCAATTGTGGTCCTTTTCATCACCTTAAGACGTAGCAAGAAGGAGCCCTTGATCATCTCAGAAGAAGATGTCCGGGAAAATGTTGTGACATATGATGATGAGGGTGGTGGAGAGGAGGACACAGAAGCGTTTGACATCACCGCACTGCGGAATCCATCTGCTGCTGAAGAGCTAAAATACCGGAGGGATGTTCGTCCTGAAGTGAAGCCTGTGTCCAGGCATCATCTCTCCTCAAGCCTTGACAGTATAGATGTTCAGGAGTTCATTAAGCAAAGACTGGCAGAGGCTGATCTGGACCCCAGTGTGCCACCGTATGACTCCCTGCAGACATATGCCTACGAGGGTCATAGATCAGAAGCTGGATCTATCAGCTCTCTGGATTCAGCCACAACACACTCTGATCAGGATTATAATTACCTTGGAGACTGGGGACCTGAGTTCAAGAAGCTAGCTGAACTCTATGGGGAAATAGAATCAGAAAGAACAACTTAGTTGTAATTCCCAAAACAGAGAAGTTCCTAAACAACTGGACATATAATGACAGCAATGGTAACAAAAAAAAAAAAAGTGAATACAGTACTTGGAACTAAGTTGTATGCAGTTACTGTAGAACAAGTGCCCTTTTCATATTTGAAACTGGGTTCTCCAATTGGAAGAAAATCAAATTTTGAAAAATACAGAAAAAAGAATCTATTGTCCCTTGTGTACTTTTTTTTAAATTGCTCAATAAAGTCTGTGGTATCGTATCTGCAACAATACCTACAGTAAAGCCAAGCAATGACATTTTTATTTCAATATGCATAACATCTCCAAGCTACAGTAAGTTTATGGTCATGTCTGTTTAAGAAAATAGCTAATGGAGGAGCAGGTAGTTGCAGTGTTGCATTTCTAGCTGTGTTCTAGGCCTTGTGATCTCAGTGTGAGGTAGCCAGTGGGGTTTACTATCAGTGTGAGAAGTGCTACCAGTCTGTTTCCTTTACAGAGGTGATAAGCCACTCATGTCCTTTTAAATAAATGGTCCTTTGATGATTTAATCTTACTGAATTAGCAGGTTGCATTGAGAAGCTGCCATTTCACAATGTCCTTCATAATCTTGTCATCCATAACCAGCTAAGAGATGGAGGGCATCCTTAGCTGTAGCTCAAACGCAGCTCTAACCCCAGACCTGCTCTGTTACTACTGGGTGCTGAATGAAATGTTGTTTACAGTGTTGTGCTTTTTCTTCCCATCTTTTCACAGGAACATCACTCATTTAAATAGAATGGGCCCAAAGTGGTCTTTTTGCAGCAAAGCAGATGAAGTGTAGACTCTTTTGATAAAAACAATGGCAGCACCATTAAACTGTGCAGTTGTTTGGTTCATTGTGCTTCACTTAAGACCTGAAGCTTTTTAAGTCTTTTGCTCATCTGAGTCCAGGAGCTACAACACCCAGTTGAAAACACAGAATTCTTAATTGTAATGTCTTTCTATTTCTGTGTGTGACTAAAAGCAAAATTGAGCTGCTGTTAGGCCACTGGGATAGTGAAAATTGAAACAAAGATGATGATGCTTTTTTTTCTTTTTAGTTTGATCTGCTAATATTTATTTCTCTTAATTTCCACCTAAGCAGAACAGGCTTTTTTCCCCCATATTTCAAGAGTCACAGGAACAGGTACATTTAAAGTCAGTGGAGGAAATGTATCATTATTGTGGTTCATGTGGATTAAATAAGTTGATTTCTTGTATTAGTAACTTTATTGCACTGCAGAACTGCTAAACAGTTCTGCTTAATGGCTGCTTAACAACTCATCCAGCAGATTCTCATTTTTCCTTTGTTTTATTTGAAACTTTAACCTTTTTGCTTGTCTTTCTTGTGATAATACTGTGAGAGGACCAGGAACTCAAAATATCACATGAAAGATTATGACCTATAAGGCTCACGGTCTATTAGAGTCCTCTGCTTTTAAGAAAATTATAGTTCCACTTAAGGAAGTGGACTTCTTGCAGTATGCATTTGATAGGAAAACTGTCCAGAGCAGAAACTGTGTACTGTGTTTTTTACTCTCTGGCCTAGTGTGCAGAGTGATACAGATTTGTATACTCCACTAGATTCCTCCCTCCGCATTTTAGGTGCCACTTACATTCAGCTTAGTAAAGCAGGGTCTATATTTATTGATGCCCTTCTGTGGGCCACACAGCTGAACCATGTTATTAAGCCTTCCTTTCTTTACTCCATGGTTGCATAGGTCTTAGAACTGACTGAAACTTCTGATCGGTTCTACTTTGAGGGGATTTATTTTTTTTAGTGAACTTCTTCCTGACAGGTAGTTGACTGCTTTTGGCTTAAACAGCCTTCTGGAAAAATTAGTCAGTAGCTTTGCAAGAAATTTTCCGCACTCTAGAAAGTATTAGTTGCACTGTAGTTCTACAACTGGCTTTTACTACGCTGTTTTGTTTGAAAATTGTTTTCCTTTCTCTCAGCATTTAAACCCATGAGAAAAATTTAGGAGGGAAAAACTCCTGAATGGTAAATGTTCTGCTGATGGTTTGAAAGTAGTTTAATAATTTGTGTTCAGATTTTTTTTGCTTTTTACCAAATACAGAATCTTCTAGAAATGCATCTAAGAAAACATTATTGCTGTAGGGTGAGGTTAAACAGATGTTTTAATGCAGTAAGAGTTACACACAAGCTGAGAATGGCCTGTATATTGGTTTTTTTGGGGGGTAGAGTTAGGATATGTTTCAGTTTTGTCCCAATGAAGAAACTAGTAGTGTTTGATTTTATTAGGAGGTTTTCTTTTGATTTAGGTCACACTTGCTTTATGCCAACATCTAAATTTTTATATTGTATGAGTAGAGTGTTAAAAAGAAAATCTTTTAGCATTACTACTACCATGGGCTATAATACTTTGTACCACATATGCATGAAAATTGCATTTATTATTGTATTATGGTTTTGAGAACCAGGTATTAGTTATCTTTATGTCTGCTCCATCTGGCCCTACACCAAAGCAGGGAAAATCAATTGTGTTTTGTGTTTTAAGCAGTGTTCCCACCAGTTTTCTTTTATTTGCATCATAGAACATTCAGGCTTAAAGGCAACGGAAGTGCAGTAACATAAGCAAATATTCCCTCCTTACGCTAATGTTCTGTTTTAAGTTAATAATATCTCAGAGAAATAAGAATCCCCTTTTCACCATTCCCAGTGCTCTCTTTGCTGCTGTACAGCACGTGCATCATACCCCCAGACCCAGGAATTCTGAGTCCTTTAAATATCTGCAGGGTTATTGAGACGCTGCTTCTGTGATGCTGCGGTGTGTCCTGTTTTATGTCCTACTCACAGTGATCTCCAAATGTGCTTTTCTATCATGATATGTCTGCATGCTTGCTGTGCTTACTGTTTTTTACTCAAATGCACATCACAGTGTCGTGTTGTTTGCATGACAAATAGCAGAATATTAAATCTTCAGGGCCACAGAAAAAGGCCTCACAGTGCAGAAAGAACAGGTTTACAGATTTTTTATCCCTATCCCACAATATTTTCCCTTGGTCCTTTGTGTCCTAGAAACAAATTTAAACTATATTTGAGAATTTCTATGTTAACCTAGATTAAAGTGGAAGAAAGTCAATACTGTATGCCATGGACAGCACAATTATTTTGTAGCATTGCTAATTTGAAAAAAGTATACATTCAGTTACAGTATTGTGGGAAACTCTTTCCTAGCTTATGGTTGAGTCTGATTATATAGACTTTGCTTAAAGATTTCATGGTTCTTTTTTGTACTCATATTCTCAAATATTTTCCTATTTGCCTAAATAGTAATCCTGCTGCTGCATGACAACTAACTGCTGAAAACTGCCGATTTTACTTGAACTGGAAGACACTGAGTAAAGTTAAATGGCAAATGCAAAGTGTTACTTAAGGGCTTTCCCATTTACAATTTGATTTCTGCAACAGCTATTCAACTAATAGGACATTTGCACCAAAATAAGTGATTGTATTCCTCCACACAAAACCTCTTCCTTGTAATGGTGAGGACACCCAATACGCTGTAACCTTGACAAGTCATCTGAGAAAATGGTCAGTATAAGAATTTTAAAATGTGAAACTATATTGTCAAATTAAAACCTGTCAAAAATGTAGTTTAATGCACTTTAAATACAAGGAAGAGCTTGAATTCAACTGGCATTAGGTTAAGACTTCATACATTGAAAACAAATTAACTTGTTTATCACTGTTACCTTTTATTACATACACATAGAACACTGTAAAAGTTGAAAGTAATTTCACTCTATTATGCACTTTATTTTTTGCATTCTTCGTAAGAAAACAAAATAATTGCAAACATATTGGGGTTTGAATTATAATTGATGCAGTTGTTTCACTTGTGAATACCGAAAGAAAATATCTATGTGAAAGTATTCTCACTGGTATTTAAAAGGAATTACAAAATTTCTGTGGTCTCAGGCTTCATAAAATCATCTTTTAGAAAATCTGAGTATTGGACCAGTCTGGAATTAATCAAACTCATAAGCTCACACAAGGGTAACAAAGGGAATATTCTAAATGCAAAGAAGAATAAGAAATGATGCTGCCTAGGGTTATTTTGTGGATTATGAACTGCTAAGACCTTGTACTTGCAGTACATATAAATGGCACAGTTCATTCTAAGGAACATTAGAAGTGTGTTGCAAGTTTTGGGCCATCCTTATTTTTCCAAAGTCTCCAAAAATATATATATTTTTTTTAACAAAAGAGTTATGTAAAGTATACCTCCTTATGCAAGTGTTACTGATAGAAATTGTTACATTTTCTTTTAATAAACAAAAGGGACAAAATCTTTTATTCGTATTTTTCAAATAAAATGTGCTCTTTGCTATGGTGATGGGTAATTGTATTCCTCATCACAACTAGAACGTGTTTTCTCTTCACTGCTGTATTCTATCCTCACCAAAGAACTATAACATCTAAAGACACTCTGTCTTTAAGAATCAGATGTGATACAGTTGTGTTAATGAGGTCAATGTCAGAAATGGTATGATAAGTTTAACTAGATTTTTAATGCCTGGTATAATCACTTGGTTGTGCCGCTATTTCAAAGACTGTCGTACATGATTATTACTACAGATGGATAGTGATAGAGAAAGACACATTTAGATAGTTTACAACAGACTGCAGTATAACTGCTAAATGGTTCATTACTTTTACTTGTGGCAACTATTCTGCTCCAACCATCACTGTCCTGAAACCGAAACACAGTGTTATAGGGTGAATACATTATCCACTTGAGTGACTTGGGGAATTGCACATCCATGAATCCAGACTGTTGGTAACAGCCAGGGTTATTATCCTAAGTTGACAGAGAAGACAAAAGCAGACAAGGACATTTACAACAATCAAGCTCGGGCACATGCAATTCAAGTGCACAGAAGTCACTAATTCTTTCTCAGGAATTTAAAAGGAATTAATAGACTTTACCAACAAATTACATCTTAGAAAATAATGGTACCATGGTTCTCAAGAAACTGGTTGCATGCAAGGCTGTCTTTCCCATGCTGACATGAATTTCAAAAATAAAGCTGGGGTTGACAGGAAATTAAAGTAGAATTTTGCTGTTCTACCCTACTTCCTCTACTGCCCACAGGCCAATTTAGATTGTGTACCACTATGCTATGCAATTCTCACATGTGCCTCACCGCAGACCCAGGAAAGAAATTATTGTAAGATAATATTTGCAAGATAAATACTGTCAGCCTGAATCAGAACGCAAATTCAGGGAGGTTTTGTGGGGTTTGTTTTGGTTCTTATTTAAGGTGTTTAAACTTTCAAAATAATTTTTAGAAATAATTTAGATAATCTTTCATACCTAAGATTGATTAAGCTTTTAATTTTTTTGTCTTAGCAAAGCTTGCTATCAACATAGTGTGAAATTGATTTTTGGGTTGCTTGGAGTTTGTATTACTTCCATATGTGGCAAATGTGTTGTTTGTATTCAGGTGCAGAGAGTCTTCAAAAGCTAGAAAGCTTTACTTGTGAGTTTAGTAGTCTTTTTCTGGAGCATTTTTGTGTTCTTGTAACTCCTTACAACTCCATCAACACACCTGAACCTTTAATTAATCAAGGAAGTCCCAAAGATCCAACAAACTTTCCACACTTGCTGTCTCTAAATCTGGTTTGTTCTGGAAGTACATGCAACAGAGCATTTTATAGCCGATATGCAGTCAATACCTGCAGAAGCATGCTCATCCAGCAAAGCTACATTCAGAGGAAAAATAGGCATTAGGATTAGGACTCAGAGGATTTTAAGACACACAGACCTTGACAGGTGTTAGATTCCTATCCAAACCTGAACAAAATAAGGGTCCAAGGGACCTTCCACCATAGTAGACCTTATCATCATGTTTGTTCAAGCTCCAGATAGCTGGTGAATTTCTTACCTTTTTTCCCATGCATAGTAATACAAAATTCAAATTATGTTCTATGATAACTTAAAGAACCTTGCTGGGTTTAAGTATTTATATTGGCCAAGACCCTAGTGTCCTAAGTCACATAGAAAATGACATTATTTGCCTAAGGGATTTCTTACTTAAAAGGCAAGGTTTCTGATTTCAGTGTTACAAAACAAAGGCCTGTAAGGGAGGGAAGGGAATTATAGGAAGCCTGAAGAACACTGGAAGGCTAATAGAGTGACAACAAACAACACAGCACAGATATGATTACTGGTGAAATGATCGGAGAATACAACAAAATACACTGATACAGGACAGATGTTTAAGTAAGGTATTGTGATTATTACTGTAAATTTTATGAATTAATATTGCAATGTTTTATGACTGTTCCCCTTAAAGGTAATAAAAAGTTATATGTGACGTATAAGGGGGATAGATTAGGAAATTCAGAAAAAATACAGTGGAAAATGGAACATAATTAAAAGCTGTTTATTTATTTCTCACAGTGTTTCTTTATACTATTCAGCTAATGCTAATGTAATTGCTGATATTGTAAATAACCTACATTGCTGGATTAGTCATATACACAGATTCCCACCGGTATGCCTAGGTTTCTGACTTGCTAATTAGACATATGGATTTTGAAAATATTTAGTTTGTTTTGCAGGAAGTTTTGGACTGTACTTTTCTAATGAGAAACTGCTACGACTTTCCCACTTCTGGAATAGAATTTTAATTTTTCTGATAAAGTTTATATACTGCAAGAACAGTGACAATAGCTACCCAGATGCCTGTGGGTGACCATGGTTATGCGTCTACTTACAGGAATCTTTTACTGTTTGCCTGATTTTTATCCACACAAAATATCATCAGAGCTCACAAGGCATTGGAGAAAGATGTGGTCGTGAGGTACACAACAAAACCTCTGCTGACTCTCTTCTAGCTCTTTCACGTCTAACCAAATATAAGCTTAGGTGAGTTTAATATGATTTCATTGTTTTGTTTGGCTTGTGTGGAAAAAAAAAAAGTCCAAAGAATATAGACATAACACAAAACACAGATCATAAATGCACAATATGTGCACCTTATGATATGTTCATCTTACTATCTAACCTTTATCCATGAAAGGAAAAAGTGAAAAGGGGCAAAATATTTGGCTAGCTTGGACATTAAGCTTCCACGCTGGATTCTCAACTGCCTTATCAGTGAGAGGATAGTTTTAATGTGTACACAGAAAGACACAGTGTGTCAGTTGAAAAGTAAGTGACTTTGGACAGTGGTTTAGACTTGAACTCACATAGTCTCTCCCCAAGCCCTAACATCCAACATCTTAATTCAAGTGAATGGAAAGACTACTTGGTGTCTTGTAGAGTTCTACCTGATTCTGACATCTAAGAAGATGTTGCTATGATTTGTTACTGTGGAAAAGAAAGCTTTTGTCCTCTGAATGTGAAAAGTTTTTCCTTGTTTTCATGGTGTTTTATGACAGACATTATCACAACTTCAAAGGGATTCATCCTGAATTTGAAGGGTTGTGATGGTCGATCTGTATTTTTACACCTTGTGCAGTTCCTGTCAATGGTGCAGTCTGCATGGTCCTTGGTATTGCTAAGGAGCAACCCATTCTTGACAGACTTTTTAATAAAAGTATGATGGTAAATTTACTTGGTTCAAAAAATTAATGTGAAACACTGAGCATTTCAGTTCAAGGTCATTAGCTCATATTTGAAATGGAAATGAGAAATGCAAACATGATTACCACTAAATGACTGCTTCTTTACAGGAAATTTGTTTCTTATCTCACTTCAGTGTTAGTACAGAAAACCCTGCATGATGGCAGTGCCAAAGAAACAGTGAGTCAGTATAATCACTGTATTCCTGTCTGCTCCTAATTGTATTCTGAGTCTGTTGTTTGACTTTGAGGATTTGACAAGTAATCCTGTAACAGACCTATCCAATTTTTAAATAATAGCACTATGGCTGCACTGTTCAGCACAGCGTTCCAGCTCCAGCTTCCATCCCTGCTGCGTCACCAGTTTTGTTCCCACATTGCAGTGGAACTAAAGAATTTCTGGATTATAAGGATCAGAAATTCTTGCTGTTGAATAAACACCGTCTGAAATTTGCTCCCTCAGGAACCTTAACATCTACAAGAGGCTGAGAAAAATTGTCATCCAGCTGTTGACAGAAACAATATGAATAAAAATAAAAATGATGAAATTTTATGATTGAACCCCAAGAGACAGCCTAACTAAGGGAAAGATAAGATTGAAACATTTCTGAGAGAAGTGGAATAAATAATTTGATGCTTCTGGGTGATTTGATATTTGTGATTATTTACAATGGAAAATTTATGGGTGAGCAAAATTCCTTATTACACATTTTTTGTAATTGATAAAGGATAACTTCACGATACACACAGGAAAGAGAAATAACCATATAGGATCCAGGACATAAAACTGTAGTTCACTTAGCGATGAGAAAGTTCTTTGTGTATACAGTGATATTGAATCAAGGTCAAATATTCTGTTTATAAGAACAGTACGGTATATGAAAACTTGGTCCTTGCGCTTAGCATACTAAAAGTGAAAAAGAAATGCTGAAGCATCTACAAACAAATATACTTTTCCTGTCTCTCTCATTGGTTCCTTATCTGTCCTTAAGAAAATACCCTAATACATGCCTATTACCAAGGAACTTGCTGGTATTTTTTTGCCTGTAAGTAATTAGTCCCAGCTGTTCAAATATATCAACTTTCTCCCTGTAACAATGTACTCTAAACAGAAGATGCTAAAACAAAAGGTGCTGAAGCTTCCGAGTCATAATTTCTACAAATAACCTGGAACCTTAAAACTAAGTGATTTAGAATCTCAACTTTAACATTCAGCTTTCAAAATTCCTTTTGTTAAGTACTTTAGGAATGTGTGGTGAAAGTGTTGGAAAAGTACAAAGCCTACACGCCCTAATCTGTAAATATCCTTAAAATGTGTCTAGAAACTATTCCGAAAAGCAAAATCAAGTGGACACAGAAATTCATAGGATATGTGAAGAAAAAGTAAACCTAACTTATATAGAAGGCTAATCTACTAGATTTTCTTGAAGGTGTCAACAAGCCTTTGAATAAGGATAATATGATTTAGTCACTTGGGTTTCCAACAAGATTTGATAAAGTCTCTCATCAAACCCTAAATAGAATTACAAGTCTTAAAGAATGATTTAAGAACAGGAAACAAAATACAGGGATACTTTGTAAGGCTTCTGTAAAGAGTACCATCAGAGATTATATTAGGATTAGAATAGCTTGATAGAGCCAAAGATAATCTAGAAAAGCAAACTATTAATACGTATAAAGCAGTCAATGGATAGTTACTGTGTGAGCTTAAATTGTGGTTGAAACTGAAAAAATTGCAACGTAATGAGCAAAGGAAAAACCTACCAAAATGCACCTGCACCATGAACTCAGACTAACCTGTTACTACCCAGGGAGGCTATTTTGAGTTTCTGTTTCTAGCTAAATATCTGCTAGGTAGTCATCAAAACTAACAAAAATAAATCTGGTATTAAAATTTTTTCAGCAATAAGAAAAAAATTTAGAAAGTATCATTGTGTTATTTCAAAAACCCAGAGAGATTCCACATTTCTCCTACTCAGTAAAACAGTCTGGTGCCTTAGGAAAAGCAGAACAGTATCCACAGTTATGGAATCGCATACGTCTGAGGAGCTTTTAAAAGTTAAGACTCTTCAATATAGAACAGAAATGACTGATGGAAATAATACTTAATAAGTAAAAAATTACAAAATCAGAAGTGCCATGGAGGAAATAAACAGAAAATTACTATTATTATTTGTAACAATAGAAAAGTGAAAAGGAAAAATCTAGGAGCTATTAAATGAGGTTTTAGTTAACAGATTTAAAATAATAATGAATAATAAATAATAAATTATGTGTTTCTTTACATTGGATGCAACTGAGTGGTAAAAGCCACGCTCTGGATACAGAGCTGATAGAGTATTTTTTTCTGTGACAGATATAGCTTCAGAAGTCACACAGCTGCAATTGCTAACCTGCACTGTATTTCTCTTTAATTATTTTTAATTTTTTTATTTTAAACTAATTCAATGCAAAGAAATTTTACCTAGTGACAATAGGGGAAAAAAAAAAATCTGGCTAAAAATTCACCAGATGTCAATTGGGTTAAAACTGTTTCCAGTTTTATGCCTAATGGTTTGAAATATGAAGAAATCATCAAGTAGTTTCCAGACCTGTACTACTTACCTTCATCCTTTCCTGTGTCTTTCAAATCTGCCTGTCACCCAGTTACGGGTGTAGTTCATGAACCTTCTTCAGCTGACTTCACGGAATCACAGAATCACAGGATGTGTCGAGTTGGAAGGACCTACACGGATCATCTGTAGCTTGCCAGTCAGGAATGTGAACTCACAAGTCCATTTAAAGTCCAGTGAATTATGAAACTGAAGTTAAAAAAACTGCTGGCCTCTACTCATCCTGTACTGTCCACAGGTTTCTGTTATCCAATTCAAAATGCTCTGAAGTAAGTCGTTACTTAAATAAATTACTGAAAGCTGAGATTACAGAGCAACTACATAAAATATTCAGAGAATCAGTTTTAAAGAAAAATAAAAATGTGAACTATTATATTTCTCAACTATTAATCACATCACCTGTGACATTCATGGGGTTCTTTCTTATTATCTTTGAAACTGTAGCTGGCAAAATACCTGGTGAGAAACTAACTCAGCTATGTGCTTTGTTCAGTATCGGAATAGCTCAAAGACAACTTTTTAATTAATGATTCCAACTATAT
Source organism: Pseudotriccus pelzelni (assembly GCA_035584735.1). Taxonomy (NCBI): domain Eukaryota; kingdom Metazoa; phylum Chordata; class Aves; order Passeriformes; family Tyrannidae; genus Pseudotriccus; species Pseudotriccus pelzelni. Next base: position 74,485,023 of record JAWMRA010000078.1, read on the forward strand.
ACGTTAAAAGTTCAGAAATTCAAAGCAAACTCAATTAACTGTTTAAATCCATCTATTGTTGGAAGTGGCAATTTAGAAGAATGCATTGAACTATCACATCTTTTGTTACAAATGTGATAATTTGAAAGAAAGTCATATTTTAAGCATATGGAAAAGCATAAGCAAATTTTACATTGCCCATTGAATAAGCAAATAGATTATTCATACTATACATAAGAAAAAGGCTTGTGTGGCCAAAACATATTTACTTCTTACCTGAAAATTACCTGAAAATTTGATGGGTTTTATTACAATTACTCCTCTCCAGTACCTAAACTTTTTAAAGGAACCACTCAGTTATATTCTCTAATAGAGTTTTATACTGTAAAAATAAACAGTTTTGTGTAAAAATCAAATGTCCAAATGCTGTTTACTGAGAAAAAAAAAGTCATATATTTAACAAAAGACGGTATAATCATATTGATTATAGTAAAATATATGGATGGGACTTGGACTATAAATGTCTCTTTGAAGGTCTTTCTGTGTGTATACATATGTGCAACTATACATATAAAGTAAATACATCCTAGCTTATAATTCTTACTATCCTCTTGTAGAATGAAGATTGCATTCTATACATACTATACATACTAAGAGTTTATTGATAATACACAAAAATTCTGTGGGGGAATGATTGTGTTGCAGTGAGCTATTTCTTCCTTCTTGATCAGTGGAACACTTATTTCTTGTATTTGAAATTCATCAGTCTGCCCAAGATTATATCTAGCTTACAGCGCTTTATTAGTTCTGTCAATGTCATTTGCAAGTGTGACAGCTACCACCCATCCTTAACACTTCATTTATTTGTACTAAACTTGCACCAATATACTGGCCAATTAGGATTTAAGTATGGGCATTTAATGTGCTTCTGCACAAAATGCAAGAGAAAATCTTCATCTTATAAACAAATAACAGCCTATTTAATTTAGAATATTTTGATATTCTAAATTATCAGCCTTATATTACAAAGTGCTGCTTACAGATCCAATTTTACGCAGTAAATCATATCCCCCCCCCCAAAGACTTACACCACACATATGCACCCCTGGTATAGTTTCATCTTAAACATTTTAAATATATGGTAAAATTAGTAACTTGGTTTGAATTAAAGCGTTTAAACTAGTGAGAAACAATATTGTGAGAGAAGCAGAAAGTCACAGCAGAGCAACTGATTTCATACACTTGTGTCAAAACTCGACAGATTTTATTCTTGTATAGAAAAGCTTCAATGCATCATCTTTACTGTTGTGTTTATTTGATAGAACCAAGGGGGTTGTTGCATCAAACTGAAAAAAAAAAAAAAAAGTCTTTCTGTTTGGTGATATATACTTACTGACTGGGATATTCTTTCCTATTCATTTGGGGTAGCATTGAAGCTAGAATATTTGTGTATAATATATTTATATTTATGTATCTGCTCTTTAGCATTGCTGCATGAACCGCAAGACTGAAGAGACTGCAGTTCTAGGATGACTCCCCTGCTTTGCTACTTCTATTTGAAATAGGCTCAGATTGTCTTTCTTTCTGATAGCCTTCCTGGGGGAAAATTTCTTTGCATTCCAAGATGGCAGGAGCATATTAGGGGAGAAATGGCAGTGGGTGGTGTGTGCTAGAAGCATTTAATTTTCTGTTTCAAAAGGCCTGGGGTGGCCACAGTTCTGATCTACATTTTAGCCATAACTGATTCCTCTGCATTACCTAAGAGCCTTACAGAACATTACAAAATATTATGTATGGGAAAAATGTGACTGACCTGTGAGATTCGAACATCTTTTACTCAAAAATTTTCTATTCTGACCATCCTATATAAGCCAAAATGGAGATAACTTCCTATAAATCTAAGCCATGGTATTAGAAGAGATAATGATGGGTTTTATTGTTCTGTTCTGCAGAAGCACAGTAGTGTCAGGCTGACCTACATCGGGATACTGTTTCTCCTGAAGCCTAAAGTTTGTGCAGCTGGGCATGATAAGCTATCATGAGCTGTATTGTTGGATGGTGTGAAACTGCTTCCCAGCAGGGCTTTCTAAATGAAGTTTTGCTATAAATCACACATCCAACTGCAGTGCATTCACACTGTTGTCAGAGACACAGAAATAAGAAAGAGTTTTTTGTATGTCACCCACTTCAGTACTTGAGAGTCATGGCTGATAATGTCTTATCACATCTTATAGGCACAAGGGAATAAGGAGCTCTGCATTCAGCAGCCTTCTCCTTATTACTCTTTGGAGCTGAAGCATTCATTTAGGTTGTTTAGCACTTCAATCTCTGTCTAATAGGAGACTTGATTTCAATTGTTAGGCTCAAGACCGGGTGGAAAAGTTCTTGGCTCCCTTAATGCAATTCCACTGGCTAGTTTTATTATTTGACTTTTGTTTGTGAGTAAAGTGGATTTTAACTTACTGTATGATTTGACTCTCAGGCAAGTCAGAAATACAAGTAAATAGGAAATCTAGAGCAGCAAAACATTTCCTGAACTTCTCTGTTTTTTCTTGTGTTCTTCAGCTAGTGGAAAATAAATCATTAGCAACTCAAAGGCTTTAAAAAATGTAATGACTAATTTTTGCTATAAAGGTTGGGAAGACAATTGTATAATAATTGTATAATTATGTTAATGTATTCTTGTGCATTTAACTTGTCAATCTCACACTAGGATCATTGCTATCCTAGAAATGCTGCACAGGGCCAATCTCCAACTCCACACAGCCCTGCTCTCTCTGGCCGGAGGTGCCACTAAGCCAGGCTTACTCCATGGCCCACATCTTGGCCATTCCACAGGGGTCACCTCTGCAGCACACCCTTGCTGTCAAAATCTGGTCATCTGGACAAATATACAGTCATGATTCTTCCATGATTTTAGTACATCTGACATTCCTATTTCAGAGAATCCTACATGATTTCCAAAAGGTTTTTTCATCTCATCCCTTTCCTGTCCAATCTAACCTCTATAAAGGCCAATAAGAATAATGCCGGCCTTCGGACTGCCCTTTGCACACTCCTGTGCCTACGACCTACATTTTGTAAACTTAAGAGTACCCCCTCATGTTTACTCGTCAGATAAGAAGTGGTCTCTGATGATGCTACGTTTACATAGCTGTTCTTATTTTGTTGCTTTTCACATAGCTTGAGGACAGCTAATGTGATTTAATACATTCAGCTCAGAGAATCTGATAGTTTCCTGCTTGGTGTCTAAGCCTAGTTACCAAACAGGACTGCAGAGAGGAAAAGTCCTTCTCTCCATGCCACTAGATTTTGCCAGTACTGTAAAATTCAGACTGAATCTGAAGTACCACAAACAGAAGTGTGACCAGTTTCTCAATGTGAATGAAGATAGAAGAGCCTCTAAAACAACATAATAAAAGCTATGACCTACCAAAAAAAAATGCACACCTCTGTGTTGAAACAAGGCCCCCCCAGGTTTGTGCAGTAGTGCAACATTATGTGCAGGAAGAGATCGCGAATATGGCATAATATATATTCAGAGCATAGAATGTGGCATAATATATATTCAGAACATAGTACTTGATCTAATTCCTAAGTTGTTACGTTACATCACCATTCCTAATGGTGTTTGCCATAAGACAAAATGAATTTTATTTCAGATATAGCAAAAGATACTGTTTTCTTGTGGTTTTAAATCTAGTTTCTTAAAATGTTCTATGAAATTGTATGTAGTTTTATGCAGAGAACAAGAAAACTAGACATTTTTTTCTTTACTCTGTTTTAAACATTGCCTCCTTTTTACCTCTCATTTTACACAGCAGTGATCAAGACTCAAAAAAGCTCTTGTAACACTTTTCAGATAGTTTCAGTCATTTTTGCTTTACTTGATGGAGATTACTATTCCCATGTGTTGTGTTAGCAAAGTAGTCATGCACCACATTTGAAGCTTGAATTAAAAGTCCATTTTTTCCCCCTGAACAAGATTCATAAATAAAAAATATCTTCTTTGAATAAAATTCAGGTATTACACTGAAGGGAAAAGGCTTTATATGTTAACACTGTAAAGACTCAACGATGCGTAGTAAAATGGTTCCACAAGTGATGAAATTCAGATTTCAAGCTAAGTTCTATGAGTTCCATTTTTTAAAAAAAATGTACCACTTTACTTAGTTTTGTAAGTATTTCAGTCAAGATCAGTTCAATTTCAGTATGCAGGTGTGCTGAATAAAACCCTCAAACATAAAGGCTGCCTTTCTGTACCTTAAATCATCACTCATAGGGTTGTCCCACTGCCCTAGAGGAGACCATTTTCGGAACATTTTGTCTGAGAGACGCTGCTAGGTGACATATAGATGCATCCATTATCATACACACAATTTTCCTCCTCCTACCTCTAAGTTTATTCAGCAGGGCTATATCCTACTTCATCCTTATATATTTATCTGACTGTCAGTGATGAAGAAATAAAGACTATTACCGATCTTTGGGATCTCATTAAAATGAACTATTGAATGCCATCAAATCACATCTATTCGTGCAGCTGTGAAAGGAATGCAGTTATTCAGATTGCAGATAGTCTTTCCAAGAACTGGTAGTTCTGTTAGCTGCCTTGAAAAAACATTGACAACTGTACACATTCAGTTCATATCAGTTAGGCATTTTAAGGAAGGCATCCATACTCAGTTCTCATTCTTTGTGCCTGAACATTCTCTGGGTAATAGTTATCTAACTCTGTTTGATAGCAAGACATTAGGATAACTACGTGTATCCAGCTGAGAAAACTGAAATTCTTTATTGGTCAGGTGTTCAAGTACCATACTGAAGTAATACTCAGAATTTACATGTGTTAAAGGTGTACCTACTGTTTGTATTAGAGCAATTTTATTTTAAACTTGTGCTTTTAGGGTGTAATTAGTTTTGTGCTACAGAAGTTCAAAACTAACTTTATATTCCTTAGACAGTTTTCCTAACAAAAGTCATACCTCGTATTCTGGAAAATACAGACACTTTCAGAAATTCATTGATTTAAAAAATACAAATATATCAAATGCAGCTGATAAAATATTTAACTGTACAGATTCACGCAGCATAAATTGAGAAAAAACATCTGTCCTGCTATGTTCATCTTTGGTACTGTGAACCAGTTCCACACCAGATAGACACACAATGATGATAAGTTATAGCTGCTTAAATATGTTTCTGTGCTGAAACAGCACTTGATTTCCTTTCTATTTTACTAGTGTGTTTACTAAACAGAGACACAAGTGGTTTTGCTCATTATGTCAATAGAGTTGAAACTCAGTTTCTGTGCACTTGCTGGCCTCTTGTGTTTTTGAAAGTAGCTGAAAGCTTTAAAATCCTTTAGTTGGCTTGATTAGACAGTGACCCTTTGCCTGGTATTGATTTCAGGATTTAGACTTTATTACTAGGTCACCATATCAGTTTTTTCCTTTGTGTTGTTGGCCATAACCCAACTTCTTGAACAACTAAATACTAAAAGGAATCAGAAATTGTGCTAATCTTTTTAAAAGGTTTCAGTGTTTCTTTTTCCTTTGCATAATTACAGAATTTTCATGTATATACTTGTACTTTAATATATTTTACATGCTTATGTGCTAGCTCTCAAATGTCATTGATTTTTTTAATTTAGAAATGCAGTGAATAAGAAATGGTGATTCAGTATGGATTTCACTAAAGGCTAATCCATATTAAAGGCTCTTAATGAAAAAGAAAAAGAAGAAAAAAAAAAAAGGAATCAAAAACAGAATGAAAAAGCCAAACAAGATATTTACTAAAATAGAATCTCATAGAGTGATTTGCAGTCTGCCATATCTCTCCCTTCTGAAGACAGAACCAGAATTAGAGTGTTTGGTACTTACATGGGAAGAACATTCAGTGAATGAAGCACAGATGAAAAAGAAGGGTTACAATCTGTAGATTGCTGGCCGCATCATGGCTGTTTATAAAGCATTGATTGATGGCATTAGAAGCAGAGTGCTATGCGGAGCCTCTGACAACTGTGTAAACACACAAACAAAATGAGTACTGTACAAAACAGCTTGCAATCCCTCCCTGTTTGGAGTAGTTTGCATACTTGGTAAGTCTACCTGCTATTCCATCATTACAGATCTTGAAAATAGAGAGTAGTAAAGAATTATGGTCCAATCACCACAGAAAAGCACTCAACACATTTTTAGTAATTTTTGCTGTGACCTTCATCTGCCTATTCTCTGAACAGTTTTCTGGTCAGTTCAGCATCCATTTGATTGAGGTTGCAACCCTTCCCCTAACTTGCTCTGGAATGTGACATGAAAGAACATTCAAGTCTTTACCTGTGTCTACATATGGGAAACCTTTTCTTTATTCATGAGAGGCAATGCATTGTTGAAGGTGGAAAATTGATTAGACACAGAAATATCTTCACCAGCTGAGTTCTGTTTGGTACTCAATTTTTTTCTGTTTAATGTATTTACAAATAAGTTGTAGGATTATTTGCTTCAAAGTTCTGCTGAGAATTGGACCTCAGCTGATTGATGCATAGTATTTTGAGTCTTATTGTTTGGTTGTCTCAGACAGGCAAAATCATAGAATCATGGAATGGTTTGGATTGGAAGGGACCTTTAAAGGTCATCTAGTTCCAAGGCCCCTTCAACAGGCAGAGACATTTTCCACTAGATCAAGTTTCCACTATATCAAGTTGCGCAGAGCCCCATCCAACCTGACCTTGAATGCTTCCAGGGATGGGGCATCTACCACCTTTATGGACAACCTATGCCAATGTCTCACCAGTCTCACTGTAAAAAAATTCTTCCTTATATCTAATTTAAATTGACCCTACTTCAGTTTAAAACCATATACCTCTTGTCCTATCAAAATAGACCATGCTAAAAAGTTTACCCCTCTGGTTCTCATAAGACCCCATTCAGAACTGTAAGACCACAATAAAATCTCCCTCGTGCCTTCTCTTCTCCAGGCTGAACAACCCCAACTCTGGCAGCCTGTCCTCACAGGAGAGGTGTTCCATTCCCTTGACCATTTTTGTCATCCTCCTCTGGACCTAGTCCAACAGGCCTATGTCTTCCCTTGCGCTGAGGACCCCAGAGCTGGATGCAGCACTCCAGGTGGGATCTCACCAGAACAGAAGAATCAACTCCCTCAGCCTGCTGGCAACACTGCTTTTGATACAGCCCAGGATAGGGTTGGCTTTTTGGGTTGTAAATGCATGTTGCTTTTCATCCACCAGCACCCCCAAGTTCTTCTCAACAGGATTGCCTTCCATTAGTTTTCAAATAAAAATTAATGATCAGAACCTTTAAGTGTGGAAGAGCTTTCTCTCTCTCATAAAAGTAATCAATGAATTTCCTGGTAAAATTTCTGGCAAATGAAGGGAACAAAGATGTTACCTTGATTTTTGGTCCTAGCATGCATGCTATGCTTCATAATTTATTCCTAGTAGATGTGACTAACCACTTTGTCTGTTGTCTATTGTCATATTAAGTTCTTGAAAAAACTTACTGTGTAGACATCTTATCTCTCTTTAAGGCTCCCATCTTTCTTTCAAAATGAGTACTTTAAAGCTATGCTTTTAATACAGTTTCTTTAAGAAATTCTTGGTTGTGTCTGATAATTTTTCACTCCAGGGTAGTTGTATTTATTCTGAGAAAGAGTAAATACTACCATGGTCTACCATGATCCAGAACCTTTCAAAAAGTATCTCTTCTTTTGCATTCTGAAACTTCATGCAAAAGAATTCCCCTACGTTTTGGAATCCCAGCAAGCCAAGTCTCTGATTCTTCCTTCTCAGTCTCCAAGGCAATGTGCAATGCCCTGTAAGACACAGTCCCTCTTGGTCCAAGAGCTACAGATGTTTATATTATATACGCATTTCCAGACACTTTCTCTACCTGTTAGGTTTTGAACTTTTTTAATATCAATTATTCTATCATAATTTATCCCATCTCTTTTCCTTTTCTGCCTTTCCATACTTGCCCAATGTTTTTGGTTTTGTCCATGGCTACTCCTTTTCTTGTTGTTCGTAACTCCAAAAAAAGTTCCCTTTGAAGCCTTCCCTTACAAAATGGCAAATTTAAAGCTGCTCAGGGAAGAAATATGTACTAAGACCTACTCCCCCAAATAATACCAATGAATCTATACTCAAAGCAGAGGCAGTCAATTAGTCCTTCTGAGGACAGCCCTGGCAATATTCAAACGCAGCTCTAACTAAACTTGCAACTCTGCACACTGGTGTATCATGCAGGTATAACTGTCCACTTAGGCCTAGATGAGAAATACATCTATCACACTTCAGTTGAACAGGGAAAACATATTCACAGAATCACAGACATCTCCAGATGCTGGATTGCGTGTATGCCACCCACATGAGTAGAAAGCAATCACTTTTATAGATGGAGACAAATAGTACTCATAACTCTGAGTATGAATGCCATCAAATCTGATCCATACTTCATACAATGATACAATGGTTTGGATTGGAAGAGACCTTAAAGATCATCTAGTTCCCACACCCCTGCCATGGGTTCCTTCCAGTAGACCAGGTTGTCCAGAGTTCCATCCAAGCCGGCCTTGAACACTTCCAGGGATGAAGAATCCACCACTTCTCTGGGCAACCTGTTCCAATGCCTCACACTTCTCACAGTAAAGAATTGCTGATGGACTCAGCTTGGCCAGTGGAGGGTCTCTTTTGGAGCCTGATGGAACTCTCTCTATCTGACACAGCAGCAGCTCCAGCCACCACCATTAAAGCCCCTCCAGCTACCAAAATCTTGCAACATAAACCCATACACTGATTCTTGTCTATTGCTTTTGATAAATAATCTGACGGCAATGATCTCTCTGATTTTTGTTGCTGGCTTAGAAATTTTCATCTCTAAATGGCAGAAAGTAATAACCTCATTTGATTGTTAGGAGAATTCATGCAATATTTGCATTCTGTTTTGGAAATGATGTTAGATTAGGCATCAATAATGAAAAAAATAACAGTTACTTTTTTAAATATTCTAATTCTGTTATTCTTTCCTACCATACAAAAAAATAGATTGTATTTTCCTCCACTCATTTCTCTAATTTATTTCAAAGCAAATTCTTTTTCTTGTATTGAGGAAAATGTGACAAACTCAGTAATTGCTTTGGCACATACTTTAAATTATGAGGTAGTAACTGTAGTTTTGAAACATTTTTTTTTCAGTGTAAGTATATGGTAAATGACCTGAAACTAGAATGAAAATTAAATACTTTATCCAAAAGGATTAAATCTGTTTATAACTCTTCTGGTGAAAGAGCATTGATCATTCCTCCCCATCATCACTGATCTTTTCATCCTGGACTATAATCCCATCATTTGCTTGACTGACTCTCTTGAACTTTGACCTTTACTTTACTCATGCAGTGTAAAAAGTATTAATCTGGCAAATGCACCCAGATGTGATCTGTTTGCCTAAACAGTCATGGCTTCTCTGCCTCTCATTTGTCTTAATAATACAAGCCAGCAGCATTAATAAGCCCAATCAGGTCACATCAGTTAATGGACTGTTCTTGTCACAGACCGAATTTTCTCTTTAGAAGCAGAAGGGAATCATTTAGATCTCTTCTGGATGTTGTCTATCTGGATATTTCATCCAGCTCTCCTGTCTAAACCATCACTGGTTTTAATTAATATTCCCTCTTTCTTTTTTTGAGTCAGTGAACCAGCAATAATCCATGATGTGTCATTTTCTGTTATGGTACTTGTATGCCAGTATCTTGATCATGGCATTAGACCCCTTTCTGAAGCTGCAGATCTACTGTTTATTCCTATAGACCATTGCAAAGAAAGTTAGAATACTGCTTTTTAAAGTTTTTTTCTTATATTTTGCATGTTTTATTGAAGAAAACACCAACTATATTACTAGGTATGTCAGTCTATGGCATTTAGACTAATGTTGAATTCACAACATTAAAATGATAATATATTTAGACCATATTAACAATGGAGTATGATCCCTAATTTTTCTATGAAAAGGTATCAGCTGAATTTTTGCCACTAACTTAGAAGAACGGATTAATTCTTTATTTTTGTTAAGATTCAAATTAAAATGTAAGGTGTCTTGGAAAGAAACATGATGGAAAGATGGTGAGACGTCTGTTACAGTAGTGCTCACACTTTTTATAATTTCAATGGTTACCCCACTTTTTTTCCTTCTTCTGTGTTTTTTCAAAGTTTCCACCCTTATTTTCAGAAGACATAATTTTATATTCCGTCCTGGTTTTGGCCTTGACCGTATTTTGTTATTTGATACCATCTTATGCCACTGTTGGGGCAGGGAAAGGGACTCTCTCACTTCTGAAAAGAAGGGTGGTCCATTCTGGTGGGAAGAAGCATGATGTTGTGAGGAAGAGTTGGTTGGCATTTATTGCAGTCCTCTGTGTAAAATGATTTCGTCTTATGCATTTTGTTATTAATATTGCTAATGTTACTGTTCATTTTCTTATGTCATTGCTGTTTCCACTAAATTGTTCTTATTTCAACCCGTGATTGTCATCTTTTGTGCCTCAAATTCTCAGCTCCATCCCCAGAGTGGGAAAAAGAAGAGAGAATAGGGGAAGCAAGTTAGCAGCAACTGGTTTAGAAGAGTCTTGGTGGGGCCACTGAATTGGGGAATACCATTCCTAAATCACTGCATATCTGAAGTACCAGTTTCTTTTACACAGAGAGAGAGGATGTTCAGAATGCTGTAATGTCTGTGCTTCCTCAGGAGACTAAATGTAGGAAACTATTACTGAAAATCTTAACCATGGTTGATTTCAAGGGAAATTATAAAAGCTCCTTTAAAATTTGAAGAATTAATTAAAATTAGAAGCTGATATTTACCTGATAAACTTAAGATAGTTATCAAAGTACTCATCATGTTGTAAATCAAATATTTTACTTTTGAATTATTCATTCTGGAAGTCTGTGAGTTATAAAGTCAAGAATTATTTCTGAAGTCTTTGCTGATTGCCAAGTTTATTCCTGGCGTATGATTAGTTTGTTTAGCGATTTCTATTATTTGCTGTTAAAAAAATGAAGGTCTTTATGCTACTAAAAAGTGCCTTCCCCTATCAGATTAAGCAGCTATGTAAAAGCATTATACTGTCATAAATCTATCAAAGATACTGATGCTATTCTATATCTCAGGGTGGGGAAAGTATTGTAAGTACAGAAAACTATGATCGTCTTGACTGAACATTTCTGATTGATCCAGTTATACCATCACTGCATTGTCTGTACTTTTGTTTGAATCCAAAAGAACAAAAAAACAGATATGTAAAAACACAGTACCAAATTATATATCTTCCATAAAAACAGTCAGACTCCTGAAAATTGGATTATTATCTGAAGGTAGAATTTTGCATGCAGATGGGCAGAGAATTCTCATTTCACCTTTAATGCTGAACAACTAATAGGTCATTTTTTGGTAGATGAAAAAATTCTGAGTTTGTGCAGTTAAGCATGAGTGTATAAATAGTTTTATTTTTTAAAAAGTAATTTATATATTTTATAGAAACCTAATTCTTACATTTAGTAAGCTATAAGGCATGGGAAACCAAAATACTTGTAGGACTGGACCAATATGTTCTGAATTTACTTCTTGAAAAAATTTATGTAGCACGGTCTACTTAATTTGAATCTTACGTAAATGTAGTGCAACCAAAGAAATGCTTGTGATTGAAAACAATATAATAACTTATTCATGCTATCATCTTTTTTTGTTTTATGAAATTAATTGCTGATGTATTTTTTTTTTCTTTTTTTCTGCTGGTGATGATAGTCAGCTGTTCATTTTGTCTTATAGGAAAAAAAAATCAAAACTTACAGAGTTCTTCTTTTCAATTTCTGTGATTTTATCTCTTGAATGGTTACTAGTATTGGTATTAAAGCAAACCAACTTAAACATCTGGTCATCATATTAGTGCTCTATAAATCCTATTTATCATATTAATCTCTATTTTAATCATCAATTAAAGAGAAACAAAATAATGTGCAGTGATATTTTGCAAAGTATTATGCAAAAAAAAAAAAGCATAATCAAATCAAACTAAAGCCTCGGTGGATGAGCAAACACCCAACAAAACCCCTGCTAGTCCTTCTTTAAAGCAGAGCCTTCAGTGAAGTGGATGAGCACGGGGTAACAGACATAGGTAGCTCTCTTTCACTTCCCTCACAGCTGGACAGTTGATTCACTCAGGCTCCTGAGTGGCTGCTTGATCCTGAAAGGTTTGCTGCATAATGAATATTTGCTTGATATGTGGAAAATAGTCTAATCCTTTACATATTTTCCATCAACAGCTTGCAGCTTCTGTATTTTTTTCCCCCCCAGAGATTTGTGATGAGAAACTAGAGCTCCAGGTCACAAGAGAGCAACTGCCTACATCATGATGAAAATCTCTCCAGGGTCATTTAGGAATACTATTAAAAACCAGTTGTTTATAAGATTGTTTGCACTGTTTGATATCTACCTGATGCAAATTCTTCTTCAATAACTGATCATAAGGGTAACAAATACAGTGAAATTTCATGAACAGTAAATAGTCTTGAACAAGTGCACAATAATTTTACCTAAATTTGGTGGGAAATATTATTTCAACGAAAGGAAGGAGAATATTTAGTGTATAAAATTTTCAGTAGCAACCAATTTGACTGCTGCATGGTAATTACAAACATTTCCATTGAAATCCATAAGAATCTCAGAAAGAACATTTATGGAGCGCTGAAGAAAGTTGTGGTAATGGCTGTAGATATACTCTTGCCTATTCCAGGTATTTCTCAAAGTTTCTGCAGCTGCTCTCAAAACAAGGACTTCACCCCATTCTGTTGCATTTTGGAACTGTATTTGCTTATGATCACTGTCTTGTTTCACTGCCATAAGTTATAGATGACTCACAAAATATTTGTAAAGGTGTCCTCAGTTGTCAGACTCTTGCTACAGAGTTGCCTGAAGCTGGAGAAAAATTGACGAGGCTGATTGAACAAGAATTTGAGCTGCTGGCTTATCCTGCACCAAACTGGAGCAAGGCCTAAAGCTGAAAGGATGTCTGGGGTGAAGCAGTGGCCTCATGACCTGACGTTGTTTCAGTGAGGCACAAAAGACGACTTACGTTTCTAGATCAGATATTGGCCTCACTGCCCCTTCAACATGAAAACAGACCTTCTTGGAAACCTTCAAGGAGACAAGAGTGAATAGAAAAGCTCCCTGGCAAAAGTCAAACATTGTCAGCTGTTGCATCAGTACGTGAAGGAGCGTTTATTCGATATTGATATCAACTGTAAATTCTTACCAAAAGTAACTAAGATGCTCATTAAACCCTATTTGAATATTAACTTTCACACCCCTAAATGCAAAAGATGGGAAGAGAACATGCCTTACAAGTACGACCACAGTCACCAAAGCCTCACCTATAACATACCATTGTTCCACCCCTTTGGGAAGGACTAAAGACACAGGGGGAAATCACCACTGCTTGCTCAGTATCAGTCAATGCATTATATCTTTCCCTCTCCCCTGAAGGTGAATTCATGCTTCCAATTTTATATATATACATATGTATAAAATATGTAATACATAATGTTTATATTTTATATATATTTATATATATTTATATATCACTAATAGATCTCTGTTACTATACTTTCTGTCATGACATATATAACATGCTGTAGTTAGTGCTTTTTTCATCAACAGTCCTGAGCCTGTTGTTTTGTTGCTTCAATAAACTACATTATTCATGAAGCTGGATTGTATAATTTCTCACTGGACTTGTTCAGACCTATTTTATCAGATTGGTAAACTGCCTGATTCATGAATCTGTGATTGTGCAAGTTCTTATTAAACTCAACCAGGACGATAGTGCTGAACTGGCTATAATCAGAAATTAAGCGCAGCCGCACCCTCTGATCCCCAAGGACCAGCTGTAAGGCAAGGGGGTTTATTTTCTGCCAAATCTCTATACACTTATTTCAACAGAAGATAAATCAAAATAAGACAGAAACAGTTTTCACAGAATGATCTGAATAGAAGGAGTGTCCGGTTTGTCATTTGGTTAAGTTCAAGAAGTCTATAGAAATAGTGATGGTGATCATGCCTCTTTCCAGAAGAGCATTATAACTAATTCATAAAAATCACAAATTTTGCACATAAATGAGCATTGTGTCAAAATCTGTGATCCTATAGTCAAATATTTAGGATGCAAGCCGAGTAGTGCTTGCTCAGTTGGCAAGGTCTTTCATATCCTCACTCCACCCCGTCTGTCATGGGTTTGCAAAACTCCCCCTCCTTGGGGACTGGAAATAGTTTGTCCTGATGAATTTCCGGACAAAGGCCAATCAGGAGTTTAGGTGATGCCTTTGCTAATTACATCTTCA
>JAWMRA010000078.1:74499582-74527520 GCA_035584735.1 Pseudotriccus pelzelni
TTTTGCTAGTAATAAATTCTAATATTATTTTCTCCCCAATCAGATCTCTTTGTCTGCATAAACCTTCTCTCACCTTACAGCAATTTGTGGGGGGTGTGGTAAAAATTGTCCCCTAGGCAAACCCATGACAATGAGGAACACACAAAGCAGCTGAATAGATGGATATTTCGGTGAAAATATGTTACCCCAGTATCACTTTAAAGTTCATAGTTGTGAATGTTTTGCTGTCTGTTCTTCACTATAGTAAAGAGCTCTTCAGGCTGTCATCTAAAGCTACAAATACCACTGTACAAATAGCACATGTGAAATACACGCACATATATATGCGTACAGGCTAGACTAGAACGTCAGTCTTTTCACTTCAAGAACTGTATGTGAATACAAAGATTGTAATTTTTTTTTATACACAATGCAGCACACTTGTGAAGTGTTAAAGTTCTCAATTTGCCAGTCATTCATTCTTTCCTAGAGATACCCTTTTGGGTGAAATACTTAAATACTTTACTGTAGTCCAGAAATAATAATAAAATAGAAATAAATCTACCAAGTTACATATATTGACTAGAGATTAGTGTTCTAATCTGTGAGACTATGCCAGGGTTGGTATTATTCACTGAAGTAATGACCTGAACCTGTGGACAATGAGAATCTAGAGATAGAGCTACAGACGTTGCTGACACCATTCCTTCCTTAAGAACTCATTTCAATGTAAAAATAAGTGAAAAAGCTCAGATAATAGCTCATCAATAGAAAAGAGGTTTTACCCTTCTGTACTTCCCATTCTCAGTTCTGCTTCTTCATTACTCAATCCTTTACAAATTCTCTGCCTCCAATGTACTTGCTTACTAATATGCCCTGGATGCCTGGTGCCTCATGGCTTATTAGCTCTCTGTCATCTTGTGTTTCACAAAATTCTTTTCCAAAAACCAGATAGATTTTGTCACATGAACTGTTTTAACCAAGCTTGTTTGGGTTGAGACGTCCATAAGAAAGTGCAAAGCAGATAGGCAGGAGCTTAAGATTTTTGGAAATGTTTTATGTTCTTATTTTGTCTTTCACCTGTTAACTGCTTTTTTGAACTAGAGATACAGCTTTCAATATTTAAAAACAAAAATGCCAACCAACCAACCAACCTAAAAAAAAAAAAAAAAAGAGCCAGAAAAAACCACCCTGTGAAAATTCCATTGTTTAAACATTTAACAAATTAAGAAATGCCTATTTCAATAATTACTGCTTTCTATCTAAGAGCCAGAAAGATGAGAAAGAACATATTTAGAGAGTTCAGATTCCTATTATTCCAGAGCTACAGTATGTATAGATAAGTACAAGACATAGGCAAACTTTTTGTTTAGTTCTTTTAATCGTGTCTTTTTTTGGAAAGAGATCTCATCTTATGAGATTCTCAGATACCATGTTATATCTACATTAGTCTCTAAGAAAGATTTCTGTATGTGTATGGGCAAAAGAGATGAGCAAATGGCCTTGGTGCTTTGGTTGTCACTACTAATTTTCCTGAAACTGTTTGCTTACTGTTAATTATGCATGCACTAGCGACGATGCTAGGAATGTCAGACCAGCTTTGCTAAAATGTTAGGTAAAGTTGCAACAAACTCAACAGAATGAAAACACTGAATAAGTAAAAGGTTGTTATTTATAATAGATGGGGCTTAATTTTGACTTGATATTGATTTTAAAAAGGTTCACTTGACAAGAAATATCACTGTGCTTTTAACCGGTATTAATCACCAGCTGGCCGTGGCCTTTTAGAAAAAATTATTTATTTGATAGCATTATTATTAAAGTCCAGATCACCATACACTATATCACATACAAGTCAAATATTTTCAGAAACCTAGAAGCACTAGTGCTTCCTTTATAATGTTAATTCCCACCGAAGTCTATGGGTAAATCTTGATTTCTTTAGGCAGTTTCATCCACTTATTTTTAATTTGTAAGACAGAATATGAAGTATTACTAGTGGAAAACAAGACCAAGTGAATTCAAATGAAATCCATTCCCTGAAACTCCGTAATCTCCTGGGAAGGTGCCAAACATATTCAAGAAAAATTGAAGTCTGGAATTGTCTTGATTTGTCTTAAATAATTTATTTCACCACCTATGAAACACTCAGGTGGCTAAAGTCTACTAGAAAAATCAAATGGTGGTTGTTGTTTAACTACAGACCTTATTTGCTATTATTAATCATTGTACTCAAACTTTTTTTAATTAATTGTTTATCTAATGTTTAATTGTTTGAGTTAATACTTACTTATGCCATATATACTTCCCTGTACCATTTGTATCAAAGGTCTATAAACAAACATAAGGAAAGCATTTTTACAGTATAGACTTGCAGTCCAAATGGAAAAGAAGTACAGTGATAAATACTAACATGAGAAATAAAACTGAAAAAAATTTGAAGAGGACCTGAAGAAGGCACAACCACAAAAACTGTGTTAACAGACCATTATAGATACCATTTCTCTGCACTTGCCTGACAGACATGAATAAGGAAACTGTTTGCCATGAGAACAGTGAGAAAAAAGTTCAGGTAATAGCGACATCAATAAAAAAGACTATTAATAATTTAGCTGAATGATTACTTTCACCTTTTATTTTGCTTGAGCAATTTTGATTACTGGTGTGTTGCATGGGTGTAACTTGATCTGGAATACTAACAATTTCTGCCATATATTAATATGGTCCGTAATAATACCACTAGTATCACTAGTAAATTCATGGTTCTGTACATTGAGAAACACTTTCTTCTTGCTTATAACCAAATTCTGAACATAATACCAGGGAGTATGGAGGTTGCAAACCTACTGTTTTAAATGTTGGGAATACCTCGAAGGACTAACATGAGGAGGAGGTGAGATGCTTTCTCCAAGTTACCTAGCAGAATTGACTTTAACCCTCTTAACTGTCTGAACTTTCAGAAATTAGACATGAATATGTCATTAGATATTCTTACCTATGTAGGTTAATATGCAACAATCTCATTCTGGTCTTTACTGTTCTTACTGAGAGAAAGATCCAAAGTTTGACACTCCCCACCGCCCAAGAAATTTGCAAAAGTGCTGTTTTCCATGTAAAGACGCATACGGTGTCTGGGAATGTTCTCCTGCTTAGGATTTCTGTCAAAAATGTTGTTAGGATGATAGCCTCCTTGAGGTTATGTTTTCATTTTTGTTTAGCTTTTATCCGAAAAACACATCTGTTTCAAGGTTTGTACACTGGTTCTAAGTGTACCTAAAAAGTCCTGGATGGTTCTTACTCAATTTTCTTCTTCCCCCTTCCTCCGTTTTTATTTTTTATTATCCTTTATTATGTTTATCTACTTAAAAAATGCCTGTTCGTTACTGTATTAGGACTCCTCTGAACAAGCACTAGTGTCCCATGCTTTCTGCAATTATTAAAACTGGCTCCATGTGTTTCTTCCTACATTATGCTTCTAAGTTTTTACTAATAACGTTGTCTTTTTTCAAATTATTTTACTATATACTTGCATACACTATATATATATATACATGTATACATACACACATATATATGTTAAGAATCACATATAATTTTTAGACAAAGGTCATCCAAAATTATACATACTCGTGAGTTGTGTCTGGCAACAAAAAAATGAATGGGCAGGTTTGTTAATGATGAACACTGATGCAGGTCAGAATTTAGTTTCACTCAGTTGTCATTGCTTTATCAGACTTGAGCAGAGGAACTTCAGCTGATAGGTGACTGTGTCAACCAAAACAATAACAGTTTTCTAGCCAGGTGTTTCTGCATTTATGTTCTATAGTTCAGTATGTTTGAATCATTTTTCTGCTGGCTGACAGAGGGGGGTTTATCTTTCCTTTTCCTCTGGTCTGACCTTCTGCTAGACCACAGCCTCTGTTTAGAGGTGTGGTCCTTGCCTGGCAGGTATATTGGAAGTGAAAGTGATGGTATGCCCATCACTATCCATGTGCACCTAGTGGGTACCTCTAATGGCCTTGCGAGCCCTGCATTGTAAGTAAGATAGTGAGAAAAAAGAAAATGACTGGACCTGGTTTCAGTCATAGATGAACAGGTGCAAAGGTAGAAATCAATATGCAGTCCTTAATAGCTACGTCCGCTTCATATAATCACCTGTAAATTAATGCATTAATAGCAGCAGATCAAACAGGATCAAAAAAAAATAATTTGCTTAAGGGAAGGCCTGACCTTAAAATACTTCTGTTCTAATTTTGTCATTGTTACTGGCTACAGAAATTGAACTTTTATTTTCTTTTTAAAAATATATGGGTTCCTTTGAAAGTACTTGATTTGTGAAATTAAATTGCTGTGTTTTTGTACTACATCTAAATTCATATAAAATGTGTTTCCATACTATGGTGTGGAGAAGAAGCTCCAGAAAGATCAACCACTGTATAAACCTTTAAAAAAGTCTCTCTACAGTTGTAGCTGAAAACGCTTGTCTCTGTCCCAGAATTCAGTTGTAGCTTTTACTGTGCAACTCAGTTACATCTCAGAAATTTGATGCATTATGCAGATTTTTGAGAAGATTTCCAAATGGAAATTGGTTAGGTTGAAATAATGATCAGGGACAAGACATTACTGTATTATTTTTCTTAATTTTAATGAGTAAATGGCACTCATGCTTGTCCCAATTAGCAGACAGGAGAAAAAGTAATGATATAAGAAACTGTTTTAACGCAGTGACAGATATGAAATATGAAAAATATCAGCAATTACTGATAAAACTACATAATCCTTCTATGAAAATAATGACTACAGAAAATTCTAATAAACCACCTAAATTTCAAAGAAATTCAGTATTCTTTTAGCATGTCTGTAAAAATATATTGAAATAATAATGTGGAAGGTAAAAAAATATATATTTTAATAACAGCTCTGCTCTTCTACAACTGTTTCTAGGCAAAGGACTTAAAAATATTTAGGATAAATTACACAGCAACAAGTAATTGACACAGGACTCTGATTCTCATTTTCAAATACCTAAGTAGCTGAGAGCACCTAAATATGCAGATTTGGCCTAGCTGGAATTGCAAATATTGGCCTGTGACATGTTAACTAATTAATCACTTGGACTATATGCCATTAGTTATGCAGCACATAAGAGAGTCACTTGAGCTGAATGTTATGTTCCTGGAGAGATATCATCATATTTTACAAACCAGAAAAGTAAATAATATGCAATACATGTTCTGTGAGCTTTCTGCTTTAAAGCAGTGTGAGCTAAGTTCTGAACTCCTATAGACAAAACACAGATGCACACATGACAATATACTTTTAAGAAAGTGGTGAAAAGACACAAATAGTCTCATTTTCTTTATTAAAAAAGAAAATGAAATATTAATAATTTAGAATTCACTTTTTTGAAAATTAGTTCTATGTGCAAGTTATATCTAAATTGTCTTTAGCCTGACCTGATGTTATCTAGAAAAACTAGATGAGAAATATGTCCAGCAGTTTTGTTTGACTAAGTCCATGGCCTTCTGCAAGGAGAAAGACAGCATGTAGTAAACAAAATCTAGGCTGATGGATCTAGTCAGTCTAAAAGATTCCAAATCTTAATTTTTAAGGCCTTTTAATTTTTCTTAAAAGTACAAACTAACAAACAAGCCCCCCCAGTCAATTCCTCCTATTAGAAAAAAAGAAAATCAAACCTCTATGTTCCTACATTATGCAATATTCCAATGGACAGAGTCTTGAAGCTGAGAGGGTAAGCACATGACAGACCTTTGCACATTGTTTAATGCATTACTGGAGGCCCTCAGGTATTAAAATGATTCTCACGTGATAAGACTACGTGTAGAAGCCATTGATCTGATCTACAAATACACTGCACTATCTTAGTTTTCTTTACCTATCCTTGCAAAACACTTGCATCTAAAATAAACCGTATCCACAATCAATGGCAGAGATAGAATAACACTTTCTTCCATTTAAATAAAACACATTTAAGAAGCAATTAGACTGATAAGGACCTTAATTTTTGAAAATGTTGTGTGCATACTGATTTGGAAGGGCCAAAGCACTAGGGCTGTTTGACAGAAGCTTCAGTGTGTGTGGAGAGACTTGTAGAGATCTTGGGAATAAAAAATGTTTGCCTGCAGATCGTTCAATGTGCGCAGAAGCAAAACTTTACAGGAGCCAGAGAATTAAAATGTATTTTTCTCCTCTTTCTTCACAGCTTTCTTTTCCTCTTCTTCCTACTTCCAGCATCCCTGACACTACACACATTGATACTATCTGGTTAGTACTAAAGGCAGTAGGAAAAAACAAGCAAACAACAGACTTTCAGCATTTTAGAAAGAAAACAATAAGAATGCATCTAAACAAAGAAGCAGAAAATAAGGATGCATTTGGAACTATATGATTCCATAAAATCAATTATTCAGAAGAAACAAGAGATCAGGCCAAAAGTGTAGCTGGAAAACAATGACAGCAATAACAAGAAAGGAGATGTGTAAAGAAAAAGATCAGCACTGTGCCTCTGTAATGGTTTTTTTCATAGTTTGTGTAAAAACTTCTACGCACCTTCTCGTTTTCTGTGTGAGGCCACAATATGACTGTAGTATATCAAGGAAAAAGGCACCATTTCTCCATCAAAGCACAGAGCAGTTCATCAATAATTAAATATCTGTGACCTGAAGCTCATCAGGCATTTAGAACTCTAGAAGTAGCTCCAGCAATTGTAAGTTAAATGTGTAAGAGAGAAGACCTCACAAAAACAGGTTAAATATAGTTCTACTTTGGAACTGGTTTTTCAGATATTGAGAACAGAAATGTAGGATTTGCTTCTAGTGGTTTCATGCAACATCTAACATGGAGGTAACACTGCTGATAGCATTTGGTTACTGTTGAGCCTAGCACCATTATGTAGACACTGGATCATATTTCAGCAGTTGCTATACAGAATTTCCCAAAATAAACCCCTTGCCCCAAACTTAAACCTAGATAGTCAGCAATCAAAAATTAGAAAATATAGTTTTGAAACTGAAATGCAGAGCTAAGATTGCAGATTTCCTCTTCATGCATTCCTTTAAAACGTGGAAGGGTTTTATACCACTTTGCTCTAAGCACTGTGAGATTCGAGTGTAGCCAAAAAGCAGAGAGGTTCCCCTATGGAGTAATTTCAGATAGGAGCTGAAGGTTTGTGTCCGAAATTATTCACTAGATGATGCTCTTTCTCTTATTTATACATAGGACTTAGACAGACTAGCCCCTAAGCATATTAATTGGTTGGGCTGTTATGCTTTACTGATGCCTTTATTTATGAAGTAAGATGATCTATTGTTACAGAGCAAGAAGAAAATATGTTAATACCAAAAAAAGGGAACAGGTTCACTGCATCAGTAAATGAACAGAGAAAAAAGTCAAACAAAAATTTAGTAGATATTCTTATATCATTAGCATTTTTAATTGAAGTAAAACTGATTTTTATGGTGTTATTACTTTTGATCGACTGATATTGCTGGGTCATAGACTAAAGAGTCCAGGTATTCTTAAAAAAGATAAGTTGAAGATAACTGATCTTCAAGACAATCCTTATGACCCACTGGGTACATAATTTTTGTTTCCAGAACTTGGTATTTCTTATACTAGATTACACATACTGAATTCTTCTTTACTCAAAGACTACTGTACTCTGTGCTACATAGTAGAGTAGGTTTTCTTGTTTCCACTTGTGCACCTCCAGGTGGCTGATTAATTGCAAACCAGATACTGGTTGCTACTGTGCAGGAATCACAGATGGGCATAAGGAGCAAGGTAAGCCTATGAATGGAAGCCAAGTAGAGCTGAAGACTCTGTATTTTAGAACTGCATATATGACTGCCTTGGGACATACAATATCTCAAATGAGAAAGCAGCAGAAACTTACTTTTTAATATAGCTGAATGGAGAGGAAGATGCAGGGCTTTGTCACATCATTTGGAGTCATATAAAGGAAGAAATCTTTCCTCCGTGATCTAAAAGGCTTTAGAATTATTTTATTCACTATAGCTCACTCAGGGTAAAACCTCCAGCAGCATTATGGTTGGGAAGACAGGTTAAAGTAAATAATTTAAGAAACCTTACTGCTACCATTAACTTATTCCTATAATCAGAATTCACGTTGGTTCCTTTTGTCTTCATCAATCTATGCTGACCTATGTAGTCAGAAGGAAAGTCTGGCAAGGCCATAGGAGAGGAACCAGTTATTTTCTAAGCAAGTAAACTTAAAAAAACAGCTTATTTTTTGGTTTGTTTGTTTGTTTGTTATTTTGTGGGTTTTTGGTTTGATTTGGGTTGGTTGGTTGGGTTTTTTGTGTGAAATATTATTCTTTATGATTTTTTTCATCATGGTGCATTATTTTATCCAGCCCCTAGATCCTAAAATTCTACCCCTCATGTGGCAGATTTCTTGGTCTGCACAGAAAACATCACGTAGTGTTGTTACAAAAGGAGCTTTCTTTCTTCAGGTTGAATTATTCAGAAGATATTTAAAGATGGTAAAGGTTTAGGCTACAGAGAAAAATCTCAAGTTTAATATGAATGTGGCTCTTTGCTCTGTTGGGATTTCACTTCATTGATCTTTCAGAATGTTCCTGTCAAATTATATTTTGTAGTCTATAAGGAGCAGCGAGAGCCTATCAGCAGAGATGTTGCAGGTCTTTCCTGTGTGGCTCACAGAGTATTCCATTTGGTTGCAAGCTGACAAAGTCTCCAAGCTGAAGTCTCATCAGTGATTAGGGGTCTGCTACCTGGAAGTGTGGAATGGAAAGCAGTAATGACGCATGAGTATAACTAATGCAAAGTAAAATTATTAAGAGGATAGTTTTTTTAATATTATTTTTGCAACTAATAAAATATACAGCATGTTTTCTTGGCTGATTGCATCTTTCTTGACAGACACAGCAAAATAGCCTTCCAGAGGGGAAAACCATTATTTTCTGCAGTTCATGACTGTATAGACTGCACACTTATCCAGATTTCGGTGTTGAGTCTAAATCTTAATTTTCCAACTTGTAGTCGGAATAGTAAACAGTTTACTATTTTGCATTCCCACTGGAATTTGGAAGCCCCAAGCAGACTTTCTCCAGTGGTTCTACTGTAAAAAAGTAGCTATGAGTAGGTGATGCATTTCCCATCTGCCATCTCTCATTGGATAAATAAGGGCATAGTTCAGGGCACTAAAAATATATCAAAAAGGCTTCTTGATTAGAAAGTGCTTTCTTCTGCCAGATTCTTATTACTTATGCAGAACTAAATTAACCTCCTGGGACCATGACTTTATCTGACAAATCAGTTCTTCATCTGCAATTCCTGTTTTAACTTTGTTCTGCTACATGATCTTGCTTGTAAAACATTTCCTCAAAAAAGCCACTAGGGGAAATGTCAGATAACTCAATTCATCTTCTAAAATGAAACTATACAATCAGGAGTTGTCCTTCTGCTACAAATAATGATGACAAATAATGGTCTGAACTCAAAATAATGTTTCTTTTCTTTATGTCATCATTACTGAATTCAAGATAGACAAATAGTAAATTTTTTCAGTGGTGCAAGAAGGCAAAGAATCCAGTTGCAATACTTTTGCAAGTTCTGAAAAGAGTTGTCTTCACTAAATATATGTGTCATGAAGTCTTGGTGGTTGATTTGTGGGTGAGAAGAAAAAAATAAGGATGTCTGTTTTAACTGAGACGGATCATAGAACAGTCATCCGTTGGAGCTCTAGTGGGAACACATTAAAGCTGCTTTCTGTCTGAAGTACTCATTGCTTAAAAGATAATTGTTGAGACCTGAAATCAGTGACAAAACAACTACTGAAAATAATAATTTTCCCCTTTCATTTGATGTCTTCAAACTGAACTCAGGGTTGCTAAGAATTACACATCTGAGACTGAAGGGAATAATGTATTTATATCAAACCTGTTGCTGTTCTGAATTGTAACCTAAAAGAACAAGCATAAATTCTGCACATATGGTTGTTTACACCAACTGCACAGAATTTCTAATTGTTCTTTTAGATTATTACACTGGTTGTAAATATATCAGGGGTGAAAAAAAGACTTTAAAAAGGCAACTTCTATTAATGAATGTGCTTATACTATAGTACTATACATGTAACGTAAAATGTCGTTATTCTTTTTATTTTGGTTCATTGGTTTTCGTTGTCTTCTTTTTTAACCTTGTAACTCACATGATCATTGCAAAATAAAAAAGGATGAAAGTTTTGGAAAAAAAAGGAAAATCTGTATCCTGTTAAGGCTAGAAATCTGAGAATAGTTGCAGAGGAAAGTACGAAGAATGGGGATTCCTTTTATGGGAGAGACTACACATGTATATAATCATATTTTCTCAATTAATTTACTATGAAGATCAGTGGGATGTTTTGATGTACAGAGAGGTTAGCACAGAATTCTGATATAGTATCATGTATCACTCAATTAAATCCTCAATAATTTCGGAATATTTAATATTGTGGCTAACTAATGAAAAATATTTTGGTGCATAGGAAAAATGCGCTTTTTGGTAATTTTTATTAGTAAAATGTTAAGCAGTATATGAAATAAATTAACAAAAGGAAATTTGTAGGGTTGAAATATATACAAGCATATATGTACAGTATGTCCATTTTTTAGACTTTCCAAATTACACATTCATTTATTCTTCATACTGATCTGGAGCATGTATAGTCAGTATCTGAAAGAAAGCTCTCTCTGAAAAATATGATGCTTTGTATGCCTTATAACACTAATGTTGTTCCTGATGGGATTTCAAAGGAGCATGCTCAGATGTAATTAATGAAAGTAGAAAGGATGCTTGTCTCCTTTGATTATATTTATTTGTAAGGATGAATATGAGTGAAAAAAAATCATAAAATTAATCAGCCTGAAATAGGCAAATTTGAGCTATTTGCTCATAATGTTAAGATTGGGAGAAAAATGAAGAACAAAATTTATTATCACTACTATCATTATTAATTAATATAATTAGTATAATTAATGTTCTTATCTTGCAGGACTTAGAGGCCCAGGAATAACACTAGTAGGAGCAGAAAAGATAGATGCATTAAAGAATGAAAAAGATTTCACCAAACTGTTCAAACTAAGTCACTAAAATGCAATGTTCTGTTGAAACATTCTTTTTGGAAGGCTTTGCTAAATTTTTATGGTACAATTAAAGTATGCAAAACAGTATATGGAGGCTCATTACTGTGATGTAATTTGAACTGAAAAAAATAAAAAAGAAGTCTCATTCAAACCCCTAGTTCTGCTCAAAAGATTTGGTGACAACAGAGTAAATACGGCTTCACTTATCCTCCGTATTTACGTGGTAGAGAGTAAAACCTCTAATGCATGGATTAGCTATTCTTAACACATGGGCAAGCAACACAGTCTTGACACCACAAATGTAAGCTTGCATATTCTTTTGACAGTAGCTCTTGGTTTGCTTGTCTGAAGACATTGTCTTCCAAATATCCCTATGTTCCCTCATGAGCTTCAAACTTAAGACAAACAAATTTTCTTCACTCCAGCTAAGGAAGAAAAGAGTTCAGAGATGTTCTGAGTGATCCTGTTGCCCTGTCTCTCTCTTTCCTGTTTTATCAATATTTTTGCTCAGAATGTTTCTAAAACTCCTCGTAGTTCAATTTCCAACTGCATGATATTGCATTTTGGCTAGTGTAATGAAGCTATTTCTAAGTCTGTAGGAAAAGCTAAGATGCAATTAGATTCCTATGCTGTTTTGCTGTATAAACCTATGCATTTTCTTAAAAATTGAATTTTTAGGATGGACTTGGGTGCAGTGATGTAATAAAAATAATGAGATGGAATAGGAGAATAACTTCATGGTATATAATATGTAGCACAGAATAGGTAAGAAGGCAACAGTGAGAAAACTCTTTCGGACTTATTAAAGTGAGGAAACCAGGGAAAAATCCAAAATTTCACATTTACTAAGCTATTTATATTTGTTTTGAAAGAGTAACCTAAAAACAGATCAGCATGGAATGTCTTCTAAATATTAGGGCCCTTATATTCCAGCATAGTAGCAAAGCACCACCTCCAGATTAATTTTGCTCAGCACACTACCTCCTGAAGGATCAGTTGAACTCTTTCACTGAAAACTCCTTGAAAGTCTGTGGTTTGGAGTTCTCTGGAAGATAGGATGAAGCCAAACCTTTGGCAGATTTCCAAAAGCAAACAAATTGTGATGTTCTGATGCACTTTTGGTACCCATAAACTGCAAGTAGGACAAGAAGAATTTAAAGGCCTTTCATACTACAACTAGCATAAAGTAGTCATTTCAATTATACCACATTCTCCATTTTTTTGCCAATCTTTTTGTGTATTTTTTCCACCTGGCTGCAACACTCACTTCCTTACCTCAAGAAACAAAATCTTTTATCTCCCAAAGAACCTGTACTAGCCCTCTTCCCATATCATGGTTGGCCTACTTTGTGTACAAAAGAAACAGTCTACAACTGACATATTGAGGGGAAGAGGAGAAGGCTTGTGCAAGAGCAAGCATACAGAAGAGGTGTGCACTGCTCATCTCCTGACACAGGGCCGTGCCAGGATCCAGGGATAAGAGCAAGGTTCTACATCCTGGGGAAAGACCCTCTCTGTTTCTCCCTGTCTGACAGAAATGGCTTCCAGGGGTGTATGCTTTTACCATATATAATAATTTTCACAGAATCACAAAATATGCCAAGTTGGAAGGGACCCACAAGCGTCACTGAGTGCATCTCCCAGCCCTGCACAATACCATCTCCAAGAGCCACACCATGTGCCAGAGGGTATAACTTTTTTAAAGAAATTTCCAAATGTTAATGAAAAGAACCACATAGACCTTGTAAACTGATGTTTTACCATCAGCAAAGAGGCAAGTATTCCTCAAGTTGCCTACCTATAGTGTCTACCCATCCACTTTCCTCTCTGAGATCTGTTTCTGTCCCCTACTGGTAACTGAATCCCATTAGAGATTTTACTGTGTTATGTCTGGTATTTTGTTGCTACTTATCAAGAGTTTCACATTCCTTAGGTATTTCTTCCCTTTGACTGTTTTACCATAGCCCTCTCCTTGCTGTGACTGCTCTTTTTCCTTTGTAGATTACTTAGGAGAAAGGCATTAAGGATATATTCAAATGATGTATTACAGAAATGTCTGAACAAGCTCTGTGTGTTTCAAAAGCCGTATAGAGTGACATTAAATCTAAGACACTCTTGCTGAGAGGCAAGGTATGTTAGCATGAGTGCCTTATCATATTCAGAATTTGAACGGTTTGTGTCCCATCATTTTCAATGTGAGCAGAAAGAGTTCAAGTTGCCTGCAGTATATTGCATTGATATATTTTTACTGAAAAGAGTAGTCATTGTTGATAACATTACATTTATCAACACTTTCACTCTCAATCTGCACTGGCAGTTTTTCTTGATTTTTTTTTTTTTTTTGGTCTAATCAGAAGCCTCTAGCAACTTTTGTCCTGAGTTAGTTGCTATTCTCACCGTGCCATACTATCTATCTGCATACAGTCTTAATTTTTTTTTTGTTTTTTACACATAATGTTGGTCTGATGATATCCTCTATGTTCCTTAAAAGTTGGTTTTGTCACAGGTTATAACAGCTGCTGGAACGTGCTGAACAACTTCAAGGGTGTCTGGCATTTTAGCCTTTATTGGACAGCTGAGTATAAAAGTTAAAATCCAAATCCACAGTTTTAAACTGAAATGAAAAGAAATCACACTTTAAAAATCATGCTTTAAACTGTTTATACCAAGACTGGATCTGAAAGATCTTTCCCACATTTATTTGATTTGTGTAGATGCATTCCCAATTCACTTGTGCAGGGACTCTATACCATATATCTGCTAGTTTTTTTCTCCATGAAAGAAACCTAGTTTTAAGAGAAAACTGTTTTAGCGGACAGAAAACATATGATAGTCCTCACTATCTCACATACAGCTATGCAGATGCGATCTCCCAAATGTATGCACTGCAACTAATTCCAGAGATGAGTTCTGGAAGACATTTGCCTAAACTAACAGCTTCCTAGGAATTGCTTTGGGAATTCCTGGCAAAATGATTTTGTGAATGGAGGCTTGGCAGACCAATTTTCCTCTCCTCACAGAACAAATTACCTTGATCTCTGTTCCAAAGTCCATACAAAGCAATTGTTTAACAACCCCCTAAAACTTTCCTAGTGAGAAAATTATGCATCTCTTAATGTATTCTCTTATATAATGTTTTTATTTATTGAATCAATGCTATAGTATATCTTTCCATCAGTTCAGAAATAGATGCCATACAAACAGCTAAACCAGATAAATGACTAGCTTATTCTGACCTCTGAGACCAAACACAAGAATCATCAGCTTTGTTGGGTATCTGAGACAATCCATAACTTTTTTTAAAGATTTCTTTTTTCTACAAGCACCATTTCACTTTCCTACACTGTGTCCACTACACAAGAAGAAACCCAGCTTATGAGATACAAGTGTCTATGAGGCAGCTTCTTGTCTTCTTCCGTTAGCTCACGGGTATATCTTTCTACTGCCATGGTGTTCACACAACAGAAGGAGCATTTAAGGAGCAACTGACTTCTAAAATTTCTTTATGCTTATCACAGCTGACATGATAGTGGACTCAGCTGGAGGGTCAAGGTGTTAGCTTCATGTCAGTTGCTTCAGCCCCTTTTTGTTTTAGGTCCAGCTCATAGACCACTCCAATGATTTCGGCTCAGTTTGTCCACAGCTCCTCTTTAGTTCCCGCCCATTTCAGAACATGGTCAATTTCATTTCTGCTTCTCCAAACAATCTTGGTTTTTGACAAGGCTGTAAAACATTGGGCCCTGCCAGGAGAACCGGCCCCAGCTGATAGGCTGGCTGGTATGACAGAAGTCAGTGAGGGGGGGGCTGTGGATGTTGTCTACATCAACTTCAGCAAGGCTTTTGACACTGTCTCCCATAATATTCTCATAGGTAAGCTCAGGAAATGTGGAATAGGTGAATGGACAGTGAGGTGGATCAAGAACTGCTTGAATGACAGAGCTCAGAGGGTCATGATCAGCAGATTAGAATCCAGTGGGATGCCCTTGTGGCCAGGAGGGCCAATGGTATCCTGAGGTGCATTGGGAAGACCGTGGCCATCGGGTCAAGGAACGTGATCCTGTCTCTCTACTTGGCCCTTGTGAGGCCACATCTGTAATACTGTGTCCAGTTCTGGGCTCCCTAATACAGAGAAGAAAAGGAGCTAATGGAGAGGTTCCAGCAAAGGTGCACGAAGATGATGAAGGGTCTGGAGCATCTCTCTTATGAGGACAGACTGTGGGAGCTGGGTCTCTAACTGGAGAAAACTGTGAGGTGATCTCATTAATGAGTATAAGTATCTCAAAAGCAGCTGCCAAGAGGATGGTGTCAGACACTTCTTGGTGGTGCCCAGCGGCAGGACAAGGAGCAATGACTATAAACTAAAACACAAGAAGTTTCACCTCAACATGAGGGAGAACTTCTTTACATGGAGGGTGGCAGAGCACTGGAAGAGGTTGTGGAGTCTCCTTCTCTGGAAACATTCAAAACCTACCTGGACATATTCGTGTGTCACCTGCTCTAGGTGACACTGCCTTGGGAGGCGATTGGAGTAGATGATCTCGAGAGATCCCTTCCAACTGTAACAATTCTGTGATTCTGTGTTACTGATGATATGCATGTGAATTCCCTGCTCGTATGTATTGGTTGGAATTCTGCATGGAAAAATGAAGTAGCAACAAAAATAATAAAACTTGTATCAACTTTTCTTTGAGGAAAGCCGGCACTGGCTTGGAGTCTTTAACATGAAAGCTGGATGAGGAATATTTGTTAGATATTTATTAAAAAATGCAACATCATAGAGAAGATCAGTAAGAAATACTTTATTAGCACATCAGAAAAAACCTTTAAAGTTTGTTTCCACATTAAGTAGTTTAGTCCAAATCAGTTCCACAAGGTACTAAACACATACATGGAGGAGAGATTGAGCAGTGACTTCTGCAAATAAAAATCTAGCTGAAATTCAAAGCTTGAGAAGACTATAAACTAGCAGTCAGGAGGATAGAGTGAGAGATGGCTCTTCCCTTAACTGACTGTAGTTGTTCACTCTCACAAAACAAATTGGGTGAGATGCAACTTTCGGTCTGAGCTTTTCATCTGTCACACACTGTTTATAAAGGTGAGACCAAATAATTTGTCTTGCATAATACATACTCAGTAAGCATAAAATTTAAAAAAGCTGGGAAAACATACTTGTTTTCTTCTTTTATATTTTAGCACTTTCATTCTGCATTTGCAGTATCACTGATAGGAAAGATTGCAGTTAAACATGCAGAGAAGTTATTTCAGATACAACTAACAAGCCATTTCTATTAACTAGAAATCTGGTAAAATAATCCCAAATTTCTGCTGGAATGAAACTGGAATAGTTTACTGTTTTGTAAGAGTATGTTCTGTTAGGTGAGTGACTGTATGGCAGAGAATAATATTTACTCAACAGTTTATAATATCTAATTGAAATAAAATAACAAGTTCTTGTTGAATTTGTCTTTCTAAACCTTCTTGAAGAAATGTAAATTAGAACAGACACAATATATAAAAATAAAATAACTCTTAAGCCTTGTGTCAGATGTTTCTGGGATATTAAGTGCAATTTTCATAATACTTTATAAGCAAATAATTAAAAATAAATTCTAGCATTCTAAAAAAATATGCCTTGTTATTTGCAATAATAATAATGATTCTGTTTAGAAAAATAAGTTTGATACACTTAGCCAGCTTTATTAGGGGATGTGGAAGGGGAAATAGAAGTCATAGGAAAATCTACCCAACCATTGTTTCTCCCCTCAGTTTTCCTGTGTCACTTCTTCCTACATAAAAAATCTACTCCCCACATCTGAAAGAGATGGCAGTGTACACATTTTCTCCTGAGTGTGGTTAATCCACTTCAGGACACATTTATATTCTTGAACTTAACAGCCTTTGTTATGAGGCAAAAGTGGTTAAGGGACATTGAGATATAGTGACTACATTTTAAATTTAAATGAGCTATATATTCTTGCTCTTAACTATTTATGGACAGAATGGGAAGCAGGGCTTTTATGCACATGCAGAAGAGTATTGCCAAAAATGTTAAATGGCCAAATAGCTTAGTGTTTTAAGAAACAGTTTTCTTATACTGCCTCTGGAAGAGATACTGTGGTGTGAATATCTTATTCCCCAATCTAATGTTTTTATTATGGTCTGCCATAATAAAACTTAAAATTGTGTTTTCCAACATTTCTTTTGGGATGTAGTATTTTTAAGAAAAGGTTAAGTTCCATTGCTTCAGAAAATCTTTCTTCACATTCTTTTCTGAAGAAAAACTGAGAAGCTTGGGGGAAAAAAAAGATAAGTTGAGAATGTAAAAATGTGTCTTCTGTTATAACAGAAATAGTTTAAAGAAATTATTAAAATTACTGACATGCATGTAGAGAACTGCTTATAAGGAAAAAAAAGTGCAGAATCCAAGAACAGAATGAAAAACAATTTAAAGAAAAAGAGATTTAAATGGGTTACCTCTTCTTCGGAGAACTCTTGGGAAGCATTCAAAGCTAGTTAGTCAGGGGAATGTTGGAAATACTCCTGTATTGGAATTGCAATTTCCAATTCTAAACTTGAATTTTTTGTTTCAAAATCAATTGTGGTTATTTCGTTCCATTTTGTTTTGTCCATAATTTAGGGCCCAAAGCTGTTAGAGCAATTCATACTGCCTAGTCACATATATGTTTCTTAAAATGATGATACAACAACTTTTATTGAATTTTTGTTTCTTAGAGTATTTGAGAAGTTGTGGATAAAGGACAGGAACTGATTCCTTTATATCAAATAGTACCTGACTTGTAAAGTCTTATGGTGAAATGAATGAGAATTATAGTGTAAAGTAATGTTCTCCATAAGGGTACCAGAATCTGTGTTATGCATAGTAAGATATCTGGATGTCCTGGACAAAAAAATAACAGCTGAGATCTGGCATATTAACAATGAAGAACAGCCTAAACATCTAGCAACAGACAGCTCTGAATATTTACTTGAAAAAATGGCATTTTCTTCATTTTTCTGTCTCTGAGAGTGTGTTGTAGACAAAGTGTGAGGATGTAAACATCCCTTAATTTCCAGTTGAATTTATAATTAAGTTAGGGAGACTTGACAATAGTGTCTATGTGTTCTACATGCTTATTAAACTGAAAATCAGTATTTTGCAATATAATAGAAATGAGGTACAGGGGAGTCAATACAATTGTTTCTTTCTCTGAATTTTATCTGAATAGGGAAATTAGATCTAAGATTTTTAGCTATGATGTTTAGTATTAATTTGGCTTAACGAATTACTGCATATTGCTTGATCGGTTTAACAGTGCAAAAACTTTTAACTCAGAGATTTGGAGGATTCCTTATTCCTTTATTCCGCTACAGGAAAGCTTTGAATAAGACCTCAAAAGAAAATGTAAAAATAAAGCATCATATATTTTTTAAAAATTGAATTTACTGGTAGGGAAATGTTTGAGGATTATTTTAGAAAGGTAATATTTTTGCATCCCATTAGATGCTTTGTCACTGCTAGGTAGTGAAAGCCAGAGTCTCATTTTGCAGAAGCAAGATGTAAAGCCAAAGATTTAGGCTGAATGAGAATACTAAATACAAAAGGGAAGGGAAGGTTTGGGAAGGGAAGGTTTGGGAAGGTTTGAGAACGGAAGGTTTGGGAAGGGAAGGGAAATGGAAGGGGAAGGGAAGGGAAGAGGTCAGAGAACTGAGATGATAATTTTTACCCCAATTTGACAAATGAACAAATGGGGTTAGAAATGCCTTTTTCAAATCGTATGCCTGGATACAAGAGGTAACCCTAGTAGATTTAACCTCTCCCTCTTCTGGAAATAATACCTCCCAACTTACCAAGGAGTAATGCTGCAGCAAAAGGCCATTCTGTGACCGACAGTAGAAAAGAGAAGGTGTTGTAAGTAGAAGAAAATTCTTTGAACCATGAACTTAAATCAAGCCAGGCTTCATTGCTCCTGTTACTCATAGAATTGCTTGGCAAATGCCCAGCAAAAACATCCCAGCACACTGACAACGGATTCTCATCAGTTAAGTCTGATGAGTCTGGCACATATCACTTCTTCCCTGGAACAAAATTTAAAAAGTCAGGAAGCTGAACTTTGACATGACACTTTCTTCAAGTTTACAATAATTTTGCAACTCTGTCTGAAAAAAACATATTTAT
Organism: Pseudotriccus pelzelni; assembly: GCA_035584735.1. Lineage (NCBI taxonomy): Eukaryota > Metazoa > Chordata > Aves > Passeriformes > Tyrannidae > Pseudotriccus > Pseudotriccus pelzelni. Next base: position 74,518,867 of record JAWMRA010000078.1, read on the forward strand.
GATGAGGAGGCTGTTAATAAAGTCTATATCATTAACAGAATTCAGTGTCTGATGTCTGTTAATGATACAGACTCTAATCAGGCACTGAATTCTGAATTAATATTTAAGCCTAACTAAAAACACAAAAGGACAAGGGCAGTAAGGGGTTATTTCTTTCTCCACCAGTTTGTGGTTTATAAGGTTCATTAACACTTTCTCTTTCAGTAAAGGAGCATTGACACTAGGCTGATCCTATCTAGGACTAATTTGGCCAAATGTTATCATTAGCAAAACCAGTCATTACGTACGCTTGCAGAACTGAATCTAAGGCCCAATAAAGAAGTAAAAGGTTTACTAGAACAATACCTGGATTTCTTGCAACCATTTTATATATAAAATGTATATATATATATATACATATATTACAATAAAATATTTTTTTCTAATAAAAGCAAATTTATTGATTAATGATAAGGGAATACACAGTGAAATAAAGGCAATTCTGTCTAGTCAGACCTCCAAATTAGGGCTCGTCTGTCTTTTGCAGCATGTGTTATCCTGTACTATTTAACAATTCTGTCTCTCTTGGTATTTTGACCAAAAATAAAAAAACCACTCCTCAGTTGTTTTATTCTACAAAAAGTGCTAGTTTGCCATAGCACTACTAGAATTTTCTGAAGAGGGTTGAAAGGAGACCTGTAGAATGGAAGGTTTTCTTGCAGTTGATTTTGTGAATGGCACCAACAGCAGTTCTTCTTTAATATTCTTATATTTATGCTTTCATTTCTTCACCAGCTTTGGAAATCAGGAACTCCCATCTGGCTTCAAACATGTACTTAGAAAGGCTGTAAAAGACGTGAAACTAAACCTAATGTGAAACAACCAGTATCAGGTTGAATATAGTCTCAATAGTTTCAAGATTGAAAAGCCTGTGGTTCCTTTTAAGACCCCCAAATACCTCATACAAATAACTCATACCTTCATTCTAAAATCTGTTAAGTGTGTGTTTGATAAATGACACTGCAGATCTGGAAAAAAAGGTTTTATATTCCAAGAGTTCCCATCAATTCTCAAGCAGATATAGCAGAGTTCCCTTCTTCATGGCACCCCAAGTGTGTGAAGTTATTTACTTTGCATCTGTGTAGAGGAGGAGATCTATTGGGAGCCCAGTTGTGGTAGCTCCAGAGCCCATGCCAGCTGAAATCTAAATGATATGAGAGCTTTAAAAATTAATTTTAAATTCTCGAACTTTTAAGTGGACTTATTCTTTTTATTAATAGTGTTTTTACCTCAATACACTGTGATAATAGTATGCTGCAGTCTGTAAATAATCTAATTCACAGAGAATTTATTATCTGATAAACTGATGTAGTGAATATATTGCTTGGCTCCACAAAATTGGATGTTTTTTAATCTTTAAGTTAAATATAATAGCATATTGTGCAGAAGATATACAGAAGTTAATTGTTAGCTATCTTCTATTCCACTGGAATTCAGATAGATCCAATACATGCAGGTCCACAAGCATAACTAAATACACCATTTAATCATTGTAAATTTTTACAAGAAAAATAGGGTTTTTTCCGTATTGATTCCTTTATATTTGTCATTGTGTATTAAATTTTAGTTAAAGAGAGATCTTTGTCAGTCACTGTGTTTCTGAAATTTAGATCAAACTGTACTACCACACTCAGTTAGCTTTACTATATTCACTGTATGTGATGACTCGGAATAAAGTTGCTGTTCTAACATTTGTTTGAAAGGTACTTATGAAGTGGCAACAGCATAATTTCAGACTCATGTCGGTGTCATCATGCCTTATAGCTTTTGAAGAACTTGGTAAACCAAGATTGGTAGTGCTTATCCCTCTTTTGACATTTCATAAAAAAATTTAACTTAGACTGATGAATTAGGTAAATTCTCAGTATTCCTGTAATCATCTTAAGTTGCCATGCATAATCATTAACAAAACACTATTAATACCTTTATGTGTGGATAAGCTTTTTCAGGAAAGCAATGATAATTTTGGGAAGACCTACTGGCACACAGACTGCATTTTAAAGAAAAGTCTTATATAGTGTCTTTCTAGCACATCCTTTCATCTATCATGCTCTTTTTTTATACTAAGATGTTTAATATAGCTTACATTTTACCAAATACCACATAACTCGCTTCTTAATTATGTTTTTACGTATTTGTAATGCAGTGTACTAGAGGTGTTCCTTCAAAGTTGCTTCAGAAAGACAAATCCCTAACTATAACTTTCAATTTCCAATATTGCAAGGACAGAAACATAAGCCTAAAAATGTACCAACTCTTAAAGAAAAGCAAAGTGTCAAAAGTATCAAAAATATTTTAATTGAAACTTAACTTGATACACTTTTATACATGCACATAGAAATTAGTTTTTCAAGATTTTTAGTTCCTTTCACAACCCAAAATAGTAAAGCACCAAGAGCTCTTCTAATCATGATTCTGATAGTAAAACTGAAAATTATATCAGATAGGTTTCCAGAAAGATGACGTTTCGGTCACTGCCATTAGAAAAATTTTGTTTAAGCTGTGGGAGTCTACAATGCTTGAATTGTTCTGGTTTTTCTATTATTCTGAAGTCTACTCATTACTTCTCTAAAGAGGGAAAAGTAAAAGCATCTTTTCACTTACAACACTGTGCAAAGGAACAATGAGGCTTATATTTCTAATTCTGACTGGTATACTTTATATGTTAAAAGTCTTTTCGCCATAAACTGTTAAAAAGTAGTGAAGGAAAATAGAAATGTGTTCCTGTCTCTTTTAAGAAAAGTCTACAGTGTTTAAAAACCTTCCTTAAGTATTTAATTACATAAAATTAAACAGTTAATTGGCAATTAATCTGGGCTTTGGTGGTATTCTCTTACAGTTCTTACTGTCATCTTCTGTGGCCAGGCATAATAAAAATTTATCCTGTTGCTGTTGGCTAACCTTATGAGTTTCCTGCTCTGAAGCACAAAATAGGGTTTTGAGCATGAGGTGAAATGCTGTTTAAGACCTCTGAAGGCTGTCAAAGACCTCTGCAGCAGAGGAATCCAGACAGATCTGATCTGAGGCTCACATCAATAACAGTCTGTATGCTTGATGATGAAAAGGCCCATGGCTTGTATCCCTCTATAAAAGTCATGGGTAGAAATAGTCAAAGTTTCTGTTAAAAAACCAAAGAACCCACAAACAACAACAACAAAACAACAACAACAACAAAATCCCATCTATAGATTTTTTCCAGTGTTCAGAATGAACTGATGAAGGTGAGAGAGAGACACAGACTATCTGTTTGGCATATAGATTTGTTTGTCAATGGAGTTGTTGAAGACCTAAGTTCTGCCTCAGAACTTTTGAGATGACAGAGGTTACTTTCATAATTTTGTGGTTGTTTTTTTTTTTATTTTTCCTAGGAGGAGAGACTGAAAATGACCTAATTCTGACGATCAATAGATGAAAGACTCAGCTGAAATGTGAGAGAACTTCAAAATATGATCTTCCCTCAGGGTCTTCCACATTCCACCTAGAAGCCCTTGTTCTACGGATATTGTCTTTCTGCCTCTAGGAGGAAAAAAAGTACAGCTTAGTGTTGTCTATCTTTTTTTTATTCATCAGGTCTGTGGGAAAAACTTCTTAGAGAACAAGAGGGTAATCCACACTGAAAAAAACAGTCCAGTGTTGCTGCAGGCTTAACAGACAGCTCATAGCTGGTGTTTTAGTCTCCACATGGGATACTTTGAGGGTACTGTGAGAGCCCACTGTGGAGTCTGGGGTGTGTTCTCCCAGTGGTGCTGCTGCTGTCATTTACTGATCTCATGACTGTGGCTTTGTGTAGCACTGAGTTTTGCTCTAGAAAAGATACAAGGGTGGCTCATCTGTCACCACCTCTTTGAAGTCCTGTGATATAAGTGAGATGACAGCAATATAAACTAAAAGTTAACTGCGTGATGACAGAGGAAATTCAGTCTCCTGGTATGAGCTGAATGTTCCTTGAGTTGTCTACTCAAATAATTTGGCATTATAAGGAGTCTTAAATAGCAATTAAAATGTTCATGTAAATAAAAATGTTCTTACACAGGTCTTGAAAAACAACTTTGGCAATGTCTAAAACAAACTAGTTAAGTGTTTAATTCTCTAGGTACAGCAAGATGTAAATTCTTGCAATTCAGCTTCTTCCTTTTAATCTCTGTGTAGTGATGCTTCAAGAATCTGAGCTATGGGAATTTTTTTTAAGAGCCTATTGTTTTTACCAGTGTTCAGAGTGAAAAGAACAAAGCCAAGGACATAGTTTACATTCTGCATTTAAACAACAGTTGATTAAGTGATAACAGTATTAATTACTCACTGGCAGGCAAACAGCCTAGGTAATCAAAAATGTGTTTGCTGCAGTGAGATTTGTATTGTCATGAGAAAATAAATGCCAGACACAGCATTTTGGAGAAGGAATCTGGGCAAAGTAGGGCTCTTCTCTATCTAGGTGCAACAGCAGTACTGCCAGCTGGTAGACTGATTGCATGAGCACACCATCACTGAGTGCCCGGCTTAGGCTGCACCGAGAGGTAATGTCTACACACTCTCCTTCTAGAAGGAATGGCAAGGTTAGCATTATTGTATAAGTACTAACAAAATCTTTGCACAGAAAATGGAATAAATAATAAATATTACTTCCTAGAAAACTGGAAATAAAATATTATATTGAAGCTACTATTAAACTTTTTTTTTGAGAAAATGGTTTGCTGTTTTCTTTTAAGTATGTAAGACATAACTTGTGACATTTATGAAGTTAGAAAATAAAGCAAAGTTTTACAATGAAACAAAATCAAGCACCAAAGTAAAATTATAGTTAAATGTCACAAACATATATTATGAAATCCATGACTAATAATACTTTACATATTTATGAATTAGCTGCATCCTAGTTGTTATCTGTAGAAGGACATTCCAGTGACTTCCACTGATAGTGTATTTGTATTTCATTGCCTCCCTCTTCCATGTTAAAAAAATACTGTTCCAATTATGATGAAGTAATAGAAATGAGTTCATTTAGAAGCACAATCTGAAAATCAGATATTATATATTTATAAACAGCATGTATAGTTTCTTTTTTTCTTATATTTCAGTTACTACTTTCAGAATTTTCATTCAAAATAATCTAAATTCTCATTGTAATGAGGCTGCCAAGAAAATAAATAGTGAAAATAAGAGCAGGAAGGAGATTTGATTTTGTAAATTTGTACAGTTTGTACAAAGTACATTTTGTGGCAAGGAAGCAACTGATTGTTTCTCCATTCATATGGGTGAGGAGGTTAGGTGAACCCACATAACTAGCACTTCTGAGATCAGTTCCAGAAGCCAGAGTTCTTCTACTTAACAATTTTCAGGTTTTGAAAGAAATGTAACATTTATGAATATATCTTCTCATTCAAAAGTATATGGGAGGAAGCTCTGAATCTCAGGAGACAGAAGGAAGAAAATTATAATCTTTTAGGACGCTGCTAGCTCAAATGTGGGTGTTTTTTATCATGCTGTACATGTGGCACTCTTCTTTTGCTTGATGTCTTATTTAATTGCAGGTTTTGTTTCAGTTTGTCTTGCCAGAGGGAACTCCTTGTTTATGTTTCATTTCTGTGTCCAGTTATTAGAATCATTGTATTAAGGCTAGGGTCTTCTCATAAATTCAATTACAACAGCTGTTGCATACAAGCAATTAGACATCTGTGCAGTAGCTCCCTCGTTGCAGTTGCCTTTTACCATTCTGTTGCTGCAACTAGACCCATAATTTATATGTGCACTGCGCCTTCCTTGCATAGGATCTTGAACGATTAACTGCTCATAACCTCTTTCAAGGCAGGTAAAATGCCAATATATTCACCTTCCCTTGTGGAACAGCTGGTAGAGTACTCGGAGCCTGATTTGCCTGCAGAAGGACAAAGGACAGAAGGCAAATAGCCAAGACCAGTCACATCAAACCTTGTTTTAAAGTGAAAAGAACAGAGGGGCAAAGACAGCCACTCTGAAGCCCATTTTTACTAAAAAAGAGGGCAGGAAGATGAAAAGGCTATTTGGATTAGCTATTGCAAAGCTGAACAGAATTGTGTTACAGTAAGTGATATAATCTTCCTTTCTCTGCAGAGATATGGTGATATTAAAAAAAAAAACAAACAAACCTTTGTACTGGTATTTTTATTCTGCCCAATAAAAAAAAAAAACCAAAACAATCACACTGTTAACCATGGTTACACAGCGCTACTACATACATTTGGGTATTTATTAATGCCAATGTTTGGCTGAAAAGAAGTCATGAATCAGATTGAAGTAGATTTTCTTAAAACTATCAAGTTACTTATCTGAGGGTTGTTTAAGATGGAATGAGGGAAATGAAGCATTCTCTCTTCCCATAAAATTCAAATTTGTCTGAATGTTTTGATGATCTCCCCTCCCTCTCCAGTTTGTGGCATCAGTCACTGCAGGACAGGATGAACAGGTGTGTCTTACAACCATACTGTGAATTATACTGAATTCCAGCAGTGTTGCCCTGGTTCAGGATTACACAAACTGCAACATGAGCATCCCATGACTCTCATCTCCAAGTGCAGTTCGATGAGCCATGGGCCTCCACAGTAGCACAAATAAAGAAATTCTTGCCACTTTTCATTCCTGTCTCTGCATTGAAGTTTGCCTCCCCTCTACTCTTTCTTGGCAGAGTCCAGACAGATATCTAGGGAACACTAAGACTGCAGTGAATGTATCACAGCAATATTAACCCTCTCCAAGCCTTTGTTCTTCAGAGTTTGTTTTTTAACCAAGATCAATTCAGCTGTCTGGGTTACAGTTCTTTTTACAGCTTTTTTGTGCCTTATTTTTAAGGTAGGCACAACCAAGCAAGGGAAGCAAGGAAACTCTTCAGGTGAATGTGCTGCCAAACCGCAGCACTGAAGTCACACACTAAAAATTACTGTCAGAGACCTTGCTTGTTCCGATAATGAGTTTTGAGCAATGAATTGGATATTTGTCTTCTCTGGCAGAAAGAGAGACTATTGCAGCATAACATAATTAATTATTCCTGGTCCATTTATGTGAGAGAAACAAGATTAGCATTTACACCAACTCTTTCCTTTGAAGAGGAAGTGATTTTGAAATTCTTATCATTTAATCTTCCAAACATGTTAGAGATAGGTCCCTATTGATGTTCATAGTGGTAGAAGAATGCCAGAATTTTGAAGAAAATTTTTATGCATATTTCCAGAAGCTAAATGTACCACAACTCTGCATCTCCAGAGTTAAAAACTTATTAAAATGAAGGATTTCACTTTTCTAAACAGAGACACTTAGATCCTTTAGTGGGAAGACTAACAGTAAAATGAGTTGAGAATAACTATCCAATCTCCTCACTGCATTCTTGATAGGAAGGTCCTTTTTACTAATCTTACATTCAGTTTCTGGATTATTCTGAGTTTCAGCAAGAGCCGTATCTTTTGTCTGGATCTCTGACAGCTTTTTCCTTCTGTCTCTTCTGACATTTGCTTATTAACTTGTTCCACTATTTTCCAGAATCTTTCTTAAGGCCTTACACTTTCTTCTGCTCTTTTTTCAGTCACTGCCTACTGTACCCTGTGTGTAAGGGAAAGTCATCCACATGAGCAGTGTCAGGCATGCTCTACAAAGACACTCCCTGCCCCTTCTCTCTAAAGGGTTCTGCTGGCTGCAGAGGTTAGCAGGCAGAACAAGGAAAACAGGAGTTCTTCTGCCCAGCTATGCTCCTTAATAGAAAAGATTAACTGTGAGCAAAACAGGTATCATCCATCACAGAGATCAACGTTGGCAATTGGCTTTTGAAGGGAAATGAAGTGTGTTATTTAAAAAATCTTGCTTGTTCTGTGCACTTAGCATTGTGGTCATTCACTGAGAGAGCTTTTTTTTGTGGTGAATTCTGTTTTTTGAGGAGTAGGAGGAAAAATCTTCTGTTGGATTTAAAATCATAGTACAATCTGATTGCAGTAATTTCAGATCTAAATATATGATTTCTATGGCAGCAGCCTGTGAAAGGTTCATTTTATGAATAGTGTAATCATGTTTAACATAGGAGATGCTTGTGCTGCTTAGTAGGCAATGTTTTAAAGTAAAGAAATCTTAGACAAGAAAAAAAATCAGGAAACACAGCCCATTACAGGACTTCTTCACTTTGTGTAAAGTTGATGGGAAGAAGGAGCTTCATCACATCGTGTGATGGTTCATTACTTGGTAAATGAGTCATAAATGTGCCCACTTGTACATCCAACTCACACTGCTCTCAAAATCACATCAAGATTTGCAAGAGATGAGCCTAATGGGCAGTTATCTTCCTTGCCTTAACTCCAATTCCATGCACTGTGGGACTTTTCTTGCAGCACATTCTGGGATAAAAAATGAGACCCAGCTGGAAGCAATAGCAGTTCTGGCACCAGAGGTCAAGTACCAAGATTCTCTTTTCCAAATATCCCGTAGCTTCTCTTGTTTTGGCCAAGTAACTCCACTTGTAACTAGTAAATGGCCAGTCTTCGCGAACGAAGATCTGGGGAAGGTCTTTACACCTTCCAGCCTGCACATTGGATTTTTTAGGTGAGGCACAGTGTGCGCGGAACTGAGCCCACCCTTTAATCCTAAGGTTCATCTGCCGGGGC
>JAWMRA010000078.1:74528579-74557301 GCA_035584735.1 Pseudotriccus pelzelni
CCTGGCTGGGAATCGAACCCTTGGCCTCGGCGGTGAAAGCACCGCATTCTAACCACTAGGCCACCAGGGGCTCCCTAATATCCCTATAGATATGGAATATAGATTAGAACAACAATCAGCGGACCAAATTTGAGTGAGACCAGATCAAGGGAACCTGATTTCCCATCACTAAAGGGCATTTAGACAAAAGTTCTGTTAAATGTTTCTTTAAATATATGCAGTGTGCAAAGAGGCATGGAATGGCAGGTAGGCAACTGTCCAAGAAGCATCTCCCATCTGTTGCCAAAACAGAACTAACATACCACTCACTGAAGAGGAGTTCAGAACCTTTGTCCTCTTGTCAGGGACTATCAGTGCAAGGCACTTCAATGTGTAGAAACTAAGCTTTGGGTAAACTGACTCTTGCAAGCAGAGCTAAGTACAAGACCATCCAGAGCAAAGGAAAGAAGCATGTGAAAATTAGAAGAGATTTTTTAAAATGGCATGAGAAACACTACTCTTTTCTTGAGTAATAAAAAACAGCTTAAGAGTGTCAGCTCTATTTTCAATCTGCAGTGGGATTTCCTGGGGGACAGTTGCACGCTATTAAATTTTAAAAAAGCCCTGTTATAAAAAGGTTCCCTTAGTCTGTTTGCTCCAGGTATTTGAAAGTGATATGATGCCTTCAGTGCTATGATTGCAGTTTGCTTCCATTGCTGTCATTGCAATACTGAACAGAGGAAATACTGTTCCTTGGGACTCAGTCTCTTATAGTCTACTTAGAAAACTTGCAAAATCATGCAAGCATGTTAATGCATCATAACTTATTTTAACACAATTATAATTTGTAACTTAATAGAAGGGCATAAAGTCAGGCACATCATTTAAAGCCATTTGTTTCTCATTTGTCAGTGTTGCTGTAGGTACTAATTAATCTTGTTATCATTCACTCTTGGCATACCTGGTGAAGATGTTGCAGTTTTTTCCTACTAAATAAGTCATCTTTCAAACAGATTTGGAAGAGAATATTTAGAACTCAGGACTGCCACTAAAATTGCAATCAGAGGTCGTATATCTCTGGGTGATGGCTTGTTTGACACTCCGTAATGTGCCTCATTCATAAGATTTCAAGCAGGTATTGAATTATACTTCATCACCACAGTTTACCTTTCTAATACTTCTTTCCTAGAGACTGCTTATTCCTTTGTCCTTCAGAATCTCAATTTTAATTCAAAAAAGTAGTATTTTATACTTGGTGGAAATATAAATATGATTAATTTATATTGCAAAAATTACTTTGATGTGAAATGCTACTACAAACATACCTGATTTTATCTCCTTAGAGGCAATGTTTCCTTCAGTGTTTTCATGTCATCTGGTGTTTTCTTCATCTAGGCACATCAGGGTAAAAAAATCCATGATCTGTCTCTTCAAGAATATTTTATGAAGAAGACATATTGAATTAGTTATCTCAGCCCAAAAAGACATGTAAAAATGCAGCAAAGAAATAAATTATGTTTGCACTAGGAAAGACCCTTACCTAAGTGAGGGCTTGCATTGGCCAGAAGCTGAATGAATTGCAGAAGTTTATGTCTAGACATTTCATTGTTCTCTCTCTTTTAGAGTCAATTGTGCTCAGGGTACCTGCTATATCACCTGCCCAATGTGCATGATTAGAATGACTCATTATAGAACGGATCATATGAGCTGTCCACATTAATCCTGGACTCTTCTCTGGTGCCTGACTATATGCACTCTGCTAAGAGAGTATTCAGGACATCTAAAATTAGAGCATTTACTGCAACACATCCCTCTACAAGATACTGGGGTTGCCATGGTCTGTTGGAAATTAAGAAAGTCAGAATTATGAACATGCTTCACTATCTCATTCATCTGGTTTAGTTTTGGGTTTGGTCAAGCATTTTATTTTCCTTATTATTATTTTATTCTGCTTAGGATGGCCTTTATTGTTACTATTGTCAGTACTGTAACTCTGTCAACCATTAAGGAAATCTGCTCTGATATTGTTCTGAGAGAGTTAAACAATACTGAAAGCCTTAGGTAAGCATGTCTAAAATATATCAGTGTAGGTTCACTGGGTAACAACAAAAAGTAAACGGCATCAGTGTGAATTTCTGAATGCAGAATTAGGGGCTTTAATTAGGCACAAAAATATTCCTGATAGGTTTGCTAAGGAATGTTTGAGAATGTGACAAATATGTTTCTAAGGTTAAGTCATATTAACGATTTTCTTCTGATATTTTACATATTGATAACCCTATACCAGTCCAGCGAAGAGGAGCTTTAAATTAAGTCCTGTGGTCCGTTACGTTATCTGAACATATCTCCTACCCTTTCATATAGACTGCCTAAAACATTAGTTTTAAGAACTAATTCGAACCAGTTAAAGTTAAGTTTTGAGATTCAAGAAGCTGGAAACATTTTAATGAAAGACAATCAAGCATTCTGCTATCTCAGATCATATTCTTATCTGTCAATCCATTGCAAATATTTTCTTATCACAAGTTGTGGCAATCTTATCAGCTAAGATGATATTAAATATTTTGGGGCAAAGGTAGAGCCTCAAACCCTGCAGTATTAAATTAAGAAGTGGCCTTGGTATTTATTTTGAAACAAAACTTTAAGGAATTGAGGATCTCCATTTTGGGTTCCTCCTTCAAAATCCCTAATTCCATCCTTCTCATTTTACTGGTCCCCAGGCCTTTCTGAAAACATCTGCTGCTCCCATCTTGATAGCTGCAGTGTTTCTAACATGGAATAATAAACATGCTTCATTACGGGTGCACAGAGAGGATAGATATTTGCCAAATGAAGCTGCAGATGCAGCTTTAACCCTGTAATTGCCCACTGAACCAAGAATGGCAGTAGAAGAAAAAAAATTGATTAATCTCCTCATGAACAATAATTAAATTAGCAGGGACTAAGGATACTGGAATTGGCAGAGCTTAAAAACTTCTATAGTTTTCTTGAATCAAGCTGTCCTTTTGTTTCATCAGGAAAAGGGTCTGATACTTCCAATAAATTTTCACAGCTGCTAGATCATATCTAGTAGGCCATAATGAGGAAAGTTTCCTCTCGTCAGAGTAAAGAACTGAATCATGCAAAGGAAAATGATTCATGTCAAGGATTAAAAAAACTATACTTCTATGTTTTTGGAAAATAATAAGCCATTTCACAAGTCTTTTCGGAATTTATTTCCCATGTTTTCTAACTGTTTCTCAAACTGTTATTACTTCATCTCCAGCCTTGCCTGCTACCTCCTCAGCTTTCATCCTTACCTCTTTTTCTCCTCCAGGAAAGCTTTTATCTTCCATGTCCCTGGCATCCCTCTGAGCTGAAACTGATTTTTTTTTTTCATGTTGTTTTCATCTTTCTACTCTCATGCTTGGTTTTGTGAAACTTGTTTAATCTTAATAGCTGTGAGACCTCTACTTCTTTATTAAATGTGGCAGAAATTGGACAATTGCTTCAAAATTTGTTAGGGAAAGAATTAGCAGATCACAAAATTTATATCTCACAAAGCCAGTTCTTTATCAGGAGAATCATCATGAGGATATAAAGAACAATAGTTCTCAGAATTTTATTTTGGTCATGCTGAAATAAAACCAAATTGATGATTATTGAAAATAAAAATATCTTTGTGGGTGAAATGTTCTCTTGTGCTCTGGAACATTTGTTATTGTGTCCAATAACATTTAATCCTCAGCTGCTAAGGGCTTTCCGTATAACAACCCTACTTTCCAGGATATCATTCATTGCCCTCAATGTGGATTTACCTTCATATTTACTGAGGTTGCATTCTTTTCCATCAGACCATTAATATAGATGTCAAACAGTAACAGTCCCAGTATCAGCACCTGATGAACACAACGCATCATGATCTTCAAACTGTTAGTCAATTTTTTAATTCACTAGTTGGACCAATTTTCCTCATAGCTCAACTATCCACTCAGTACCAATCTAGTGGTAAAGATAGTGTGAGAGATTGTGTGAAAAACCTTCTGAAAGTAAAGGCTGCCAACACCCACTGCTCTTCTTTTACCCATACAACCAGTTGTCTGATTTTACAAGACACCTTGATCAGTGACTTGTCCTAGGTATATATATATATGCTGGCTGTTTCCAGACGTTTACTTGTGAGCCAAATGCCAAACTAAAGATACCAAGATTTTTATATCTTTTCTTGTCATTATAATTTGTTTTCCTAAATCAGAAATTAAATGTTCATACTGATAAAACAAGAATTCTCCAAACACAATACTGAAACTGCACTAAAATATATTCCAAAGATTAGCTGCTTGTGTCACACTACTTCAGCAAAGGTAATATTAGAACTAGTAGCCAGTTACTATTAGAACCAGTAATATCAGAACCGGTAGGTAATTCTCATACAAATGTCTTGTAATGAAAGAATCTGTTCTATGTTAGGCTGTTCTGTGAATACACAGAAGAAACCTAAACATGGTGACTGACATACAGTTCTCATAACTAAGTTCATGCAACTAGTGATATAGAAATCTATGGTTTTGCTGAGCTCTGAAACAAATCTGCTGTGGTGATTGTGGCTATATCCTATGATACTTTTCCTTGTAGTAAGCTGAGCCACTTCATATGGTATCTTTTCCAATCCAAGTGAGAGAATTGTCTTTTAACCTCACAGAGGGGGCAATAAATGATTGCAGGACTAAGATTCATGGTGACTAGCCTGTGTTCCCATTGCAAAATTAACAATGATCAACATAAATGAATGGTCTTATCCTACTGGGAAAGACCATGTGAGAGCCATCAGATTTGTAGAGGAATCAGTCCCTGAGAGCATGAAGTGGCAAGCACAATTCTCTGTGACAAAGGTGGCAGATTCTCTCTTTGAGCTAGAATGATGTCCTGTGTGCTTGCTGTGACTGGTGTTGGAATAATGAGACTACGCTACTGGTGTGAAGCCAAAAGCTCATATCTCAGAAATTATAGTCACTACTGGTTACTTCACTGTCAAAAAGTTTTCCTGGAAAGATGAATAAAACTATTTTTTTAAGTATCGTATCTCAAGAGCAAGTATAAGTAAGACCTAACAACTGAATAGTTTATAGGAATAAAACAAGTCCTCCAAAAAAACCTTCACCTTGTATTAAAATAAAAGTATAGAAATTGAAGCAAGATTGTTTCCTACAAAATTTGTACTGCATTTTTGGTGCCCAACTGCAGTTACCTTGCAACAGATGCAATTTCCCAGATCCAGCCCCTGCAGGAGAAGGCTGAGCATTTGGAACATCTGTCATTTGATGAAAATAGGATAATTGCTACATTCTCCTGGTGTTCTTAGTTGAGCTAGTACATAACAATTTAGGAAAAGAAAAGATGAAGGAAATGTACAAGACAGGTGGATGTTCAGCAAGGGAAACTCCCCCTAGACTTTCAATAAATGTCAGAAGTGTGTACATATATATTTCTGTAAATGTGCAGGAAATTCAGCTTCCTTTGGGTATGAATAGTTTGGGCTCGTTTTATAAAATAAGCTTATTAGCTTGAGGGGTGATTATGAGAGTGACAAAGGAAAAAGACAGATATTCTGTCTTGGAAAAAAATATGTTCCAATGAAGAAATAAAAAAATAGTATAACCATACTTTAGTTAAAGACTAAAGTTTCCACTGGATAAGAGAATGACTAATGCCGGGATTTTTTTGTGTAAACAAGGAAAACATAGACAGTAAACCAAAACCAATTGAATAAAAAACATTTTGGGGAAAATAAAAATCATTAAGGTTTAGTCTTTCTCTCCATGGAAATAAATCATCTGTATCATTGTTTGAGTATCTTGAGAGATTTCTTTCCATAGAAGGAATAAAAAATTATCAGAAAAAAAATCAGTTTCTATTGGACTGCTTGGGATTTTGAAATAGAGATGTTCTAACTGTGTAAGAACTGCATGTGCAAATGACATATATGAACACTTATGCCAGTGCTTATTCATTATTTTCACTAAGATGCCTAGCATGATGAAAATTATTTCTTTATAATCTTTCAGAATCTGTTGACACTTGAGGCTTTATTGGAACTCTGCAAACATCTGCTGTTAAAACTGCTTCTCACAACTTTGAATGCAGGAGGCATGGTCACAGAAACTTCCTCAGGACTAAGGCACAGTGTTCAGAACACGACAGCGGGTTTCCACAAGCCATCTCACTTGTCCTTGAGGAGGTCTCAGAACATGGGCATATATCTGATGCCTTTGATACATATTTCATGCTGCTTTAAAGATGCAGTGATGGTGTTTACTGCATTGGGATTTTGACAGCATGACTCCATATAAACCTACTTTTTGACAAATTATTTTCTTTATTAGTACCCTCCAAAAAATATATATTTCCAAGAGAAAACGAGTTAAGTTTTGTTCTTAATGCTATAGTATTCTTTGTATCCATTTTCCAGACTTTTGGGTCCTGAAACAATAGCACTTAATGAACTCCACCAGAACAGTGGTTCTGCCTTCCTCAGTGCCCTGCTTCTACTTGTAGATCTACACCTGATACTTTGAGAGAAAATGAAAAGACACTCCCCCTTTTACCTGCTCAGTTAAGATTCACTGGATGAAACACTCCTTTTTCAGCCTTTTCAGAAAAGTACTTGGACCTCTAAAATGGGAGATTTGCTTATTAATTCTCAGAGTCAGAGCCCCAGTAACAACTTCAGTGTTTACTTCTCTGTCAGGGAGGACTACAGAAGTGCTGCTTATTCTGTCTCAATATGTTTTCATGTGCTTTTCATCTCATTCCTTCCACATACTGACTGTGAACAGTTTAGAAACTGTAGAGACCTATGGAAACCTGCTATGAGCCTTAAGACGAAGGCATAAAGGGGAAGAGCAGGAAAATACTATCCCCATTGTCAGTTCCATGGTGTTGTCCATGTGAGCTGCAGCTGAATGGTAGACAAGGTGTTTCAGGGAGTTCCCTAGAACCATCTTCCTTTACTTCCACGTTTCAGGTCTATTTGTAGCTTCAAGAGATCAAATATATTTTATTTCAATCCCAACCAATGGATGAGATGAATAACATTCTGAAACCTTTTTCCTGTCGTATGGAAACAGAGATAACTTTGCCCTGAGGAGATGATTGGGAAATGCATTCCACTCCTTTCTGAGCACCTTCAGAAAATTTGATTTACCAGTTAGAATCTGAATAAAAGACCCCTGATTTATATAATAGAGTTTATTATGGGTACCTACAAACCAAGAACAAATTCCAATATCTTTATCTCACATCCAGTAAAGGTAGTCATGGGGGACCAGTTTTGCAACTGTCAGAATTGATAGAGCATCTATTTCTTCTTCTGACAATTTTGGACACAGAAAGACTGAGACACATACTGACAGAACAAAGTGTGGAGAAGAGGTGATGCTTGCATTTGCTTGCAACACAAGCAAAAGATCAGGTCTTAGCATTGGTAAGAATCACAGCCTCCCTACCTGCAAACCTCTTATTTCAGTAAGGGTCATGCTGCTTTTTCAAACACTGTCCTTAGATAATGAGGTACTTGATCAGATTATTGTTCAGTCTGATGTTTCTCTTCTCTGAGGATCAAGTTCTCTTTCATTGTTTGGTTTACTATTCAGTAAGATAGTAGTAAAAAAGCCAGAATTAAAACACTCGTGAAAAATATTGAATGTGGTTTTCTTGTAAAGGTGAGTGTCATTTCCACATGTAACACCATCTTATGTTTTTGCTAGTAAAGGTTTATACTGTAAATTCAACTGCTTTCTGTGCTAGACACTCATCAGACAAAGTCCTAGTTTATCTTTTGGGTGGATATTTTAAGCGCAAGTAATTTCTTGTTAACTTTAACCAGTCAACCTTGGAATAATATTTCACTTCTACAGAGCATTATGCTATCAAAATGCAGTCCTCACTGTCTCGTTCTGACAATAGCTTTGAATATTTAAACATAGATGAATGGCAGAATTGATGGTATTGAGAATCGTAGAGGTTGCTCAGCACTGGCTTTCCTATGACAGTTTGAGGAGCTCAGTGCATCAAAAAGAATTGCAGTATACAATATAATGTGCCTAATTTTTACATTATAGTGGGAAATGCAGGAAATATTTGATACATGTGTAGATTTTTCTTATAATGTGACCACTGTCATCAATACTTTTGTATGTTCTCCATACCTAAGAAGGGATTCCTTGTTTTCACTCCTCTCAGGAATGAAGAATCCAGAAAATAATAAAGGTTTATCTGACAACTTAAGACACCAGAACACCTTAAAATGAAATGTTTTCATTGACTTAGGAAATATGATTTACTTGAAGACAAATTTCTACTAAGTGTTACTGAGTTCTTTATTTTTGTCTATCCTATCATCTGACCATGTGGAAGGTGGACTTGCACAGGACTCTGGGTGGTAGCTGTAATTCTCGCTTTTTCTCTCTCTTTCTTTACTTCTTCTTTTCTTAATTTCCTTTCTTAATCTTTTGGGTAACTTAAAGCTGGATGGTTGGATTTTGCTAAATTATATGGGTTAGCACATGCTGAGTCAATGTTTTGTGGAATGATTCATTTTTGTTGAATGTTTCCCTTTAAACTTTTTCCAAGTTCCCTTATTTTCTACAGTTTGCCAGTAAAGTGTGTTATTTTTGACCTGAGAAATATGTGCAGCATCACCTTCTTTGCACTCTCTCTTAAGGTATTAAAAGAACTGAAGTATCCTTTAATGAATTTGGTTGGTGAATTTTTGGAGCCTTGTATATTTCTAAAATAAAATTCCTTCAATGAGCTTGTAGTTTGGAGCAAGGGGTCTTACAGATGCAAGGAAAAAATCTTCACTAGAAGTGTTAATCATTGGAATGGGCTGCCCAGAGAAGTGGTTGAGTCACCAGCCCTGAAAGTATTTTAAGGATGTGTAGCTGTGGTGCTTAGGGACACAGCTTAGTAGTGGAATTTCCAGTGCTGGGTTAACATTTGGACTCCATGATCTTAGGTTTATTTTCCAACCTAAATGATTCCATGATTCTGTGATTGAAAGGTTTAACAAAAAAAAAAAAATCCTTTGATGCTAAATGATACTACTTCATTAGCGTGGTCATTGTCATGCAGGTATCCTGATGTCAGTTTTTAGAGAGGTTACCTTTATAAAAGGTCTGGGTTTTATGCCAGTTTTCATTTTGAAACAATTTTCTTTTTTTGTATCTCTGACAGAAACTTGATTTGTGGCCTTGAGATGACAAAGCTACACATGTGTTCTGAATTGAAAGAAAAAAGTGTGTTTCCTTTTTATCTCTTCAGTGACATTCATTAGGGTACGCAGTTTTTTGTGTCCTTTGTAAAAGGTTAATGGAATGCTACAAAGGAAATCCTTTATTTTGTTAAAATACACTTCTCAGCACTATTTGTGAAGGAAAGACCTAACTCAGTGCTGACTTTAAATGAAGGTCAGCATTAGATGTTAGATAAAAAGCAGAGAACAAAAAAATGAAGAAGAAAGGATAAACTGTGCAAAAGAGTGAGATTTTTAGGAAATTAAGCCATTGAAATGAAAGAAAAAATAAGAAGTTTTTTTAACTTTTAAGAAAAGAAAATAATGATCTCAGTAAGTCCTAAGGCAAGTGTTTATTTCATTAGTGTTGCATAAATAATTATTTGCTCTGCCTCTAGTCCTCATAAATCTAGCTAATGTGATATATCTGTTTTAATATAAAGAGTATTAGACAAAAGTACACAAATGCACATGAAAGACATACCAGAGATACAGAGAATTTTTCACCTTCTTATGCCTAAAATCAGTGTAAAAGAATTCTCTGAAATAAGAAAATAAGAGAAGTTTATATTTAGTATTCTCCCATGCTTCTAATTTCACTGGATAGAAACCTTTCATAATGATGCCTGTTACTGCTGCTGTTGTTCAGCACCTGTTACTGTTGACCTGGATTTTCTTGGAGTTCCTTCTTTGGCTCAGTAATTTCTTCAATTTCCTTCATTTTGAAGATATCAAATATGAAAATAACTGATAATGTTACTTCCTGTCTGTGTGGGTACTGTAGGTCTCTGCATGTGAGGGAACATCTGCGTCTTAGAAGGAACATAGCTTCATTATGGAAGAACAGTCTCTATATCAAAAATTATATTACTGCATTTTAGAAAGATCAGTTGTCTCGAAAGTCAAAAGATGATATTGCAATTGTAACCAGTAACATTTTAGGCATATTACCTTCTCACAGCTTCACTACTTAGCTATATTTGTTCCTATTTATTCATATTGCTCATATACATTTGTATATACCAGATATTGAAGGCTATTCCTGCAGTGGTCCTCCCTAATATATGGATGAATGGCCTTACATGGTGTTTCTTCCTTTATGAGAAATGGATGACCTTGATTTATTACCTCTTTGTACCTAAATATGCTTGTTCTAGGGTATCACCAGGTCCTTGCTATAACTGAGCAGACTAGAAGTAAGATCCACATTTTAGTCCTCGACTAGCAAGGAATTGGAGCAGAAGGCCTACCACAGGCCAGTGCTGCTGCCCTCTTCTTACTGCACTGCAGGTGCTCTGAATATAGGTGTCGTTCTTGGATTTAGAGCCAAGGATTGCCTCTGTTGTGATGCAAATTTTTTTAATGAAATTAGTAAAGTATTTATATAACTAGATTTCTCTGGTTTTTAGTTTTTGTTTGTTTTTCATTTTTTTAATATACTTTGTGTATAATTAAAATGTGTTTAGCAGAAAATTTTTTACTAAGTTTATGTTGTCATACTTGTATAAGAGAGAGTGTAAACTGAACTGACACCTTAAATCTACTATCACTCCAAGTGACTGATTGCTGTTAACTCTTTTCTCAGGCAAGAAATCTAGCAACATACACACAATTAGAAACTGTTGTCATTTTTATTAGCTTTCTATTTAATACATGGATTAATATAAAGAATCAGCAAAAGATCATTTTTTGACTAAAACTTGATAAAGACACACCAACGACAGAACAAGAACTCTAAACTTCATTGACACAAATAATAGTTTGTTAGCTAATAAAGTGTAGGAGATGACTTCTAATATAATGAGAAGACTTCATGTAGGTATTGAAGGAAAATAACTTCAAATGAGTTAAGCAGGTGATCAGACTGCCCTCTAGGAAGAAAGAATAAAATGAGTCACAGTTTGGAAGGATAAACTAGGGAGGTGGAAGCAGGAATTAACTGTTAAATTAACTGTCTCATATTTCACAGGAAAGAGAAAATTTTAAATATATCACCCTATTTTAAGTAGATTAAGTATAGCTTTTCAGTCACCTATACCTGTATATTTTCCAAACATGTATTGTTTACTTTGGGTGCTATTAATAAAATTTTGCAACTGTATATTTATTTTAACTTGTTTTAAGTGGAGGGAACTGGAAAGCACCGATGTCGTCCTCAGCCACGAATGCTGACCCTGTAATGGAGCATGTCTGTGAAATGCCCCACATGCTTATTTTGCACATTTTTAAGTCTTCAAGAGATAACAGAAGAGTTCTCTGCATCAGTTAGGGGTAGAGGCAGCACCAAGAGTGCTGGAGAAAGCAGAAATGTCTTTCAGTTACTGCTGATGACATGCAACAATCCCTCGTGTACACTGGAGCACAAGTTTGAACCCCATGTGTACTTAATCAGTGTCACAAATTATACTGAAGGAGCAAAGGCAACTACAGGTTGATTACAGGGGTCTGTATTTTTAGGAGACTTTTAAAATTAGATTATAATTAATATATGTAATGTTCAATATACAATAGAAACAGGATAATACAGTGGCTAATATTTAATAAATGAAAAGGGGAACAGAAGAAAGAGCTACAGAGAGAAACAAAGTCATAGTAAAATAATATACATGGAGATGCCTACATAATTAGAAGGATTTTAAAATTAGCCGTGTCCAAACCAATAATCATCCAGACATACCATCATAGCCGTGGCTCCTGCTCTGTTATCTAGTATTTGCACATTTTGAGATGAAAATGAGAAAATATACACTCCCTCACTAGCATAAGTCTGACAGTATGAAATATCAAAACTGGAGACTTGATAGAAAACTTTGAGAGAACAATGGGCTTTACAATGGGTTGCTTAACAATCAGAATGGACCACTTGGCTAAAATGGAAAAAGATTAAACTATTCCTATTTTTCTAGCAAAGATAATGGATTTTCTTGTTTCCCTAGGGATAAAAAGTCAATTTTTCCTATTGGATATTGAAATGCAAACCTTAGGGACCCATAGAACTTAAAGGGAAAAGTAATTTTCCTTCTTTTTGATATTTTTTCCCTACTTCTCTTGTACAGTTCATGTTATTTAAATAAACCACACAGAAAAGATAGAATAGTAGCCACATTTTATTAAAAAAATAAATCATGACAGGAAAGTACTGGTTGCACAGAATAATCAGCTGATTTTATGGAAGTTTTATAGAGTTAACTTGTAGAAGTGAAGGCAGAGTTGTTGAAGTTTGTCTCCATTTTCACCTCTTTAGCACACAGACCAACACTGAATGCTAATATTTAAGAAAGTGTAGGCTAACACTGCAGGGTGCAAAATAGAGATCATTTATCCACTCAGGTTTTCTTCTACCATTTGGACTTTCACATAATTAAGTTTTAGAAAACTCTGCATGATTTCAATCTCAAGGTACATTTATCCTGTAATCATATACCTTTGGAAAAAAATCCTTTCATTTGCTCTACTTTTTGTACTGTTGTATTTTAAATCAGTTTTTCCTTCTCAATAGCAGTAATGAAAATTGTGTTCTAGTCACAGACTATAAAGTGCTGAGACCTAATTCCTCTGAATTAGATTGCAATAATATTCTGTGATTCCACAGAATGACAGAATGGTTGGGGTTGGAAGGGACCTCTGGAGATTACCTAGTCCAATTCCACTGCTAAAGCAGTTTCAGCCAGAGCAGTTTGTACAGGATCATATCCAGCCAGGTTTTGAATATCTACAGAGAAGGAGACTCTACAACCTCTCTGAGAAGCCTGCTCCAGTGCTCTGTCACCCTCATAGTAAAGAACTTTTTCCTCATATTCAGACAGACCTTCTTGTGTTTCAGATTTTGCTCATTGCCCCTTGTCCTGTCACTGGACGCCACAGAAAACAGTCTGGCCCCATTCTCTTAACACCTGCCTTAAGATACACATATGCATTGATGAGGTCCCTTCTCAATCTTCTTTTCTCAAGACCAGAGCGTATTTTTAATCAAGGATTAAATCATCTATCAGACGTTGGGGAACTTCTAAGGAACTTCTAAGGTATTCCACAGATACGTAGCTAGTATATTATTCAATTATTGCAGTCTCAGAGGTCTGCAGAACTAGGATGAGCTGTTCATGACAATTCATTGCTAAGGGTTCAACATCCAAGTGCCATGCATGTTTTATCTAACCAGTTTCTCCACACTTAGAATAAGTTGTGCTCAGATCATAGATTTTTGTGTATCTTGTAAATGAACCTCTCTGTACTGAAGTGGCCCGCGGAAAATACTCAAAAAATCAAATATAAACTTGGCCTTCCCACTGAATGCTTTTGAGTCTTTGGCATGTTCCAGAGTCTTTCAGGTTGAGGTGCCCTGGACCATCATGATACCTTTCCCAAGACAAACTTTCACCATATTTTCCCTCTTGCAGCAATGCCTGCCTGTCACTGAGCTCAACCCTGCTGATGTCACACACAGTACTATATACAGGACACTCTGTGACTCATGCTCTTATCTCCCAGGATGCTACAGCAAAAGGCAGAGGCAACTTTGACTGGGAAGGAACTTCAAAAAAGCTTTTGATAGTGAGCTATGAGACCTCTTTGCTCTAGAGATTTATAGTCCCCCTATGTTGGAGCTGATGTCAGTGGGATACAAAGACTTGATCCTACTAAACATAAAGCAGAAAAGGCTGCCTCTACCTTACACTGTAAAAATTCAGCTACATGCATATCCATCCGTTGTCTCTTTGGAATGTGATGGTGTTTGTTTGGATACTAGTAAAAAAATGAGTTCGTATAGTCTGGGAAATGCTTTTTAGGCAGAGAATACAAGTTCTGTCTGTGTTTTCTTCTTCTTTGTGTATATGCTGATTGGTCTTGCACATTTTCCTGTCCAAAACCAGCATAGATAGTTGAGACAGTCTCTCTTGTTGAAGGGGATGTTGGGGAAAGAAGTCATGCAACACAAAAGCTGGGATCAGTGAGTGTAGAAGCATAAAATTGCATCAGGCATATGCATATGTGCCAACTGGCCATTTAGGTATCACTGTGTGCTGTTGTTACAGGCTGCAAAGGCTGATAGGAAGACCTGGATCTACACAAATGTGGTTGGCAGTATTATCAAAAATTTTCAAGCCACATTAGAAACAGAAAATGTGAATTATATCTAACAGCTCATTTACTTGTTTATGGTGGCAAGGCAGTAGTGGTTCAGATTGCTCAGGTTTTAGGTTTCCCTAGTAATAGTAGCTGAAGACATGTTTCCCACTAATGAGGAAAGACCTGTGTCTTGGCAAGTGTAAGCTGACAGCAGGTGATGCATAGTCTTTCTTATGCCCTCACCGCATGGCCAAAATACGTATCTGCTACTCTGTGGGCTTCAGAACAGGATAGCACAAGACTGCAGCATAAATAGATACTGTGAAGATGGCAAACTGGAGAATATCTCACCAGGTGGATATCCACAAGATTTTTTCTCTACTTTTCAACTGCAAGTTGGATTGAGACTCAGGGATTTGAAAATAAAGAGATTGTACCTGGGCAGAAGATGTGGTAAGAGCACCCCGGAGGAGACTGTCAAAAGGTAATATAGATGCACACCCAAGACTAATGAGTTTTATTTCCTGTGTCATCTTCTTCTACTTTCAGCTGAGAGTCATGCTGTTGATGTTCAAAACAGGCAAAGAAAGAGAGAGTGGAAGCATTAATGCTTCACCGCTGCCCATACAACAAGTTTTGCCCCTCCAGATCTGCATATCCTGACCTTGACTTACTGACCTGGGTTCCTGGCTTGACCTCAAAGCTCCCTCATTGTGATGGTCATGCTTAGTGATCTAGACTCTTGGATGAACCTGACTACTCTGAGATAATTCAGTGAGGAACTGGCCCTATACCAACCATATTCCTAGATAAATTGTACCTATGTTCCCTACAATAATGGCCCTACAGTGGACAGTCCTTGTGTGAAATGTAACAGTCACACAGATTCACCCTAATGTGATATCTGTGTAATGGTTCAGCCAGTAAAACACATAGGCAGAGATAAAAACAAGAATAATGATGTGAAATGTGAGCAGAAGCAAAAACCTCTATGGCAGGCAAACATTACTGCAAGAACATTCATTCACTTTTGAGACCTCAGGAAGTTTCTGTCTACTGCTGTAACTACTTTGTGTCTCTATCTACTTGCCTACGCTTGGGTCAGTACCACTCCCTGAGGACAGTGGAGTGAATTGACTAACTCTGTTAATGCCACTCTTACTTTGTTGGCAGATTTCTCACTGGCCTAGGAAATGCATGTAGCAATAGTCCATGTGTGTGCAATTTCAATTACATTGGGTACACTTCAGTGAGATTTCCAAAAAAAAAGCCTTAAGAAAGGCTGTTTTGTCAAGAGTGTCACTGAAGGTAGACACATGCTGTCAAGCAAATATCATGCAGTTTTTTTCATAAACATCAATGTAGCATTCACATGCTGGAAACATCAGGAATGCTTAACCATTAAACTATGCCATGTATATAAAAAAAAAAAGGTGTCCACAAATAATCTTGCAGTGAATGCTAAAAATGGGGAAACCATAGAAATTATGTCAGATTGTCTCAAAAACTAAATTAATTTTAACATAAATAAAATCAACATCAAAGTCACTTCACCTTTGTAGGAATTAAACAGCCATTAAAATTATTATTGTAATTACTCAAATCTGAAGTATCTGTGTAAATAAGTAATATCAAAGTATATTTGCTCAAAAATTAAACACTCAGAGCCCATTTAATCAGAATACAGTTTAGCTTCTTCACTAGTAATGTCACGAACTGCATATAGCACAAGAGAAACTTAATTTTAGCATTTTTCATTTTCTTTAATTTACGACTTTATTGATTAAATAGACTGAGAGGGAATATTTTTTGGACTAAAATGGCACATCCTAAGTTTCATTGATTCAGCGGTAGGAATTTCTGCTACCAAACAGCTGTTGTCTATACACCAACCTTGCTAACTTTTGGAGGTGTTATCATCTCTAAGTTCACACTACCTTTCTTTTTATAGATAGGCCAGATGACTTTCTCAGTGCAACCCAGGAGGTGTGCAGAAAAGTCTTGCAACCTGTCAGATTTTAACCATTATTATTATAATTATGTTTTGATGCTGTTACACTATTTTATTTAAGATATTGATTCAGGCCCACTTGAATCAGTAAAACTATGTTGCATCTGGGGTTCCTAATCTTTCTAGCCCTTGTGAAGTCTAACCAAAAAATAGTCCTTCGAAGTAATATATGATTAAAACATCACTTCTACTGCTGCATGAGCTCAGCTGCAGATACTGTTTGACCTCACCTCTTTTAAGTGTTATGGTAGCACCAAAATGCATGATAATGTTCTGGAATGTTAAAGCAGGTTCTTTTCTTCTTTCTGCCTCTATGGTAAAGTTACTGTTAATTTTTGAAAATTGTTAACGTGATATTAAGCAGGAATTCAGATAGTGAGAGACTCTACTTAATCAGGATGTATATTAGCCATTTAACTGAGAGATCTTTCAGGGGAACAGATTTAAACCTAATAATATCAAAAGTCAACAACGGTGATTTAATGTCAGACATGTTACTGCTTGGTAGATGGTCTAGGGGCATGATAGTGAACCTTACACCTTTTTGACAGTCTCATGTTCTCACCTGCTTGCCAATTTATTAACTCTGAATCTGAAGCCTTCCTTTGAAAGCACAAACTACATATAAGGTTTAATATTCCAGCTGCTGAGCTTGCAATTGGAAAACCAACTGTTATCAGTATGAGTGGTCACACCAAACTCAGTTATACTGAAGTGTTAAAAAAGATAAACCAAATAATATGTTAAAGCAACAGTTGGTGTTTCCTATAAACAGTTAATATGCAAATTTTAAAACGTCTTAAAATATTTTTTTCTGAAAATATTGAGTACCTTTTTCATTTTTCAACACTGGGAGTAGAATTTGCCAGGGCATTGGTAAATGCACATATCACTGACATGCATTATTAATAACAGAAGTATTTTTGGCACTAAGCAGGCTTTAGTTCCGTGCCAGCTGCTGAACATTTCATCGCACTTGTATCTCACAGCTGCCTTTCTTTCTCTCAAGAGGCACAGAACAAGCTATGCCTCTGTTCAAGTGCATACCCTTGCCTACTCTGCTGGCATGTTTATGTCCTGAGGCTGTCCAGATGATCAGGCTTGCAGCTACCCAAGCTTTGAGACTGTGAGTGCAGCTCCAGGTACAGCCTATATATACCTGCCAGGTCATGCAGCACATTTTATGACGAAGCACATCCAACAGGTTTGCTAACTTTAAACATGCCCTTCTGTACTGCAAATAGCTCTGCAGATGTTTTCACAGTTATCAGGTAGGAGACTCCAGAACCCATTTTATCAGCAAGTCACAGTGCACCTGAACTATTATCTTGCTACTGGTAAAAGGGAATTTGAGTTGAAAAGAGTAGAAGTGGGTTAAAGAGCTCTCCAATTCAAAATTTCCAGTTTTCTAGAGAATCAAGTATTTCAGAATGGATGCAATAATTATCATGACTATGGAATGTTTCTTAGACGTTCATTAAAATTGGCTAATTATTATTCACTTTCAACTTCTTCAACAGGACAGGCCATGAGAAAGTGCAAAGCAGGTGGTGAAGGCTTTTGTTGTATAGTTTTGCTGGTTGACTGTATCCTTGGATGTCAGATTATTTAAATCTGATACTATTATATTTCAAAGTATAATTATTTTTCTTTAATTAATATTAAATGTGTATTTAGTAATTTATGGTTATAATCCATGCCTTTTATCAGTTGAAAAGTATCAAGTCACAGCAGTGTTTGTCATTCTCAAACTGGCTATAGGTAGCTGTAAAAGGAAAATAATTGAATGATTAAACAATGAATATATGTATGCAATATAAAATGCTCCATCCCATTTCAGGAAATGCTGCTCTTTATTATCTCTTTGTTGGGCTGATGATTTTGTGATCCTACAATATTTAGTTTCTCAATAAAAGGAAGACATAACAGGAAGATGAGGTAAGAAAAAATAATGAACTTAAAAATTACCAGAGGCTGAAAGATAACCCAGTTTTCATAGGGATAGGTAATTAACATGTCAACTATAATTTGGTGATAAGAAATTTGAAGTATTCTTAAAAGGTTACAAGTATATATTTACCATCAGTACTTACTATAATGATCTGATGCTGCCATTAATACAGATGCTCTTATAGAAAACTACATTGGAAGCCAGATACCTACATTTGTGGCAATTTTTATAGTGCATATGTTTTATAAAAATTCTACTAGTTGAACAATTCATCTGACAAGTATATTTACAGATTGGGACATGGGTCTTAAATGAAAAAAAGAAGTCATTGTGCCTCACTATCCATCTCTAAACTATGGATAAAGATGTTTAGCTCTATAGTAATATGTGTACAGAGCTATCAAAGAAAAGGTCATTTTATACCTAAGTATATGAGTACATACAGTATAAAGGAGCGCAAGAGAATTATTTGCTGAGGTGCCAGATTTGTTGTCACAGTGAAAAAAATATTTTTAGAATGTTCAATAAAATAACCACTTCTGATTTTATTGTTTTTATTTCCTCTTTAAACTAGCCTATTTCTGTCTGACAGTTACACACAGTATTATACATACAGTTTTCTGAAATTCTTAGCATCTTTAAGGTGACTGGGTTCAAAGTAATTAGTTTTATGTTAATTAGGGTTTGTAAAATATTCACAAAATGCTAAGAAATTTTTGAAAGTTAGCGTATTTTCTAAAATACAATGATGATTGTTCTCTGAAAATGCAATGCCTGATATGAGTGTTTCTTTAGTGTGCTAGTGTTGGGATTGTGCTGACACTCTGATGTTGCCATGTGTGCTTGATATTCGCTATGCATATAGTTCCACTAGAATGTCCTCTCTCGACACATTGAAAATACAGAATTATATGACTGCAGGGTGTATCCAGAGAAAAGATATGGGACCATACTGTCACATCAGATACACTAGGACCGTTTCACTGTGGGATACACTTTCTGTAGTAATATACACTTATGAAAAGGTGAATAAAACTCTATCCTTCTGTTTTGACAGCTTTTGACAACCAGCACAAGTTTCAGTGACACAAAATAGTAAAT
This sequence comes from Pseudotriccus pelzelni, assembly GCA_035584735.1. Classification (NCBI taxonomy): domain Eukaryota; kingdom Metazoa; phylum Chordata; class Aves; order Passeriformes; family Tyrannidae; genus Pseudotriccus; species Pseudotriccus pelzelni. The sequence continues at coordinate 74,547,960 of JAWMRA010000078.1, forward strand.
CTATGGAGACTAGAACATCCAAATTTAAAAATTTTTCTAGTCTGTAAAGAACTATTAGAAAAGAACCTTCCTGGAGTGCAGTGGAACCAGTGTTGTACATCCTATAACTCAGGAAATGTTCTGGCATCTTATCCTATGTCTATGTAGAAAAATTTCATCTCTGCAAACTCGCATGTTATTTATGAGAGCAAAAGTTGTTTGAACTTTTTCTTGAGAGAGAATTCTTATTTATGGCACTGATACTTAAAAAAAAAAAAAAAAAAGAGGAGCTCTAAAACCACTGTTTCACATGTTAAACTTGAATTACTGGTAGTATTCTACCAATGTCATTATTGCTACTAGAATCCTAGTCTAACACTGTGAAAATGCTTCATATATGTGAAGCACTTAAATACAGTGTAATGATTAGTTTTATACAAAATTCCAGAAGTAAATAAAGAATTCTGAGTTTATAAAGGGGTTGAAAACTGTGCAATAAATACAATATAAAGAACAGAATGCACAAGACTGAAACAAAATATTGAACAGCTGCTCACTAATTAACCATCATCCTATCAGTGCACAGAACTAAACACAGGGGAACCGACCATTGCTATCATATAATTAAGATTGAATCAAGATCCATGTATGAAGCATCTGAATTAAGAATACATAAGAGCTTAAATCTTGCATTTCTTACCCTCTGAGTGCTGAATGCTACAGCATGACCAATTTTGTGTGCCATTTCCTAGGCTTTTTTCTGAACACTCTGAGAAAGCTGTTTTCATTTTGTAATGCTGCATTGGTACTTAACAGGTTACTAGCAATGCTGTAGTCTTTGGCTCCATGCAAAATGTTGCTACTTGGCCTAATAAGGTACCTGACAACAAGCGTTTAGCTTTTATGGAGACCAGAACAAGAGCAGGACAGAAAGCAAAGCCTTTCTGACACGGCCATGAGGAGCAACAAATTTTGAGACGAAAGACCTACTCTGAGGAAACAGAGTCCTTAAAAGAAGTGCCTGATGAATGTTCAGCATTCTTTGGACATTTCATCACATGAATCCTTTGTGTGGCAAGATGTAGCATACCTGGCCCAAAATGTGAGTCAAATGCATGAAGTTTTCTTAACTGTGTAGGTCCTTTTACAATGCAAGGTAAATGAAATGTAAGATGCGATGTTCTAGGATGATCACTAAAACTTGAAAAAAATACATGTCTTTCAGGTCTAATTAAAAAAACCCAAAACAACCTTTAATTAATGACAAGCAATGACAATAATGAGGATTTACCCTCTATTATAGTGAAAGCATATCTTTCTTTCTAAAGAAACTTTAATTTCAAAGAAAATAGTGAGAGGACAGAATGATCATGGAAGGTTTACTTCTGCTCAGCTGAAACACTTTCTGACACAAATCAGATATCAGCCTTTTGCCTCTTAGGAATGCCACAGTTAGCAGTTGTATGAACCTTCAGAGAAAGACCATGCTACAAAGGTGAAAGAAAAAGATACAACCTGCATAATGTTTTATCTGGAGATTTTTGTAGCAATTTAGTAGCCTAAATAATCAAGAATGATATAGAGCAGAAATTACTAAATCAAAGTTCTCCTGACTTCGAGAGGAATTTATGGTCTTAAGCTTGAATTGTATAACTGGGTATGGTTGAACCTTACAAGTCATTATCTTCTTATTGAAAACTCTAAGGAAAATGCATTATGAAATAAACCAATGATTTCTATGACCTAATTAAAAATCAAAAATGTTAAACAAATTGAACTGACCAGTTTATAAAAGAACCGAACAAATAGCAAAAACAACGCAACAATGCTAACAACTACTAGTGAGCTAATATCACATCAAAAACCTGTCAAGACTATAACTGGCCCAGATTTGCATAAGCTATTCTAACACTCAAATATATCATGCATATATTTAAATAAAAGTCTCAATTTTTCTGCTTTTTAAAACTTCTATATTTTTAACAGCACTTTACTTCTGTCTTCCACTTCTTTAATCTTATGCTTTCTCTGTTTTCACAGGAGTCTTTGGTGCTTCACTCCAGAAAAAAATCAAGCAAGCAACAAAAAGTGTTATTTTCATGTTCCCAGCTGCTTGAACAAATATTTGCATAATACAATGTTTTAGGTTACATAAAACTCATCTGTGTGAGTACATCTGTGTGTCTCTAAAGCTGAGAGCAGAGGGGAGCTCAAGTGTAGGACTGGGGGAGTCCCTGGCAGGTCTAGGTGAGTGTGTGTGTATGTGTGCATGTGCACATACAGCAGCCTGTACCAGCAAGCAGAGTGGGATTTTGTATGCCTGGGGGACAGCACAGCTGGGGAAACTAGGGTCCAGGACCTAGGAACTGGACAGACTGAAAAGGTCTAAGTCCTGGAGGGATCCTCCTTGTATATATGCATACAAATATCTCCTCCCCAGTGAACTTTCTTGTTTTTCAGATTGAGAGGAGAGCAGAATAAGACCACAGCTTATATCTGTGTTCATGCAATATGTATGCTCTATGTGTGTGCCTATGGGAAATATATATTCAATCAGCTGAACTAGTTGAATTTAGTTAGTTGAATCTGGGGACGTTCAGCTGCAGCAGTCTCACCTCTCTCTGTTGGATCTGGCACAACAAATTTTCCTCTAAGAATATGGGCTATGGACCTATTTAAACTTTGTCACAAGCAAGGCATAGCATATCTGTAGTATATACATGTACTTTGTGAGCATATGCCTGATAAGAATATGTCTTCAGCATCACTTCTTGGATCTCATAACATGAAGTGACAGCAGCCTCACCTCTCTCATGCTGCTGGACTGAGACATGTTATATCTTCCTTGATGAGAATGATTCTTCTCTTTCCCTTTTTGGTCAAACACTATTTAAAAGCAAAATGCTTGTGGTGACATATGATATGTACTTTATCAGCTATCTTCCATTTTTCCTTTTCTACCCACAGTCGTATTGAATCAGAAATATAAAGGAAACATAGGAACTAGGTATTAAAAATGCACAACAGTTTTGTCTTTCTTTATATACATCTCTTCTGTCTGAATGTATTCTTTTTCTAAATTCCTGGTTGAGATTGAGGTCTCTTCTGTGCTTTTTTAAACAAAGTGTGTTGCACTGGACCTTAATTTGAATTTTTGCTCCAGTGAGTTTGTCAAAGAAAAAATGACAAAAGCCTTTGCTATCTTATCTGTTCAAGGCACAGTTAACCCTTTTCGTCTCAAGTGAAATTATCCCTCTTCTTCTGGTGTAGTGTTCTTCACAGAAACAGTGATGACTTTCATTCAGGAGTTTTGACTACAGGCTACTTATCTACTCTTCTACAACTTGCATGATGCCTGATCAGTAACAATACTTAAACCACTCCTACTTTTGAAGTTGAAAGGTTCGCTTCATGCTTTGAAAAGTAAAGGCATCAGAATCCACACAATCATTAATCATTTCACTATTCACAGCTTCCATAAGATCATGACATACTTCTATATTAAGATTTACAAAACTGTCATGTGTGTGGTAAAGGTAAGAAATCTTGTGTGAGTTTTACGTCTGGTATTGTCACTCTAAGGATGTGATTGTCTCTTGTTTGTGCAGTGGCCCTTGACAGTAGGGTTCTGCTACTGCTGTTCTTGGTGCCCCTCACGTTACAAAGAGGAAGAGGAGAAATGGAGACAGGCTTGAATATGGACATGGACAAACTGGGAGTGGGTTTTGGCGGATGACAATAAAAGACAAAATACTTCAGGTTGGGAGGTAGAAAAGGAACAGAAGAAGAAGGCAGAAAGTAGAGGAGAAATAGTTCTTTAAATGCATTCTTTCAGATACTGAGGAACATGTACATGCAGCAGAAAGTGATAAGTGTGGTCTGCATTTTGACTTTCTCTAGTCCAACTTTCATCAGAAAAGATGCACATTTCATTTCAGCACACATTTCTCTTATTTTCTTTATCATTCATGATACTAATCAGCTAATACTGCTAACAATAACTGTGGCAGTTAGAAAACATCTTGCAGAACAAACCTTTATGTGATGAGCTTTTCTGCTAGAGTGAAGCAGATACTTCGTAGCACGTGTAGAAACACTTTCACATTTTTATATTCCCATGCTACTGCATACGTATTGATTAAAATGCTACAGTCAGTGAGGTAAAGTGCATATTTTAGTTGGGCTAAGTTGTGATACTGATCTATTTGATGTTTGTTTAACCTACGTGTGAAAGAACTACAGTATTGCAATATTTGGGCAGGTAATCCATTGCAATATTTGGGTAAGTAACAGCTTTACAGATCTTTCCAATACTTTCTAAATCACACTAGCTAAAGCTGAAGAATAAGCAACAGATTGTTCCACATGCCCCAGAAGTGTAACGATTGGGACTGAAAATCCAGACAATTAAATTTCCTCCTTTGTGACCAAATCAACTATTGTCTTTTTGTTTCTTTTAGGACAATGAAAATTTTGAAACTGCTGTCATGGGGAGAGGAAAATATACATTCTGAAAATACTTGCAAGATCTGAGTTTTCAAAATAAACTAGGATATGTTTGTGTGTATTCTGAATAGGGTAAAAGAACTATGGACTTTCAAAGAATTTTAATCTTTTGCTGATGGGAGGGGTACAAGTGGATTCATTGGTCTCTCAAATTAAGCAAATGTGTTAGAGTCTAAAAAAAATCCCCTTGCCTTTGATAACTTGAAAAGCTGAACATTGTAAATAATGCAGTTAGTTATTTTTATCTGTATGCAGTCATGCCAAAAAACATGAGAAAAATGTTCTCGGTATAACTATCTAAAAAAACCCACAACCTTTTCTGTGTTATCATTTCAATTATCCATTTCTAGTATGGTGCTTATGAGTTTTTGATCTTTTAATTTTTTGTAGATTTTAGAAGTAGTTGTGTAGTGAATGTAGATTTCAATGTAGCAGTATCATATCCCTTACTGTTAACATAGTGTTTACACATACCCAACCCTGCTACCTCATTCTATATCAATCCCCCTAAATTCTGTCAGTGTGTTTAGTTTCTTTTCAAGGTAGAATTGTAGAAAAGCACCTTAAAATCTGCACCAGAAGATATAAACATAGACATAACGACCTTCAAGCCCGGAGTTCTCGAAGGGCTCCAAGGACTGCATGTGCTGTGAAGAAGATGAAGATGAGGAAGAGGGGGTCCCAAATCCCCTAGACTCAAATCCTGAAGGAGAGTGTCGGGGGGGCAGAACGGGTCAGAACCAGGGGGTGGACGAACAGGGATTGGATGGAAATCATTATAAAATTGTAACACCTGAGTCGAAAGGTGTGCATGGGTATGTAATCCTGGAGCCTGGAGGCTCATTAAAACTCTGCTCCCTTATCCTATCTCCTGCCTAATTTGGCCTGGAGTCTTTTTTCCTCCTCCTCCTGCCTCCTTCTTTTAGGCAACAGTACTTTTGTAAATTACTCAGCTACAAAATATTCAGCTATTCTTTATAATATATTAAAGAGGTGGTGATAGTAGCTCTCAACAATCATAGTGGGGCTCATCAAAAGAAAGAAGCCAGAGAGTATTGTACTACCACTCTGGAAACGGACCTAAGTCTTTGGATCAGTCAGTAAAAGGAAGACACGTGACTTGGTCAGTCCAGGTGACTCGGTAATTGTTTAATTGTCCTTTTTAAGTAGAGATTATAGGTGAGACAGAGTTGCCAGTCACTCTTATTTGGATTAGGAAAAGGAAACAGAAATATTACCCCAGCAAATACCATAATTAACAGAAAGATTTGTGTGCAGAAGTGGCTGGCAGGCCCTTCTAATCAGCAGGTATCTAGCAAATGCAGCAGAATAGCTGGGAAGACAAGTGGCAGCAGCAAAGAGGGAAGAAAGGAAAAGAGAAAAACTAATTTCCTTTTTTCTAGAGAACAAAGAAATCAACCATTTAGTTATTAGATCTATAAGGTTGCCTTCATGGATAATTACTTGATATTGAAAGAAGTACTAGGTGATAATATAGTGAATGGTACTGTTACTTGAGAAATTATATTGCCCAGAGAAGCGGATTTGTTCACAATATATTTTAACATTTTTTTTCCTACTGATTCACTGCATTTTTTTTTATATCTTGCAACCCAAGAGACAAAAAATCCAGTTGAAAGTTTACATCAGTGCACAGTATACTGTCCTAAGAATTCAGTCATATTTGGAGTCATGTGGCTTTCTTTATTTTACAGGAAGGTGTCTGAGAAATAAACTTTCACTATTACTTATCTTCTAGTAAATAAAAAAAAAGTCCTAAACTACTTTTGAAAACACTTATGTTGTCCCACACATCATTTAATTTCTGAAAGCCCTAGAAATTCTAAATCTTTTTCCAAATAGTCTCAGGCATGTTCTGACCTCAGCAGAGTTGGTTCAGCAATCAGCATTATGCTTGATATTTTGTTTGAATTGAGAGATCTATCAAGACTCTTGCAATGAAAGAATATAACCCTGCCAGGGGCTCAGTCATTAATGTCCAGACAGAATTGAGCATTTTGTATTGCTGGTTTATAAACCTTCATGTTTCTGAACAAGGAGATGAGATAAAAATGTTCCCCAAATATTGAAAAATCATGCTCTAGATCAGATAATAATCTATTTTTTATTTCTGATATAAGCTTTTTTATATTAGTGTATTATAAATCACAATTTCAAATTTTGCTTTTCCGTATGAGACACTAAATGAAACCTTATTTACATTAGTAACAAGCAGGAATAGTTACACTGTAGTCATTTGATTGCTTTGAATTGCTCAGTGTATAGAGAACAGAAAATAAAGCAATCACTTCTTAGTAGCAGTGATTTCAAAAATAGGTGCTAAGCTACCAAAAATACTTCACAAAATGTCTCTTCATGAAATCAAGAAAACATAGGATAGAAGGAAACATATTAAATGAAGAAAATATATTCATACTGCTGAGAACATACTTGAAGCCATGTTATATTGTAAACATTCAAGTATGGATTAGATCTGCTGACTCAGTCTGATGGGTTAAATATAAATTAAATTCCATTCCTCCTGTGAAGAAATAACATCTTCAACATTTATTGGTGCATGGTGAGAGAAACACAACATTCCAAGCTTTCAAGAGGTAAAGTAATTTAATGTGCAAGGAGTGCAGGCAAACCATCAAAATGGCTGAACAATTAGTGTCTAAATTAAAAATAATAGCATTCTAAGAATTATGTTTTTAAGTTATGCATTAATAGTAGTGACATTATATGGTTTTAAAGGGAATCAAGGTAGTTGCATTACTGAAGGTGTGAGGTTTTTGCTTTTGGTTATATGGGCCTGTAGTATATGGGTCTGATTTGACTGTTCATGAAAGGATGGCTACAAGATCCCAGAATGGCTGTTATACCTAGTTCCAAAAGCCATTGTGGGCAGTCAAGAAATGCTTAAGGAAACAGAACAGTTGCAAAGTGTCACGTTGTGTTCAGAAATAAGCAGGTACAGGCAGGTAGAACCAGGCTCTGCATGCAGCTTGCCTGGTAGAGGGAAATACTACAGAAAAAAAAACCTGTTGTATTATTTTACTCTTTCTGAAACAGGAGGAAACCAGAGGGATCACTCCTGCTATGCTTTCAAGGACAAGCAGCCATGTACTCTTTCTTGCTCAGTATAATCTGGGATTTACAAGATGTAAGCACTGCTGCACTAAACTAGGTTATCTCCCCAGTATCCTACTCCCTACAGAGGACATTAGGGAGACAGGCACCAGCCTTACTCACTCCTAAAAACTGAAAGAGATAGTGAAGAATAATGACTGATTCACACACCTGCTGAATACTTGCCTATGTAAAATGAATTGAGGAATACAGTATTTGTTCAACTCAGCTCTTATACCAGTGCTAGTGTGATGATGAATATTCCTATAAAAAAAGTAAAACACTGATAACGTTAACTTGAACAGTAGCAGTTAAACTGTCTTAAAAGCATGCTAACAAACTAGATAAATATATTTATACGCTTCTAGGTTTGACTACTTTAGAAGAAAGGATTTTTTCAGGAAAAAAAATAAAAAAAAAAAAATTAAATCACTTTTCTTTGCAAGGTGAAGTTGATTTATACATGATCTTAACTCTGAGGCATGTCATGCACTACCAGCGGATGTTACTCAAAATTGTCAACATTCGTTTTCAGGGTGCTACACTGAGCATCTCAGGAAGAATTATATGAAGACAGAATCACATTCTCAGGAAATAATATCCTTTCAGGAAAATTACAAGCAAGCCCCTTGACAGGTTCATTATAAGCTTTTTTGTACCTTAGATTTATTAAACTCTTTTAACTCATACTGTTAAAATTATATGAGAAAAAGGAAGAAAAAAATAAGTCTAGAAGAATTCTATTACTGGTCTGACAAACAAGTAACTCAGTTTTTAGAAATAGATCTTGATCTGGTTGTCTTGGCCTCCAGTAAAGGAGCTTCCATTTATTTCTTCACAGGAGTTAGAGCTGCTTTTTTTCTGCTAAAGAGATAAAAGGCAAAAATGTGTCATGATTTCTGTGTAATGAAAAGTGATTTAAAAAAAACCTGGAATTGAACTAACAGGGCATTGAGAATTCTGGGCATGTTATTTGTCAGGTCTCCAACATTGCAAAGACCTAAGAAAAGTGGGTGCCTTTGTTTTTTCCTGTGATCTGTTGCTGCTGGGTGGCTTATGGTATTCTTTAGGTGTCTAGGTTTCTTTTGTAAAAGTCGTGGTACATTAGTTAGAATAGTCCAAGTTTAATGCAGGGAAATGAAAATCAGTATCTTCAGCTAATGCCAAAGTGTAGTTCAGAATCTGTATAATACAGGTCACTGGGACTATCATATCTGCAAATTTTGACACTGTGCTGGAATTTGTAAGGGAGGATATCTGTAGCTCTACCATTTCCTTTCTTCCTCTTCTCCTTTCTTGCCCAATAGATCACCAGTGATTATCATAGAATCATAGAATAAACCGTGTTGGAAAAGACCTCCAAGATCAAGTCCAACCCTTGATCCAACACCGCTGTGGTTCCTAGATCATGGCACTAAGTGCCACATCCAGTCTCTTCTTAAAAACCTTCAAAGACAGTGAATACATCAGCTCCCTGGGCAGCCCATTCCAATGCCTGATTACTTTCTCTGTAAAAAATTTCTTCCCAATATCCAACCTAAACCTCCCCTGGCAGAGCTTGAGACCGTGCCCCTTTGTCTTACTGAGAGCTGCCTGGAAGAAGAGACCAACCCCACCTGGCTACAACCTCCTCTCAGGTAGTTGTAGGGAGTGATGAGGTCTCCCCTGAGCCTTCTCTTCTCCAGGCTAAACAACCCCAGCTCCCTCAGCCTCTCCTCACAGGAC
>JAWMRA010000078.1:74557401-74569600 GCA_035584735.1 Pseudotriccus pelzelni
ACTCTGTGCCCAGCCTGGAGCGCTGCAGGGGGTTGTTGTGGCCAAAGTGCAGGATCCAGCACTTGGCCTTGTTGAACTTCATCCCACTGGAATCAGACAATCTCTCCAGCTTGTTTAGGTCCCTCTGCAGAGCCCTCTCACCTTCCAGCAGATCAACACACCCCTTCAACTTGGTGTCATCTGCAAATTTGCTAATGGTACACTCAATCCCCTCATCCAGATCATCAGTAAAGGTATTAAACAGAACTGGGCCCAGCACTGATCCCTGGGGGACACAACTAGTGACCAGCTGCCAATTGGATGCAGCACTGTTCACCATCACAGACATCACATCCCCAACAGAAGTGGCTAGATTGAGTTCAAATTGTGCCTTTGTCCTTTAATTTTCTTTCTACATGACCTAATTATATTCCTAAAGTCTTCACGAGTAGCCAGCCCTTTTTTTCCATTGTCAGTAAACTCTCTTCTTTCCTCTAATTTCCTTCAAAATCTCCCTGTCAGCCGGGCTGGCCAACTTCCCCACTGGCTCACCTTTTGTCACACTATTCCTGTGCATTCAAGACTTCCTTCTTGAAGGGTATCCATCCCTCCTGGACCGCTTTGTTTTCGAAGGCTGTTTCCCAAGGTACCCTCTGAACCAGTCTTCTGAGTGGGCCAAAATCTTCCCTGTGGAAGTCCAGCTTAGAGGTTTTATTGATGACCCCCCTTGCCTCCCTGAGTATTGAAAACTCTATTATTTTCATGGCTACTGTGCCCCAGTGGGTAGCCTCCGACCACCACATCTCCCATCAACCCCTCTCTGTTTGTGAACAGCAGGTCTAGTGGGGCTCTACCCCTGGTAGGCTCATTTACCAACTGGAGCAAGAAATTATCCTCTATACACTCTAGGAATCTCCTAGAGTGCCTCTTCTGTGCTGTGCGGAGTTTCCAGCAGATATCCAGCAGGTTAAAGTCTCCCACAAGAACAAGGGCTGGTGATTTTGAGACATCCACCAACTGCCTGTAGAATAATTCATCATCCTCATCATCCTGATTGGGTGGTCTGTAACAGACTCCCACCAGGATGTCAGCCTTGTTGGCCTTCCCCTTGATTCTGATCCACAGACACTCACTTTTATTGTTATTGACTTCCAAGTTCTACAGAGTCAAGAGACTCTCTTACATATAGAGCCACCCCTCCACCTCTCCTACCTTGCATGTCCCTTCTGAAGAGCTTGTAGCCATCCACGGCAGGACTCCAGTCATGGGAATCATCCCACCACGTTTCCATGATGGCGACTACATCAGTGTTTTCCTGCTGCACAGTGGTTTCCAGCTCCTCTTGTTTGTTACCCGAACTGTGTGCATTGGCGTACATGCACTTCAGCTGGGCTGCTGATTTCACTTCTAACTCTGGCTTTCCACCCTTAGGCTCATCCCTAGAGAGCCTGGTTTCAACCCCTTGCCCTTTCAAACCTAGTTTAAAGCCCTCCTGATCAGCCCCACCGACTTATGGGCTATAGTCCTTTTGCCCTTGCTAGATAGATTAAGCCCATCTGATTTGAGAAGATGAGGTGCCATGGAATTTGCCCCAAAATTTGCCCAAAATTCTGCCAGTGGCACAAATCCTTTAGCCACCTATTGCTGAGATGGGTTTTCCTACTGCTCTCCTCATTCAGCCCTGCTACTGCAGCAACTGAGGCAAACACCACCTGTGCTCCTGCCCCATTAACAGATGTACAGATTATTTTTTTACAAAAAATATAATGCATATGTATTTCAAGAAATGCCACAGAAAATTTATGTGCAAACACAAGGCTGAAATATTTGAAGAATTTTAGATTTTAATCCAGGTTTTAGTAAAAGTCCAGAAAGAGACAACGTGTTCTCATTCACATGTGACTCAAGTATTTGCATAATCTGTAGAAATAATTAATTAATTTTAACAAATAAGATTTTTTTTACTCTTACTCAAAGTCTGGTATACACATTTAGTAGTCTTCAAGGTAAATATTCTACTTTTCATTACCTTAAAAATGCATGTGTACTGGCTAAATATATTACTGCTTGCTGATAAAGTGCTTGATTTCGTGAAGATTGCTAGGTGCTTTTGTGAACTTTTTACTCTGCTGAGATCATCCAAAAAGACCAAGTCAATTCTGCATCCTGCATCCTCTCTTGCTGATCGTGAAGACCATAAAATGTGGTAAATTGCCATGGTAGTATTTTATAATGAGACTGAAATGTTATCATCTTCAGAAAGAAGAGTTGATAGAAACACACCCTTTTTTAAAGCATAAGTTCATATAAGGATATCTCTGAAAATAAATAGAACAAAACTTCCAAAAATATGATTCTCATAGATATGTGGTGCAGCCCAAATGATGTGCATCATCTCTTTACATTGAATCAAACAGAGGAGAAATCATACACAAGATTCTTAAAGGTTTAGTTGGTAAGCCTTAGCTCTTCTGCATGTTCTCAACTTTCCCATGGGATAGATAAAGATTGAAGAAAGAATCAGGTAAACTGAAGAGAAAGCTTTGTTTCCTCTTTAACAACTTCTGTACTTTCATCAGATATCAGAGTATTTGCAAAATTCAAGCTTTTAGAGGTACCTTAAATTTACTATTTGAATAGCACAGAAAGAAGTATATAAGGAACGCATAAGAAATATCTAAAGAATATAAAAGAGTTATATTTCTAGTGCTTCTGGGCAAATTTTCCTAAAAAATCTGATAAATTTTTAGCTGAACTATACCTATTAAAATTCTTACTAAGTGTTTTGTATTTAGAATTTGAATGAATGCTTTCTGGTATGCATTTAATTTCTGATAGTGTTCTCTTCTCTTTCTACAAACAACGATAATAAAATTTTATTAACTATATTTGCAACGAAACACTACATCTCATTTTGCTCATGTGTTGGATTTCTGTATGTAACTCTAGGAATTTGACTTTAATCAGTTTTGTATTTAATTATTCAACATGTAGGTCCTTTCAAAAAGTAAAGATAAATTATGCACTTCAAGGACCTAAAACTTCCAGATCTATGCCTCTGGAAAGGCTGCTCTTAGAAACAGAGAAGCAAAACTATAGTTAAATAAATGTATCTTGGCAACACTGTGTGAGTTCATAAACCTAAATGACTATCAGTTGTAAGCAGTCAATTTCTCTCACTGTTGGGAAAAGTCACGAGAAAAAAAAATACAAACAACCTCCCCCCGCCCCCCCCCCAATATAACTGTAGTATTGACTGTCTTATTTTCAGAGTATTGGTTTGTTACAGAAAGATCAAGATTTAAATCTGTATTCTGAACCTATGGGTTACAAATCTTAAGGGATGGTGCACAGTTAGAGACTGAGGCTGTTCTTGTCCCTGCAAAAAAAAATACAGAGTTGCTGCTTTGATTGCACGCCTCAAAGAGGAAAGGGAAAAGCATGCAAGAGTAAAAAGAAGTCGTGCTCATAAAGTGGTGAAAAAGGTGGCAAGAAGAAACTCAAGAGTCCAGAAAGAAATCTTTTGTTAGTGATAACATTTAGACAGAAAGGATTTTCATTTCACAAGCAGCAGAGGCGAAGATAGGTCAGGCAGCTGAAAATCCAGTTATTGTCGCAGAGAAGGCTCCCAAGTGTTGTGCTGCTCAGTGGTGCTGCCCTTTCTTGGCATCATCTCAGAATGACTTCCAGGGCTGCCACTCGGCCACGCTGGGGCTGTCCTCTGTGACTGCAGCTGCCGGCATAGGTCAGTGTTCCCCCTGCCTCAGTCACACAGGGGGGTGATAAGGAGCTAAAGTAGGGTGTGGGGCTCTGCACAGATTTGGTTCATGCACACAGCATATGTTCTCATGCATGAATTGTTTCTTTGATGTACCGACTGCAGTTTCAATCAACAGCAAAAGAAAGCAACTAAGAGAGCAAGGAACCATAAAATCTGAATGAGATCCCAGGAAAGCAAAGCATTCCACAGTTGTAATTTTCAGCTGTTCTCTCAGTCTGGAAGGGATCTTACTGTTTTTTTAACCTACCTTGAAAGATCAGGCTTTGCAACTCTGGAAACAGGAGAATAGGTATCACAGAACATTGTAATGAGTTGGCTGTCCTCCATTAACTGCTTTTAAGTGATTTACCATGGCTTTTTATTAATCTCATCTATTTTCATCTAACTCTCTGAAAAACTTTCATATGTAAAACTTTGCATATGGCCTATCCCATTGTCTGTGTTTTTATTTGCTTTTTGATTGATATTCTAAAAGAAAATGCTATGAGTGAGAGTGTAGATAGGGTAAATTTCCAAAGTCAGACATTGCAGTATAGTCAATTCCTTTTCAAGTCGTATCTCCTTAGTGATGAGGTACAGAGCTCAGAATCATTATTAAACAGAAGCATATATGTAAATGAATTTGTGTATCATAAGCCGAACAGTAAAAATGTTATTATATAATATAGAGCGATCATGTTCAAAGTTCAGGTTTAAACTTATGTAAACACATTTAGACTTGCCCATGGGTAAGATTTTCATATTACAACTTGAAAAAAAAGCGGATCTAAGTACCACGTGTCTCCTAAAAAGAATATTTATTGCAGAAATAGAATGTTCCTCAGAACAGTCATGCTGCTTACTTCTTATTAAATATACATATTAGGGAAGATGTTTTAATCCTGTTATCTGTGAGCTTCAGAAAGTAGTTCTGAGTTATCTGGCATTATTCTTCACTTTTAAATGCTGTGAAGAAAAAGCTTTGGCAAAAAACAGCATGTGGCATGTGTTGTCAAATTGAGCATTCTCAAGTAATTATTTTCTGAAAGTAACAGGTTGAATGTTATGGATTGTTCTAGTGATGCGCACTGCTGTCAAAAAGTACAATAATAAATTTCAAAATTTAGCATTTCAATTAGAAGTGACTGCCAAAAATCCCCCATGATCTTGTCCAACATGACTTGTTTTCTGTATGATTTTAATTCATTCTTATTTTTGGTTTCTCCAGTGAGGAGTTCTGCCATTCCAAACTGTCTAGAGGCAGTGAGTAAAATTCAAAACTCACTTCAAAATTAATAAAATGTTGTTGGACCCTAGAATTATTAAAAGTTAGCATAAAATATAAGCAGAACTTATAAGTGGTGTGACATTTGTTAGTTAAAATTTACTAAAATATTTCTTTCTTTTTTTTTTTTTTTTTCCTATTCAGGCTACCTCTTTTACCTCCCAAGTGTTTTATGGTCTTAAATTTTTCAAATTTTATCTCAGGACAGTTTAGAATAAAGGTCATTCTATCATTCAAAATGTTTTGCAAATAAGCTATTTCTAGTGTTTGCCATTTCAGGTGAATGAATTGATTTTTAGACAAATGTTTCTTTTGAAAAAGGGTAATAACCTGATATATTTTGTGGTGTACTCCAACAAAGGCTAATATTTAGATAAAAGAGAGGCTTTATCTACTTTGTTTTGCATCTGCTTTTAAAATTGTTGATATTATAATAATTATGATTAACAATAATAATTATTTTTAAAATCCAGAATTTTTTTTGCTGTTATGCAGTAGCTCAAAGGCATCACTTTCATGTTCTGCCCAGCTCCCAAAAGAAAAATATGAAAACATTAGTACTGAATAAGTGTCAATAACACAGATTTGAATACCAAATATAAAGTGTTGGGGCTTTAGAATGGAAGTAGTATTGCTATCATGCTGACTATGACACTCATAATGTAAACGGAGAAAATGTCTACATCCTGTGCCAAGATACGAAAATAGAAACCTTAAATAATTTATGTTTACTTGCATTTTAAAATCATAATAGACAACCGGATAAACAGTTTATGTACGGTTTATCTGCAAAAAAGTTTTATTTTTTTTTATAGTTTTTTCTCTATATGTTCGAGATAGTTTGAGCTAGAAAACCTAGAAGCATATGTATTAGAAAAACAGACTAGAGGTATTACACAGAGAAGAACAGCCCAAAATGTATTGCATTACCCCTTCTTTTCTTTCATGACTTGTCTTTTGTTCACTATTTTCAAGGTTACTAATGTGTTAAAGTGAGTACAGGAAGATCATTAGTTTTACAGAATGACAAAGATGCTGTCTTTATATGATATTCTATCTGATTAAAAAAGAGATTTCCAAAGTAGGTAGGAAGCTGACACAAGATTGAAAGCTACAGTTACTTGGAGAAGGAAGATACTGCTTTATTTTCAAATTATTCACCCAAATATACGCTTTCATTTCATTCATTAACAACTAATGTGCTTCTTTAAGGAAGGGGGAAAACGTTGGAGAACCTACCAGGAAATGTGTGAACTAAGTTGTCAAAACATTGCTTTGATGTAAGAGTAACTTGAAAAATCCTTCTAATACTCACTCAACACAGGTAGAAAAAAAATAGAAATAGAAAACAATAAACTACCTTTTTTTATACTTCTTCTTTTTCAATTACCTAATAGGTAATCCTTGATGCCTCTTTTATCATGAAGAGCCATGGCTAGATAAGAAAGATCATAAATTTTGAACAGTTGTGACAGACATATTGGCCCTATTCAAATCCATCTTCAACAATTTTATGAAGTTATGTCTATAATGAGGGCCACTGTATAAGATATCAGAGTAAAATGGAGATGATACTTTTAAGATAAGATCTGTCTTTTATTAATAAAACATATTTTTTATATAGCAGTGTACATTCCCTTCAGATTTTTTTTTAAGATAAAAATAATCATATACAGAGATAGCTCTTGTAATTATAGAATTTGATGCCCAGAAGTATAAAGTGCAGATTTTGGATTACTTTTGTAACTCAGATTACTGATATTATCAGGAATGGCTGTTGTGGATTTAAAAGTTATAGAAGAATAAATATTGTTTAAAGAGTTACAGGAAATATCTTGTAATGGATCAGAGTACAGGAGAACAAAGTTCTGCTTAAAGCATTAATTTTGTTCGAATAGATTTCTTCTCAACAGAAATGTGAATCCTGACACTAAAAAATGCAAGGTTGCTCTATATCCCAGTTTTACAAAGCAGATATTAATGAATGCATTTGATGGCATACTTGAGGTCTAAATAAAAAACATGCCAAATGCTTAAGACAATGTGTGATTGCTGTGTGCCCTTTGCATGCTGCTAGTGTACAAATAAAAATGTGAAATTTCTTTTCTATAAGGGATATTCTGTAGAATATCTGAAAGAGCAAGGTTGTGCTGTGAGCAATCCACACTGCATTTTGTAGGCCTAGCCTTGACATAACCAGGAGGCTACTCACAGACAGTGGAAAAATACAGAGACATGATGATAACAGGTTTTGTGGCTGAAACAAAGAGAAACCTGTGCCAAAATAAGGGTGGAGTTTCCAAGAGAAAACAATGTTCTCATACCTCGTGGACACCTGTAATAATCCAATAAAAAGTGTGTTAGTAATGCATGTTTAGCTAGTGGGCAATAATCTCTAACCAATAGTCTAAGAAAGAACACGCACCAGGGGACTAGTGAAAGTGTATAAAGGAGCAGTTTATGTAAACAGAGTTGAACATTGCTGGATCACATTGGTTGGTATGCAAGTTTGTTCCATGATCTCCTCTGCCAACAGTATTCTCACAATAATAAATTTTTAATCAATAATATAAATAACTAAAATTTCCTGTCAATTACTAAAATTAATTTGCAGATTAAACAATTGCTTGTTTCAGTATCATAGCATATGTTGATTTTGGTGTGTCAGAATATGTTTTAGCTAATAAGAAGTAAGAAATCTAAATTACTTAAGTGAATGTATTTGAATTCTGAATTCACTCTCTTGCTTTAGCTGCTGAATATTATAGGAAAAGAAAGGATTTGGCAAACTTGGATAAAATCCTATTAAAATGCAAATGCCATGAATTTCTAGATAATGAAGTATGCATTAAGCTTGGAACACTAATGACCATAATAGTAAAAAGTATATGGCATATTTTATACACCTCTACCATTTCTTCTGTTCACTTAGATGAATGTATTGAGATAGTGATACAGGTTATATATTCCTTTTGCCAAAAAGTACTTAAGAGGTTTAAATCCCCATTGTTTTATCTGCGTATTTGTTTTACTTTTCTGCTTGTATAAAAAAAATATTGCAGTCCAAGAAGTAAGATTCTCAGATGTCAGCACCCAATTTTGAAGATTTTTGGAAATCCTAAAAAAAATACTTTTTTTTACAAAGTCAAGCACAAATTACTCCATTTGCACTAGACACAGAAATGGGCTCTGTATTTGACTCATGTTTCAAGTGATCACTGCTGTTACTTTCTTTCAAAAAATAAAGAAGGAGGTGACTGCTAAGGCACTACAAAGACATAATTTTCTCTCTGTCAGTTTTTCTGAAATTTGTAATTTTTATGGTCTTTCAACTGGTTTTGATCCCTAGTTAATCTGCACTCTCCTGTCCCTAACCACTTCCTCAATAATGAGGTTGTTCCTTACAAAAGAGACTTGCTTTTACTTCACTCCACTAGTTAAGTGTTAACCAAGGCAAAAATTTTCTTTTTAGAGCTGGTAAAAATTTTTGGAAATTAAAGTATAAAGTTGCTCTCGGTGATATATATTTAGAAACCTGGAAAATTGTCTTCATACAGGATTTTTGACTGATATCGCATGGTTCACATTAAAAAGTAAATCAAATCATCATGAACTTTATACATTTAACTAAGAAACATCTATTAATTACACAATTTAAACCTTGCATAGCAGTTACCTGCAAGGACATTTTGTCAAATGAATACTTGAAGGTCCAGTCATGGGGATCCCTCAGGGGTATGTGTGAGCAGGATCAGGTCAGAAACATCCTGTTGTGGGATCATCTTGAGGCAGAGGAACAGCTGCCAAGCAGAACAAAGGTAGGAGAGAGGCATGAGAATTTAGTTTAACAAATGTGTTTTTTTAACAAGCATCTTGGGAGCTAGCATTAGTTTGTGCTGGCAATTGCTTTGAATTTTTTTGAATCACTTTAGGCAGAGTCCCATATATCTCTAGGCAGTCATATTTTAAAAATTAAAATAACTTTGAAGCTTTTAGATCGGCTACATCATACTGATTTCCACAAGTCACTAAAACTACTTTGAAATATTTTGTGACTACTTTCGTCTTTTGTTGGACATAATTCATAATTGTAACAAATCAGAGCAATCGCCTCTTGGGGTGATTCACAGATACAGCAGATTGCTATCATCAATCACATATAGAATCACAGAATGGTTTTCATTAGAAGGGAACCTAAAGATCATCTAGTTCCAACTCTCCTGCTATGGGTAGGAATACCTTCCACCAGACCAAGTAGCTCAAACATCCATCCAGCCTGGCCTTGAACGCTTCTAGGGACAGGGACCAACACCTCTGGGCAACCTGTTCCAGGACCTCAGTACCCTCACAGTAATGAATTTCTTCCTAATATCTAATCTAAATAGAAAAATGGGACTGGAGACATTAACTTGCTGAGCAGGTAGAAACTGTATTTTGTTAATAAATGGAAGAAGTGCATGGCTTAAATTAGACTTTGAAAATAATGTGATGTCATTTAGTTAACTTGATGCTCAGGATTCAAAGAGAGCAACTGTGAAGTAAAAAACTACAAATAATTACAAAATTTTGAAGATATTTTATGTGACCTGTTGGTAAGCACAACCTTAAAAATATTAAAATAAATATTAAGACAAAAAATATGGATATAAACACCTGCTAATGAGTGCTGTCTTTGCAGACAACTGAACTCATATCAAACAGTATCAATTTTTCTAGTAACCTGCTTCTTTATCTAAGTCATCCTGTGCTGTAACTTAGAGCACAGTGATGTAAAACAGTTTCCTACAGCTGTTAAATTGATTTTTTTTTTTACTGAATTAGTGGTTTGCTGTGTCAAATAGTCTAGCTTTTGCTAACTGAAAATAATTTTGCTTTTATTTTCATTAAACTTCATTAAATGTTTGTCCTACTTAGGTTTTATGTTCATAAGTTCATAAAAAAGATATTTAGTCTTAAAGCAGATCTATATCATTGCACTTAAAATTCTATTGTGTTATGTAAAAGAATATTAGAGATTAAAACTTGAATTATTGATTCCTGACAAGTGGAAACTACCTCTTTATTTTAAATTATTTACTTTGTTTTATATCAAATAAACAAAAAGAAAGTCAAATCAATGAATCAAATTTACTTTGTAGTGTTAGGCAACAACCTTTGATTATATCTCTTTTTTCCAATAAATTTCAGCACAGTAGATTTAAAAGAAAAAAAACAAAAGAAAGAAGTCCAAAGAGAAAATTTTAAAACTTTAAACTGTCTTCTTATGTTACTCCAGCATCATCCCCAAAGCAAAAGCCATTGATACAACTATGTATTCATGACTTTACATTTTAAAAATAAAATTCTCCAGGTGAAATTACAAGGGAAGAATAAAACTTGTAAGAAAAATTCTTAATGGCTATGCAAACAGAAAGTACTTGTCAGCTTGGGTATTACTGTGTCCTATTGCAAAAGTCCAGGAAAGTCTGTACAGAGGTTAGGTCTGAAACAAGATAATCATTCAGCACCTACTGTGAGCATCTGGCCTTTTCTAGGTAGGGGGCATGACTGGAGTTCCTCAGAAATTTTTCTCAACTGCTTATAAATAGGAAAAATTTTTGTCCCCTAATAGGCTACATTATTATGTGCTGTGAGTATGTACTGAGCTGCTGGGAAGACTGAAGGAGATTTTGAAATTTATTTCATAGAAACTGGAAAGATAAATTGAGTCTGGGACAAAAATGGGTTGAGAAATTCAGACAGAAACTTTGAACTTTGTCTTACTGAGAAAACTGGGGCAGTGATTCTCAGTGAGTCACTTGCTCCATCTGTCAGGTTGCTCCTACCTGCAACTTACATATCTAATTTAAAAGCAACGTCTTCTATTTAATTGTGATGATTTCTTCTGGAAACAGGAGAATCAGAAACCATTTAGCCAAGGAATGGAGAGGGCAGGTGTTTATGATGCCAACAGGGATAGGAAAATATTAATTAGAAAATACTAATCAAGACTAAATCTAGTAAGAAGTATTTAATCCTCTGACTACCGTTATCACAGCTCTCTCTATTAATCTTTACACCAGATGTACTGAAGGCTTAAATGTGAAGAGTGAAATACAGAACTCCTAGGAGAACACGGTGAAAGAGACAGGCATTCACTTCATAACCTTTCAAATCAGTAATCCTCTAAATCACATAGCATAGATATGAACTGACTGATTTTCTTCAAAATATTCTCAGGTTATGGGGTGCTGGGATTAAAGCTGGTGAAATAATTCCTTTCATTTGTTTTGTGATTTCTTTTAAATGGTCTTTTGTTAATTTTTACTTACGGAGTTTATGAATAAGTTAAATAGTTTGTGAATCTTTTGATCAAGTGTTATCTGTGTGGCAAAATTCAAATAGAGTTTTCAAATGTGTTTTTTTTGGTCCCTATTATTAATTTAATTTTCGGTGGCCCATTTCAATTGCTTGATCACTTATATGATATCCACAGTAGCCAGGCAAATATGAAGTACTTCTGTGAATCTTAAGCACTCTCCTGCTATTCTTACCATCCCATTCAGATATTGAAAGTGTAAAGGGAAACAGAAGGTAATTTGGGACTGCCTCAGGAAAAAAGCAGGTTGACAATTTCTGGCGGTAGCAAGTCAAGATGCTGAAACTAAAGTCTGCCTTGAATGAACAGAGAACAGTGGCTGAGCTAGTGGAATCTGGTGATTTTTTTGGTTGTGTTTTATTTTGCCCTCTGAACTTTTCTCCCTGGTGTTGAACACTTCCTCCAGGTGTTTAATTGAAAAAAGACCATTCCAGGATAGACACTATAAAGGGAAGGTGAGATGGAGTTTATTCAGCATTAGAAAGCAAATGTCATTTTCACCTCTGAATTCATATATATACATATGAATACTATATAAATAAATATATATGGATGCCTACAAAATTTATGTATCTGAATGTGAACTTCTAATCTTATATACTTCTACTTCTCTCAGAGTCACTGAAACCACACAATATCCTTCTTAACCTGTCCCGGTTATGGGAGAGGGTGAAAATCCCAGACCAGCGGGGTCCTTTTCCTGAGTTTCAGCTCCACGTGTTTAGTCCTAGAGGAACAAGACACAGACACAACGTGCAGGGTGAAGGTCAAAACTGATCTGGCTTTATTGGTAACATGGTGGGTTTATAAGGGCAGA
>JAWMRA010000078.1:74569700-74603745 GCA_035584735.1 Pseudotriccus pelzelni
TTGGTCAAGGGCAGCAGTTTCCCAGGTAGCCAGTCCTGCAGGGGCTGCCAGCATCTCTCCAGAGGGAGAGATGTGTGTCCTTGAGCGCAGGGGAAAGGTCACAACACCATCCTTCAGGCAGAAGATTCAAGGAGGATGTCTTTGGTTTCTTTTCACTCTCTGAATTCTTCTGCAGTCCTGAGCCTATCCCCAACATTAACCAATGGAGTTATACGAGAACAAGCAATTCTGTCCTTTCAATTCTTCCTATGAAGAAGAAGGGTTACAGAAATCTTTGGATTCAAATGCTTCAGACTCTTTTGAGGGAAATTATAGGTCCATAAATGGGACTTTGCAGAAATTAAGCAGTCAGTATGAGCTTCATATTATCCATATTCATATCCATATCCAACTACCATGTTTTATTACGTGCATATAATTTATCTCTGTGTATAAAATGTACTAAAAGTGTAGTTTCTTATGTAAGATATATAAAACTTTCTTTCACTGCTTTTTAAGTATTTTTATCTTTTAGGTGTCCAAACACATTAAATCACTTCTGTTTTATCTGATATAGCATTACTATCATTTGATTTTCTAAGATTCATAATAGAAAGAATGTTCACAAAAGTAAGTACCTCACAAGAAGTATGCAGAAATGCACAAGCTCCTGTCTAGGCCTATGATCATCATGGTGCTTACTGAATGACATTCATTATTTGCTTTCATGACATTAAAACTTTGTTAAATCTAGCCCTATACATGAACATCCAGCACTAGAAAATTATTTTGGTTTAAGTTTCTTCCTGTTCTCTTGAATAAGTTAAAGGAAAATGTCTTTTTCCAAGTCCCGTGGAGTCTTGATCAAATTCTTTTGGTGAGATAAGTGAGTGAGTCAAAGCAAAAACTGAGATTGCTCATAAAATTGTCAGTTGGCAACTGATGATCATAATTTTTTTTTTTTCTCCATGTGTTTTTGTCTTTTTTTTTTTTTTTCTCTTTCTGTTCTGTGAATTAACTATATTTGGACTGATTCATAAAAAAGTGAAAAGTACATTTTGATGTAAAGGTGAGGAGTGCAAATTGATGTGAAATACGATATTTAGAGCATTTAGTATCTTTTCATATCAAATTCATTTATTCTGTTGTAAATAGAGAGGAACTAAAGTATTGACATTTCAATTTGTATGATGTTTGGACCTCTGATTTTAGCTCTGATGCATAACTAAAAGCAAGAAAAAGATATGTATTGAGAAATTTGAATTTAACCTCCTCCTAAAATTCTGATTATTTAGATTTACTGTCCTGGATTTGTGCTTTTTCTAGTTCTGAATATCATATATTAATAACTATCATGTCAGTAAATCTGATAAGCAGATGTCATCACATCTTAGTCACTCTGGAATGAAAAAGTAAAAAGCAAATTATACAGTTGGAATCTTAATTTAATTGCACTTTGTATAATTTACCTGGTTTTAACTCTTGTCACAGATTTCCTTGTTGTAGATAAGGGGTTTATTTCTGAAAAAGCATTACAGTAAATAGTCCTGGCTATGGTGCCAGCTATGCTAATATTTGAAACTAAGATTTAGCTTTATTGGATGGACATGTATGATACTGAAATTAGATTTTCTACTTGAAAACAGAAATTAGTTATAATACTGTGGCTAATTTACAACCACATATATTTCTATATACAAACCTCAGTGTTATATCAGAATTCCTGCAAAACAGCAGCCTTTATCTGGCTATATGAAAGCATAAAGAACTGTGAGACTAGAAGCCATCCAAAGGATCTTCTTCTATGTATTAGTATTTTAAACTGAAACTGAAGTTAGCATATTCTACTTAATGTGTATTTTGAATAAAGTGAGATTGTACTATCATTTCTTGTAAGTCAATTAGAAAGACCTTTCCTTCTGCAGTTAAGGAGTCTGAATGTTCATCCACATGCTGAGGGAAATCTAAGTTGGGAGTGGCCAAGGCCTTTTTCCAAAAGAGGTTTGCTGTGCATGTCCGGTAACACGGCTGTGCTGCAGGCACAGGGCACCATGTTAATCATTTTGCAGGTCAACATCTAATGCCTAATGCTATCTGGTCATGCTGGATTCACAGACCATGCCCCAGAAGAAGTCATTTTGTACAATCTTGACAGTGGCCTAATTGCTGGTTGTAAACAAATTCTAAACAAGTATTTAAGTACTTTGTTGAGCCCCCTCTTAAAGAACTTCATCTACTTAAAGTCTTCCAGGCATCCACACTTGGATGTAGGTCAGCACTGTACCTGTGGGACTACTGAATTTTTAAGTGTGACTTTCAGTGTATGCAGGATGTGTGCATAAATTAAGGTTACTGCTTAGGTGGGAGACATGACCCTAAGGGCTCTGCCAGCTGTGACTGTCCTTGCCCAGCCCAAGGGATTTTCCCCCACGCTGTCCATTCACAGAATCACAGAATATGTGGAGTTGGAAAGGACACACAAGGATCATAGAGTCCAATCCTTAACCCTGCGTCCTCGGTACCCAAGCCAGACCCCTGGGCCTGTCAGCCCAGTGACCCCACAGCAGGGCTGGTCTCCTGCTCCCCACAGCCTTGCCCTGTCCAGCCATGGTGCCTGCTGAGCTGGGCCCACCCATGGCCACCCATCCCCAGGCAGGTGCCTGTTTCCCAGGGCTGGAGCTTCCCTGGTGTCTCCTGGTTACTCTGTTCCTGGCTAGGGGTGGAACATATCCTACCTGCCAGGCCCTGCCATCACCTGCTCCTGGCACCTTGAACATAAAGGGGGCATCTTATTGAGAGCTTTTTCTAACTATGATCATTATCTATTTCTTATTTGGAAATAGAACAAATTTTCTTACTTCAAAGAGAAAGCATTATTTCATCATAAGGTTAACAAAACAATACACTTTTTAATGTGTGAAACTCTTAGACTGAGAAGCTCATACAGTGGGCAATGCAAACACTTCAGCATGCCTTAGCAAATATTTCTAAAGATGGGCTGAATTCACACCACATACTTTGAGACAGTTGTGATTTCAAACTGATGCATGAAGTGACTGAAGTTCTTCTGTTAATATTGAAAGGATATGAGTATGCCCAAAGTTTATTTCATGCATGTCACCACAAATATCCCTGCTGCCCTCCTCCTTGTTTTCCCACCATTGTCATTGCACATGATATAGACGTTCTATGAACATGACATCTACCAATTGACTTATTACTGTACTCCTTATAGAGCTATTCATACAATCACTGGTGTTTATGAATGCTGAGGAGAGATGTTCAGCATACTTAAAGAATCATGTGGTGATGGCTTGCATTCACTCAGTTTGCAGATACATAGCCATTGCTGTATTGGGCCCTGGTCCTGTTGGAATAACAGGTGTATTTTGTCTCCGTAGTGTTTAACTCCATAAGTATGAGAGTACCTTGGACTTGACAACTAGTGGAAGAATGAGAACATTCACAATTTGGACACCACTGACTAACCGATTCATCTCCAGCGGTTGAGAAGCAGGAGCTGTGACAAATTTGTCAATGTTGAACAATTTCACAAGGAAGAAAAAAATAATTCCACATTGCAAGGCCATTCAAATGTTCTTTTTGCCAGTAATAAGTCTGGCAGTGAAGTTGGTGCCCATTAAGGTTTGCAGTCCTTTTTTTTCTCAAGGCTAGAGCAAGACATCAGAATTCTCACTTTAAGTATTTTTTAGAAAAAAAAATCCTTACAAAGGTTTTTATATAATAGCTGTCAAAACTGTTTATAAAAGCATAGAAGAAAAAATAAAAGTTTTCCAGAATTCAAAGTTATTTCTCTTGCTCATGTGTTAATTTATGTACTTGTGCATAAGTAAACAAGTGTAATACAAAAGAGACAACAAATTCCCTGTACTTGTTGTAAAGGGAAAACTAATTATAAGTTTAATGTCCATCAATTATTTAAAAAATAATCAGTTCCATGTATTTTAATACATATGTGGAAGTAGACAGGGATGGGGAGAGGAGGCTGTTTTAAGGAGATTACTATGGTGTTAGTTATGTTCTGCTTTTTCTACAAACTTTTTACATTATATTTATAGATATCTCGGGTATGATTTTCAAAGCATTGTCTACCTGTCTGTGGGGTTTTGTGAGGATAAATGCATTAGTGTCTGAGTCATCGAGATGCTCTGATGGTAAGGCTCAAAATAACTGAAGATCAAATTAATATGCTTTTTCTACATTCTCATACACAGAGCTTGTCTTCATAAGCTTCTCTTATCTTTACTTCTGTATATTAAGCTATGGTTTTTCTCTTCCTCTGGACAATCTCCTTGTAGGAATCCACAACACCAGCAAGTCAGGTAAAAAATTTCTGCCTGTATTCTTATTGAATAATTTATACAGTGTTTGTAAGGCCAATGCTGTGTCAGAGTCTCTATCATATCAAGTGACTACACATGCACAGTGCGCATGTAGCCAGCCAAGAGAAGAGCAAACTGTGAGATGTAGATGTATTTTGAGGGAAAATCACTATAAAAGTCAGTGCTTTCAAAATTTTTTCAAATATTTTTCAAAATTGTAATCTGAGAAAACACCAACACCACCCTGTCTTTTCTTTATTGTGAGTTTTTGTTCTTAGTGGCATGTGAAAATGTTTTTGATTTAATGAGATTGCTTATGGGTTAAGTGGGATTATTGTTTTTCATATATGACAGCTGTAAGGAACTAACAGAGCCTGATGACCCTTTTCCAGATAGAAGTGCTGGGCACCATCTAAAAATTAATTTAAAAGAAATAAAAGTGACAACATTTTTGTTGGCCCATATTTATGTAACTATTCCATGAAACTGAAAGACAAAGCACCTTGGAATGTATCAGGGAAATGCCTGAATTGCCAGCACGACTGAGAATGGAAAAATGCTAGACATGTAAAACCTAAGTGCAGTATGAAAGGAGCTCGGACTTGGTATCAAAGATAGAGTTTCCTTTTCCTTGGTTCTAGAATTTTAGATATTCTACTCTTGAAAAGGGGGATTATATCAGGTATGCCACATTCTTTCATTTTGTCTGCAGAAAAGTAATCCATAGGGCTCTGAATTTTGGGTAACTGCTTGTTTAAAAGACAGTGATAGATGCCTCTGAAGAACACTGATTTACTTCACCTGCACTGACTTCAAATATTTGCTTTAAATTTTATCATGAAGATCCTGTATGTTTCTTTTGGTGATTAACATAGTGTTGATTGCTTTAAAAAATTTTAAATAATTTCATTTCTATTTACAGTACAGAATTATGCTGACTTTACTGCCTTTCTCTGGCAACTCCATACTTTGTAGCACAATCTTCTATGGGTTTAAACCTATTCTTCTAAACCTGGCACCACAGTACCTAAGGTTCTGAAAGAGTCATGTGTTTTAGAAAGAGCAGAATTAATTGTTAACTACTCAATTCCTATACAGACAAGTGTCAAGGAATACATATAGTGCAGGTAAGCAGCTGCAGTGAGAGCTGCAGGTTAAACTCTGGGTGGCAGGAGCCCTGGGCAAGAGGCCGTGACCTGCTGACCCTTTGCATAACAAAGGGACCAGGAACCTGTAGCCCAGCCAAGGGATCCGACACTGAGGGTCACAGCAGGATCCGAGAAGCCCAGACTTTCCCGTGTTTAGGCTGTAAGAGTATAAAAGCCCAGGGACTTGTTTGTTCTGGGTTCCTCGTGGCAGGCAGCAGCTTGATCTCTTATTTTATTACTACATCATGATTAAATTATTCGAAGGATCTGGACACCTTAGACTCTGCTATGGGAAAGCTGGGGTCGAAACGTTGAGGAAACCTGGTCTGTGAGTGTGGGTGTGTGGCTGCGAAGGGGCCTCAGTCCCAGCTCAGGTGGTGCAAGTGTGACTGCCAGAGAGGCTCCTGGGTGGTCACACAAAAATTTCCTTAACACAGACATTAAGAGGAAGAATTGGTGATATAACACTTTTTCTTAGCCAGGACAAGTTGGCACCACCACTAGTTGCCTAGTTGATAGTAGTCTGGTTTCTTCAGAGTACAGATAAACTTTTGTGGACTGAGCTGATGCTGAGTTGGGGTTTTGAAAAGCAGATCAGAAAAATAATGTAATATTCTCAGAAATTTGAAGATCCACTCCTTAATGAAAATACAACAGATTAGCCGGTGTCAATATTGATACTACTGTTACACATTATTCCAGTTCTGTTGCAAATTTACAAAACATATCCCATTTCTAAATATGCACACTACTTATCCAATTATGTGTGATGAAATGAATGGAGTATGGCCCTCTCACAGAAAGTTTATGTAGACATTTACCCTGGGAGCTCTTAGAATAAAACATAACCTAAATATTAATAAGTACAAATGTTCAGAACTCAGAAGAGATAAAGCCACTGGTAACTGCTCATCTAAATCTTTTTAAACATCTCCAGAATGTTACCTCTTAGCTCTTATGTCTGCTCAAGAAGATGCCAAGAATTTAATGCCAACTTTCTGAGACTACTGTCGAGTTTCCTTAAAAAGAACTAGGAAATTATGTTGGACTAATGGTAAATTTTACTGGAAAATAATGATGAATTTTATAATATTAGTACCGGAGAACCTCCCCTCTGGAAATTAATATAACAGCAGTTCTTTGATTCAGTGTCAGGGTGCTGCAAGAGCTGGTAGCTCCAAGGTATACCCTGAGAGCAGAGCAGGGCCCTTGCCAGGCAGGGCCTGTTGCACTATCCCTAGCAGGGTCTTTCACTCAACTACAGAACTGAAGGTTTGAAACTGCTAAAATTTGCACAATTATAAAATAGTTTTGTGACAAACTTTGAACTAACAATCCAACTCTTTGAAAAAGACCTCTATTATATTTAAAATCTGGACCTAATACTCTGAGGAAGATTTTCTAGTCACATAAACAACTATCTTCCTTGGGGTTAAAATAAAAGCACTAAGTGTATTGTCAAATTGTGATAATTACTGATAAAAAAATGACAAAAAACAAAAAACAAAACCCACTTCTTTCTTTTTATCCCTTGCATGCTTGCAGGAAATAAGAAAATCTTTTCCTATTGCAGATGTAATTTCTCATAAGCAAGGATGTATTTATGAGATGATGACAACTGGGAACACTAGCAATTGATCAATCCTCTCTATGTCAAGAGAAGGCAAATGGGAATTAAGCTATCAGTGTTGGGGAAAGTAGTATCAAAACTCTAATTTTTATTTTTTTTTTCTAAAGGTCATATAGTTTGCTCCAATGAAACATTGCTGGAGCTCCAGATGAATTGTGTTATTTTTTTCCAATTGATATATAGTGAGGCTTGAAAGTATTACCTCATACCTTAACATCAAATAAGTCCTAATTTTTATAAACTTAGCAGCTGTAGAAAACCAGAGTGCTGGCAAGACATATGATGTTGAACTTTAATGCATTTAATAAATAATATTCAAAAATATTAAATATTAATCATACATTTTACTGGAGCTGTTAGCAAGACAAGCACTTTTAAACCTGACTTTCCCATGTACTAAAGGCAGACAGAAAAATCTTGCCCTGATGTCCCTATTTCAACCTTAGCTCTCTACCCAGTTCACGTACTCCTTTTCAGTTCTGTTTTCTCTATTCCACTTGAAACCATGCACAAAAGCACAGTAGTATTATACACTGGAGGAAAAAGATCTTTTGATATTCATAGCAAACTTAGGAATACCCACAGAGTAGAATGGCATTTATTTCTAAAAACGCACTAAGTGACTGTACTCAGTAAATCATCTGAAAGGTATAGGCAAAATTGTCAGACTGTTTACAGGTGACTAAGTAGGTTGACATGACAGCAAGGTACATAAACTTGTGCCTTACTGGACTATGAAGTCACTGGGAATACTTACTGAAGTAGCTCTCATACATATGCAGTGCAGAATAAAAACCATCCTGTTTAAATAGCTGCCGCTCATATATATTCTTTCTTCTCTTCTTTGTGGCATGGACCAGGGGAAATCTGCAATAGTTCCTGAATGAATACAGTTTTTAGCTTAGTGCACTATCATTAATGGATCCTTATTTGAATCTCTTAATCTACAGGAAAACTGTGATGATTCAGGGGCTGCTTCATGAGCCATTCAGACTTCCTTTTATGAAAAGCCATGTGGTGATAGGCAGTGACCTGGGTTAGGAACCTTTTCAGTCATACAGTTTCCTGATAGCACTGTAGGTGAAGCAGAACTTGTAGCTTTAATGCTCAGTTAGTCACTCGTTCTCACACATGGGCACTGCAGTCTGGAGAGTTAGACTTTTAGAACACCTTTGTGCAGGTGAGATGGAAGGAGGAGATGGAGGTCCTTTGCAAACAGTAATCATCCCCGCATTACAACAGGAGTGGCAATTAATGCAGTGTCTTCCCAGCATTGTTGTGTGAACTGTCTCTTTACAGTAAGAATGCTCAGAACCTGCAGCCAGTAATGTACTCTTTGTTTACAAAATACTGCTGAGAAGTTATGAAACAACTTTTGGAGATTAGCATGAAATTCAAATTATAAATCCTAACATGTTTCTATCAACATTTTAAGAAATAAACATTTTGCTTTTCAAGCTTTCACTTGAAATTAGTGTTTCTAGATTCTTCTTACTGCCTAAAATTTCAGTTGCTAAATGTTATCAAGATTTTATAAGTCTTTCTACAAAAATATAAGTCTTTGATAATGTATCATGTTACAAAGTCCTGAAATTTCTTTCTTTGAAATAATTCCGATATTGTCCTTGTGCACGAGAATAGGTTCTTATATTAAAATTCTTCCAGATTTGCCCATACAAAGTATATTCTTATTCTCCTTCTTTGCTTCCCATCTTTCACAAAGATGTTTTCCTTTCTTTGGTAAAGGTCTATAGCGCAATCACCTGTAAGGGTACAATATTCCTTCTTTAGTACGCTTTGCTTGTCATTGTAATAGTTGTTATTTGTAGCCAATTATGTAAAAAAAATAAATTAAAAGGATGATTAAAGAAGACTGCAGTTTTACTTACAGCATTTCCTACCCTGAGCAACCCTTCTTGATAATCTCACACTTAAATAGTTATTATTTGGAAAATTTTCTTCTCTCAAAGCCAAGTTCTTTTCACTAAAACCTCAGCAGGAAAATTGAATGTTATGACATGTAATTCTTGCCTTGATGTCTTAAAGGAATTTTCAAGCAGATGTGCTCCCACTTTTTTTCTCTTGGTTGAGGTTTTGTTGAAATCACGTTGAAGCAACATCATCTCTTCCTTTGATAGGAAAAAGAGTTTGTTATGACAGTCATGACATACAGAGTTTTGTGGGTTCTGAGGTAATAAACTATAACCATAAGGTGTTCTAGGAGTATTTTTGATTAAAAAGAGTTGACTTTGCACAGAGAAATCTAAGCTTTAATCAGAAGGTGGACATTTCATGAGAATCTTGTTTAGCTGAAAACTCGCGTTTCCATTAAAAATATATAACATTGAAAATAAGTTTGATACATTTTTCCGTTTCTTTTATTCTCCATTGTTTTTCACCTTATTGCTCCTTTTCCAAGACATACTCCATCTTATTAGATTGCACTATTTGTTGTCTCCCTTTTTTTCTTTTTTCTTTTTTCTTTTTTTTTCTTTTTTATTGGTGTGTTTTCTTTGCTGGTTTCTTACAGCAAATCTTATATTTAAAAGCCAGGATGAAGGTGATGAAACAACAGGACATCTTATCCCCTTTTCACTTATTTTTTTAATGAAATTTCCACTTAATTGATGAAATACCCAGTCAAGGTATCTGAAGATACAACTTTGTTCCAAGCACTCTCAGTTCAGTCTGCTGAACTTTCACAATGGCTCTCCAAGACCTCTGCTGAATTCCAATCATTAACAACAGGTATAACATGTGCAGTGCTTCTTTCTTCCCATCCCCCTTCACTTAAGATGTAGCAGTTAGGTATATTTTCCTTAGCTTCCCTAAGAATACAACCAACCTGTTGGATGTCTGTTCCAGTCTGTGTCTCTTACATAAGTAAAATGTTCACAACTAACATTTCTATTTCTAAAAAAAGTAAATAATGACAGTGCATTTCTTTCTCCATTTCTCCATGCAATGACAGAGTTTTAGATGTGTTCCAGGTACTTTGTTCCTTTATGGCTTGAACTATTCAGTTTTATAGATATTGTGCATCATTAATATGAACTAAAGTAACTGAAGTAGCATCTTGGTAAACCTGACCAACATTCTGGCATGTATGTGTTATTATGTATGCAGAACATACAAAGGATCTATGGTTTGAACTTTTAGTATTTTAACGTATTGTCATTAATTTTTTTGAAATGTAGAGATAATTTATGACAGGTAATGTAAAGACCAGAGCAACTCTGATGACTTTTTCCATGCATGCTTGCCTTTAAGGTCAAGCATCAAAACTGTACTTTCAAAAGAAAGATTTCCATGGCAACAAAAGGGAGTGAGGGAAAGAAGATATTTCTAAATCACATGTCTTTTTAGCCAAGAGAATTTCTGACATGCTTTTATTTGTTTACATGACAAGAAAACAGACAAAGAAAAATCATGGATATTTTTTGACCAATTTTTCTATGTTTATGGATAATAATGAATGTCAATTCTCTGTCAATAGCATTTACAAAATCAATAAGGTTGCATAAATAAATGAGGAAAAATAAGGTTTCCCAAGACCATTCTTAATAGACCCTTTATATCTTGAAGGTGGATGCTTACCCTTACTAATAGTCTAATAAAGTGAAGGATGCGGAGTAGTGAGCCTGAAGAATTCCAGCATATTCCTAATTTTCTTCTAAAAAACATTTGTAGGAGAGTTCAATTTCAGGATATTTTTGACCTCTGGAAGTTTTGTTTTCTCTTTAAATAGGAGCATTTTACGGGTATGTGTAGCAATTAGAACAGGGACTGCTATCCTTGATGATGATCTATCAAACAGCGTAACTGTCAAGCATAACTTTTAAGACCCTGTGTATGTGGATACAGGGTCAAATGTCTGCAGTGTTAGACTGCAAGTGCCTAGTGAAGTGATGTCACAAACATCAGTTTCAGAAACAAGGGTTCTATGTTGTGTAGGCATATAGTCAATCATCTTAGCAAATAAATGAAAAATGCAAAATACCAAAAAAGCCTGGATAAAAAATTTTGTTTGTAATGATTCTTTACAGCAAATCACATTTTTAATTTATATGCTGGTAGAATTATATGGTTTTTTTATATCTAGGACACCCTATGTTCTTGAACTATGCTCCCAAGTGTTTTCTGACAAGTGTTTCAGTTCTTGAATTCCCGTGGAGACAGACATACAGATGTACATACAAGTAGTGTATGAAAGCACAAAGTTTCTTACTTCAACTGACAGGACTGTTTCTAGTAGAAACATGTAGAACTTTGGTAGTATCTGCAGATAGATATCGATATCATATTCAAAAAGATTTAATCTGTTTAGATATTCAGCCTATGGACACCAGTCTTTAATATATTACATACGGTCCCCAAATTTCAATTTCTGTACATTGGTGTTGCACTGTACTTTGGGTGCACCAGCTCAAAATCCAGACCATAATTTCCTTACTGAATCATTTTAGTGCAACACACTACTTGTGACAACAAGGGATAGGCTGAAGGAGGAAAATCTACCAAATATATTTCAGTCTTCCTGCGTCTTTCTCTGATATACTTCTGTGTATATGCTGAGTCAAGCACACACTTTTTTCACCTCTTATCTCAGTGAAGATAAGCTGTACATAGTTTAAGGAAAAAAAAAAGAAAAAACACCCTGCTGAAATGCTGAACTTGCTTTTGCTTTAAGTAGACAAAACTACTACCCTGGTTACCACAAACATAGAAAAGGTTTTTTGAACTAGAGCAAGTTTTGTGGTACAAGCACTGGCTGCTCCTTCTTGCAGGTTTTCATCATCCGTGTCAATGTAATTTCTTGGTCATAAGTGTGTCCTGCTAACCAAGATGCTGAGAACATTGTGATCCCTGTGAAAGAGAGAGGACATGGTTGCAACATGTAAACGCAACCTCTGCCAGGGGAGGTTTAGGCTGGGTATTAGAAAGAAGTTCTTTACAGAGAAAGTAATCAGACATTGGAATGGCCTGCCCAGAGAGGTGGTGGATTCACCATCCCTGGAGGTGTTTAAGATGAGACTGGATGTATCACTGAGTGCCATGATCCAGTAACCACGGTGGGGTTGGATCAGGGGTTGGACTTGATGATCTCGGAGGTCTCTTCCAACCCAGTTAATTCTATGATTCTATGATTCTATGATTCTGTGATTCTGTGAAATGTGAACTGACCGACCCAGTGCTGTGTGGCCCCTGAGACAAATGGTGCTGGACCCTCTGTGCACCATCTTTTTCTTCCCAAAGTAAGAATACCTTACTTCCACCCTCCAGCGATGACATGGGTGGCAGAGAATTACAATCTAGACATGCCCTAACTCTGCTCTAGGATCTGCCCACTCATGGCTACTGTGAAAAATTAACCCTGTCCTTGATCAAAGCCAGGACACTGATAAATCAGAATAGCCACATGAGATGGTCATGTTTACCATATTCTTTTACCAAAATCATTTTAAAGATATTAAGTCAGCATCAGCAAATGGATTAATAACTGCCAGTTGGTATTGCTTCTCTGTGATGTGATTTACCTAACTGTAGGCTATTTGTTAAGTATTAATTAAATTAACTAAAAACTTGCTGTAAGTTTAAGGCCTTAATAAGAACTGAATTAGTTTATTTATTGCATTAACTGCCTGCAGGCAGACAAATTACTTGCATGTCAACACAGTTTATTTCATGCTATTATTTTGTGCTTTAAGAAGCACTCTGCTGAATGTTAAATATATTATAATATTCCCATCTACCTCATTTAGCAAATTGTTTCACTCAGCTGCATGGCTGTCAAGTACATACCAACGTGTCTGAGAAAGAATTCAAATCCAAATCTATTTCTTTTGCCATATCCAGTGCAGTATGTGATTTATACTGGAAAACAGAGTGTTAAGAAAGGGAAAGGTCCATCTGCCTGGAGCTACAGTTACAAGGAGACTGTAGCCTCATTTTCCACTTTCCTGCAGGTTCAGTGTTGGGGCTCTTCTGTCAAAACCCAAAGAAAGCAAAGCAGTAGATCGTGCACTCCACATAAGAAAAACTCACACTGCCAGTTATTTTCAAGTAGGCTATGGTTTCAGTAGCTTTCATGACTCACTCAGGCTGTCAATCCTAAAGAGCTGCTGCAGCAGCTGAGGAAGCCTGTTGTCTTCACATAATCCTGATGAGTCACACTGTGACACCCTATGAACCTGATATGCAAAATCCTGCAGTCCTACATCACAAGAGTCCGTGCAAATCCCTTGTCAATTTTGATCTACATGAATTTGTAAACTGAGAATTCTGCTTTGATTGGAATATAATCATATGCTTACAGGCAAAACAAATGTCTAAACAACAGTGTTGTTTTTGGTTTATGTGTAAGCCTTGCAAAGTTGTGATTTGCCAATGTTTTTTATGACTATGTGTAAAGAGGATTGCATTTGACTCTGTGTTCTTTAGAAAGGTCACTGACTCATGAAAAAATCTGCATTGAACAGGAGTCATAAGTGAAATTTTCAGCAATATACTGGAACCCTAGTAAATGACACTGGGG
The DNA here is from genome assembly GCA_035584735.1 of Pseudotriccus pelzelni. Classification (NCBI taxonomy): domain Eukaryota; kingdom Metazoa; phylum Chordata; class Aves; order Passeriformes; family Tyrannidae; genus Pseudotriccus; species Pseudotriccus pelzelni. The sequence goes on from JAWMRA010000078.1 coordinate 74,583,336, forward strand.
TTTTGTACTGAAATTTTGCTAGAACTTGTTTGAAACTAAGAGAAAGAACTACTTGATTTTTACTGCTTTTAACAAATATATTGAAAGTACTATAGCATTAATCTGAGAATTAATTGTGAGTCAGCTCAAGGCATCTGATTGGTGTCTCTGTTTTGAAACCAGAGCATGAAGATCATGGTACTGCTAGATTCATTAATGCCAGACAACAGGTAGGGAACAGTGAGAATATGTTTAATATTTCACCGTAAAGGAACAAGAAAACTGAAAAAGAAGTTTCTTATGGCTGGGTGAACTTCTACCCTAATCCCTAGAAAGAAAGCATTTGTATGTCTAAGTGTGTATAAAAACAGTGATACAGGAGGGACTTACATTTGTTGGCCGTCTTTAACCTATTCTGCAATACAGAAGTCTCGGTAGTCAAACTATAGTATAAATTAGCAATGAAATATCTGACATGAAATTACTACATATATTAAACAACATCTGGTGGGTTTATATTAGTAGGCACACTATTGCATGAAGTAGAACTTGAAGCCAAATTTGTTACACATACACAGGTTTAACTTTGACTTCTGCCCTAGTACTCCTGACAGCACCTCAAGCTCTTGAAGGACAAGGTGTGAGATGAGAGTCAGGCCTTAAAGCTGAGAAAGGGTATAGTTAGCTACAACTTCTGTAGGGGCTGGTATTGATTGTATGAATACTTGTGTTTAAGAGCTTAGTCAAGCGGATGATCTTTAACAGCTTTAGGGCTCTGGACTGGGTCAACCTGCTGGATAAGAGCTTGTGCTATCTTCATTTGGGAGGTGGCAACAAGGATGGCACTGTTTTATGGCTTAGTCTGGTGTGTGCAACCCAAAGGAAGGAACATGCCTGACTGAAGATCATTTTTGCAGGTCAACAGTAGCCCACAAGGTTATTAAGCAATGGTAAGTGATCAGGCTGAAAAGAGATATGTGATGAAATATATATACTTGGAACCAGATAGCTCTATGAAAGCTCTTCTGGGAAATACTAGAAATGTCTGAAATAATTTTACTTTAGATTTGAATTCAATGAAATCCAAAGGTGTAACTGAAGCTTGTATAGATATGTGAGATTTAATGTTAAGCTAACTGCAGGAAGGGATTTTAAGAATAGTTCTTAGTGGTAGGGGATTCCAAGTAATATGTAAAACCTGTCCAATGTCCTGTATAAACCCTCAGGAAGCTGTGCAATACTCTAATACTCCTTTGTCTGAATTCGTAGCAGGAGCCTAGACAGCTTTATTAAATTCAGCTGAGACAAACCTTTTTTTTAATGCTGACATAGGCAGAGGGTGGTTTATTTTTTCTGTTGTTATTTTCAACTTATTATAATTTGCATGCTATAAACAATGAGAATTTGGTTTTTTCTAAATTTTCTTCCCTTATTGTGAATAATTTTAATAGGACAGAGGCTTTCCCCTTCTTTCTTTTAAAAAGCACACGTCCACATTGCATTTTCTTCATTTTGATTAAAGACTGGTAATAATGAACAATATAATTACTTTCACTATAGTGAAACATGAAATTATTCAGGTGCTAGATCATGTCTGAATACATGAAAAATTAAAAAAGCAGGGAGTAGAGCAATATAAACAACATGACATCAGTAAAATGTCATTTTATGTCAAAAGTCATACTCAGGACAGAATTAGTTTTTACTGTGATATTGAAGTAGAATATTTTCTCTTTATCATGGAAATACTGCATTTAAATATATAGTGCTAATCAAATTAAATGCCATGTAAGGTCAGGAATTATTTAAACTGTGTACGTTATAAAGTGAATAATTATTATAATCTCTATTTCCATTGTCATTTGTAGGCTAGTGATATTTGCCTTATTTTTTGGAGTCTAAACCAGAACATTTTAACACCAGAATTATAGAAGTTACACAGTGGTATATTTGGATAATTTAGATTATGCAAGAATTGCCAGGACTTTTGGGGCATTTTGGTGACCAATACACTGACTCCTGGAACTGACAATGTTCTCAGTCTAGAGTAATGGCACCTGCTTTCCCTGTCATCATTTGTTCTTCTTTTCCTCACTTTCCCTGAGAGCAAATAAGTAGATATACAAGCAAAGTAAAACTGTGATTTGCATTTATGCCCCTTTACCTTTTTTTCTCTGTCTTCCCCTTCATGCTGTGAAAACACATAAAAGATGGACATACAACTAAAGCAACTAATAATGTCTGATTTTGCAGTCACTTTTTTTAGGCCATAAGTTACTTCTCTAGTACATCAGCATAGAATCATAGAATCATAGAATTATTAAGGTTGGAAAAAAAACCTCCAAGTTCACCAAGTCCATCACTGTCCTTGAGCTCTATACTGTCAAAACACTCCCTAAAGTATAGTCACCCCACTGCCTCTCCTTACTTGACTGTCCCTTCTGAAGAGCTTATAGCCACCCATTGCAGCACGCCAGTCGTGGGAGTCATCCCACCACGTTTATGTGATGACTTGGTCATGGCTTTTGTTTTGCATAATGGCTTACAGCTCATCCAGTTTGTGACCCATACTGCATGCATTGGTGTACATGCGCTTCATGTGTGCTATCAATTTCATCACCAAAATGTTTGATAAGACTTCCAGGATGATTGTAATTATGGTAGTTTACGTTTCTTTTCCAAGTTGGTGGAAACCTGACATCATGATGTCGTTGGCATGGTACATGGTGTATACAAGCTAAGCAATTCTCTTATTTAGAGGCAGGCAGGCAGTATAATAATTTCTGAAAAATTCCTGGTATAGGAATTCACCCCAGACTTGGAATAGCTCAGATCTGATAATTGTCAAGGTATGGTTCTGAGCACACCTCTGACTACTACATTTTAAAGGATGGTTATGAGTTAGAAAAGTGGCAAAGGAACTTTGAGACTGGTGACAATTTAGTTTCATTTCTCCTGAAATAGATGACAGGTGTCTCTTTAAAATTTGTGTATTAAAAACCCCACATATAACTATATGACTTAAATGCAACATTTCTGCTTTTGGTCATCAGCTTTTCAAATAACTCTGCAATTTATGAAATAACATTGTGTTGCTCTAGATTAGTGTTAACCTAACTGCTTGTGAGGTTGAAAATGTTTGCAAAGGCTTCTATGTTTACAAATGCATTGAAATCAGAATAATTTCTACCAATTAACTTGAGTGTATTGCAGAAATAATGTTTGATTTTTGTCAAGTGGTATGTTAAGTTGGTTTTATTGCTGATTCAGTTTAGTTTGTTTAGTCTTTTACTGAAACATGTTTTTGGTACACTTTGCTACTATTTAATCGTTAAATGCAATTTAAATATTAATTTTAATAATTTACTAGACAGTTTGCATTAGTTATTCATTTCCTTTAATTCATTTGTCTTAGCAGATCAACAGGTGTGTTAACTCCTAATGAGGGTTACTGTCTGATTCTAGGACAGAAAATTACCTCCCTCAGTCTACTGGAAAAACAAGTACATCTTGATACCAGCAGAAATCTTCAGCACCTCTCACTCTCTCCCGAAAAAACATTTTATATGAAGAATTTTATTTATTTTATTAGTGTCATGGTTCAGGAATGGTATTCCCAAATTTAGCATTCCCACTGTAACCTTCCAAACCAAGCACCACTCGCTCACTTTCCCCTCTCCCTCTCCCTGTCCTCTGCACTGCAGTGGACTGGAGAGGAGAACTGGAGACACAAGAAGTAAACATCATGGGTTGAGATAAGAACAATTTACTGGTAGCAGCAATGAAATAAGAAAACGAACATTTCTGCCTCCTGGCTACTGAAAAAATTAATCCCGTCCTGGCCGGAACCAGGACAGTTGGTATATGTTTATTTAACACAGATAAATTAACAAGGAATTGATAATGAAAATCAGTATATATCTTTATTTCCAATTCTATGAAGATTTCAGTGTACTACAGATGACTGAAATGCTTTTAAGTACTTACTGCAGTAATTTAAGAATTAAGGGTTAGTCATTACTGACCTACTGAAATCATCACATTACTGATTTTTATACCATGTGGTATATTATTAAAATATTTTACTGTGTTTGAAATTGGATGTTTACAAAAACCTTAAAATTAAGCTTTCACAACCATTCCAGATGTTTTAAACTTACAACTTGATAAAAAAAGGGAAAACTAAATTGTCAAGATAATTCTTGCAAAATATTAACATTAGAAAATAATTATTTAAACATTTGTCAATCTCTAACTGAAATTAGAAAGCCATATGAGTGTTTTATATTTGCTTGGAAGAAATCTGATAGTGTTTTTATAGATCAAGTCAAACAAACAAAATAATTTGTAATTCCAGTTAGGGACATTCCACAACCTCTCTAAGTAATGTCTCAGTGCATGGTCACCCGCACAGTAAAGAAGTTCTTCCTCATATTCAGGTGGAACTTTCTGTGTCTCAGTTTCTTCCTATTGCCTTTTGTCTTGTTGCTTGTCATCCTCTTGACACCTGTCCTTTAGATACTTACAGTCATGGCTGAGGTTCCCCCTGAGTCATCTCTTTCAGAGGCTGAACAGGCCCAACTCTCCCAGCCTATCCCTGGAAGAGAGATGATTCAGTTCCTTAATCATCTTTGTCACCCTCTGCTAGACCCACTCTCGGAGCTCCATGTCTCTGTTGTGCTGAGGAGTCCAGAACCGGGCACAGCACTCCAGATGTGGCTGAGTAGAGAGGTAGAATCCCATCCCTCCACCTGCTGGCAATGCTTTTCCTAAAGCACCCCAGGATGCAGTTGGACTTCCTGGCCACAAGGACACACTGCTGGCTCATGCACAGCTTCTTGTCCACCCGGACATCCAGCTGGCATTGGGCCTGCCTGTTGGACATGGAGAAGCTTTTAGCAGCTTCTCACAGAAGCCACTCCTGCAGCCCCTGCCTCTGGCTACCAAAATCTTGATATGCAAACCTAATAATATTGTGTGTGAAAATATATTCAAAGAAAATATTGCTTGAGTATTTAAGCAGTAATGAATTCTTGCTTGGGTACTGAAAATGAGGATCAGATTCAGAGACTGGACTATTCTCTTTCCTAAAAGTTATAATTACTTTTTTCAACATTACTTTTGTAACTGGAGGCAAAATCAATGCTATTTTAAACAGAAACACACTGTGGGCTATTGCAACTTGACCTTGTTTTGGGATTTAAAGGCACCAATTCATTGCTTTTGATTTTTGAGGCCTGGGTGTTTGCTGAGCCAGTATGTATGTGTGGGAGTTTGCTGAGCTAGTATGTATGTGTGGGAGTTTGCTGAGCGCACATATGTATGTGTGACTGGGGCAGTTATTTTCTGAGCCTGTTAGGGCAATATGTGCTGTTCTGAGCAACAGTTAAGACTGAAACCCTGTCGTGTGACTGAGCTATAGAAATCTTAGACTGGAATGGATCTGTAGCTTGCCTGATTATTTTTAAGCTTTTTAGTTCAAAACATACTGGAATTATCTGAAATAACTCCATAGCCAGATGATGACAAAGTACCCCTTTGTTAACATTAACAAAGGATTTCTATTAGATTGGCACTGCGTAACACAGCATGTTTTTTGCACTGCATGACATTGCTGTAACCTTTAAAGATCGTTTCCAGCAATCGTACAGGTATACCAGGAGACCTTTAGATGGATATTCCAGATATTTCAGGACACATTTGGATAAATAATCTGAATTATACAGCAAGTAAGTATGACTGAAATGGTCCCATCACAGATAAATTGTTTTAGCTTTTTAGTTGCTTCTTCCTTGGAAACTAGATGAGGCTGAAAAGTGTGGGGTAATTGAACATGTACTCATAGAGTCAACTTCAGGCTTGGAACACGTGCTCTTAATCTTTCCTGTGAGTATGGGTTTCTGCTGACAACTTAAAATCATAATCTTTGTACTCTGAATGATGTTCTAAGGTGACTGAATAATGAATATCTCATCTGAATGAAAATAGATAGGCCTTATCAGGTAGACCTTAGTCTTTGTCTTATCCCTAAACCAAAAATATTAGTAATTTTCCTCCTGTCATGCTCCTCTATGACTAGTGTATTAAAAGCGGGGGGTATCAATTCCAAGTGTAAATCTCACCCAAAATAGAGTTTTTAACCTATGTTACTGTTCTTATACTGAAAATTAAGTGAATTTGATTCAGTTTTTTAATAGCATAGAGAAACTCTAGTTTTGCACTTTAATAAATTTCTAATTAATTGTCTGCTATATATTTGATTTGCAATAACTCAACAGTGGGTATTTTGTTTCTCCTCTTAGGGTTAAAAAACTGATGGATTTTCAGAGATAGATTTTTTTCCTACTGAAACTGAAAGTGATTTTCATAATGTTGTGTTGGTATAGAAGAGTATGTTATTAAGATCACAGAATGGATTTTGTTGTTCAGAAATAACTTCTATTGCCAAAGAGGAAAGAATTTGGAGGAGGGAAATGAAACTGTTACTGCTTTGTGGCTTATTACATAGTATCTGTTCTTAGCACAATAGCAGTTCATAAAGAAAGAGCTGAAGAATTACAGGGAGATAGTTTGCTTTTCTAGCTTTCCTGAGATTTATAATTTATATAATTTTATTTATCTTTTCTAGGCTAAATCATAAAAATGGAGTGAAACATACCTCACACAAACATTATTTTCTCATTCTGCCTCAACAGAAGGGAATCTACCTCAGTTCCAAAAGCTGCCAATTCAAATTGCCCTCAGAAATCCACGTTGTTAGAAATTCAGACATCTTCTCTGATTATTGCTTCAAGAAAGCTAAGCACTTCACAAAATTCCTTTCTGAGTTGAAAACAAAGGTGTGCACTTGATCTATTTTCACTATCAGTCCAAAATACAGGAATCTTCAATTCAGCATAAGACACCCATGTGAGCATTAGGAGGACAACTAATAGAAAAAGCTGAGCTTTACTTACAACCTGAAGCCAATATCTTCTCTGTGCTTAGTCTTCCTTGTTTCACCTCACTCTCTTCACTCTGTGTAGAAGATACTTGGATAACCATCTCAGAGTATATTTCCCTACTGGTTTTCCTGAACCTAAATTATGAGAACAGCCACTCTCAATGGTAAAATTGCTCCAATTTTTTGATGCTATAACCAATAGCCTTATTTTAGTTTCTTTCCTACATTCAAGACAGTGAGATTCCCTTGTGAAAATAGATACGTATAACACTGCAAAGCAACCAGGTGCTATGGGAGATGCAACTTGTCCGCATAGTGTTGGAGAAAACACCAACTAGGTGAAGTCTCAGAGCAGCACTTAGAAAAGAAGCTGTTGTGCTTCCACAACAGCTCTCCAGCCTCCTCTCTTATCAGAAAAACTTTTGAGATACAAATCAATTTGTCTCATTTGTGGTCACTGGGGACAGTACCATAATTGTTCTTTACATAGAGATTGCTTCTTTCTTTTATGCTTTTATTTTCTTTCACCACATAGCTTATTGACTTTCAAAGGTTTTTTTTTATTGTTTGGCTTTTTTTGTTTGTTTGGTTTTTGGTGGGTTTTGGTTTTGGTTTTTTTTGCTTGGTAATCAAGTTTCCGTTTCCTTCTTCTATTATCCCAGCTTTAATTTCTTCCAATCAATTTTGATTTAACTTTAGTGGAAATAAACACACTAGGAAGTAAATTCTCTGAGACAATCACTGTCCTTTCTATTTGTGTAAAAGGCCTAGCACTTATAATATTTTATGTAACTTAGTGAGATTGATTTACTGGAAGTGAAAGTGAATGGTAGGGTGAATTACATTAAGGAAGCAATTGCAATCCTACTTCGTGCGCTGTTACTGCATTGCACGACAGAAGTAAAATTATGCAGTTACACAGCTCTTCTTTCTCCCATTCCCTCCACTTCCTGTACCAGTGAAAATGGAACTGACATTGCAAATAGTATTGTGAATTATTATTAATGCTTATTTTCACCACCAGGACTACCTTCAGATATGAAATATTAATGTCTGTTTTAAAATACAATGGACTCTCGTTCAAGGAATCCTCAATGTTTTTCTAAGTAGGACTCCCTCCCCTACTCCAAATACATTAATGAAATTATAAAAATACATCATATTTAGGCAATGACATTTAGCTGAGAATTGTGGATGAGCAGTACCAAAAAGGCTTTTTAGTGTCCCAGAATCAATCATAAAACACATATCAAAAGAGCAAAACAAAATCTGAATTTTTAAAATATTAATACTGAGTGTAATTAACAACACTGAGGCACACACAGCTGTGAGAGATCATAAAGATTCCTATTCTTCAAGGCTAATCCAATAATAACTCCTTCCTCTGAGATAAAATTCATTAATTCATTCATTAATAAAATTCATTGGTGTCATTCAAAAAGGAGTTGAACTTCTGGAACTTCAAAACACTATACTGAAATGCTCATACAAATGCTCTGAAAATCAATAAGCATTTTTATATTTGCTTCAATGATGCGAAATCTGGGCCCTTGTTTTCTGATAAGGCAGATTTTTGGGTGTTAGAAAAAGTCTGAGAGTTTCATGGACTTATAACTGCCTTTATGAGAATAATGTAATACACTGGACAGATGTTTTAATGTAGTAAATTCTGCATTATCTAAATCTGTATTGCTTTCTTAGTGTTGAAGATAATATACATCTATATTTAAATGTGCTAAATAGCATCGTATAGTGTTAAGAATAACTTGAAACTGCGTACTGTTGTTGGATTTAAGCCATCTCGACAAACACCCTGTTGTTTTAACATTCCACACAATCACACATTGTTCTATTTCTGACTTATTTTTCATAATCATCCTTCACATCTGTAAAAATAGATGTGCATGATATCTTTATGAGGGATGTTGTTAAAATTAATTATAATGAAAGATATGTAGGCAGTCTACTGTGTAACTGCCCTAGCAGTTAGCAAAGTCTAACTCTGCATAAGAGTTCAGCTGTATGAAATGCACTGTTTTGTATGGCCATTCACTGTATTAGACCAAAAATCATAGCCCTTTTCATGCTTGTCATCTTCCAGCAAATATGATTTAAGCAGTATGCAGTTAACCTTAGTGAGAAGAACTGATGAATATTTTGTTCCCTGAATTTTGAAACAGTAAATAAATAAAGATGTTATCATGAAGGCAGAACTACCATGCTGCACTTCTCTTTATTACTGTTCTTTGATGTCTTCTCAGTCTTGAAGGACTTCGCAGACGCAGTGCAACAGTTGACTCTCCTCCTACTCTATGTAGGTTGCTTACAAGAAAATGAGGTTGAGTTTCCATTTCTAGAAGTCTGTCTGTGAAATGTTTCCTTTCTTGACACAAGATACTGTCAAGGATCTTTTGGTACATGATGTCAGAGAACATTATTTCCAACCTGAATGATACATATTTTTCTTGGGTTTATGTGGGAAGCTTTTAGCAAGAAGTGGCTGTGAAGGTGGATTGTGTGGCAAGAGAGAGATGTCCCTGTGTTGCTGTATAGAAACAGTTCCACCTGATTCCAAAATGAACCTGCTGGTAGCCAAAGCTGAGCCCATCAGCAAAGATGGTGGAACCTCTATAATAACATATCTAAGGAAGGCTGAAAAATTGGAGAGAGTTTGTGAGAGAGAGGAGCTTAGATACCATTTCATATTCCATCATTTAGCCTTGCTCCAGGATGTGTTCAAGTCCCTATGCCTTAGAAAATATGTTTCTGATGTTGTGATTTTTTTGTAATGTTTTTGGCATTCTGCAAAATCAGATTTTACTTGCAAGATTGTGTTTTTTGGTACCTATGTAGTTATTTCCAAACGCTTTCTAACTGCCTTATGCTTTCTCCTGAGAATACCTTGAATTTTACTTATTTGACTCAAGTATTCAGAAGAAAATATTAGCTTGGGACACAGACTGAGGTTTTTGTTTAATATTCTTGGAGGAGCACTGTTAAATTAACTTTATTGCTGCATAGACTATACTTTACAAATTAAGACTATGATGTTTGCACATGACTTTCTTTTCTCCATCTGGCGTGCCTGCTTCCAGGATATCTTCACAAAATGCTGAGATTTCAAGAGTAAATTATAATTGCAACAAACGTCGTTATCAATATGAAAAATATCTCTGCATAACATGGATATAACGAAACATTACCATAACCGTCTCAACCAGTCTGGTGTAAATCAAATTTCTTGGGGTTTTTTAATAACTTGGAGTATCTCTGTCTGAAAGTTTGCTAGTACTAGTTGGGATGATCCTGGAACTCTGTGTTCTTTGAGAGATATTTTCACAAGGATTTTTTATTGTCATAATTTTCCTTGTACTACATCAATGTCATCAACTTCCATGGCAGCTGAAGTTGCAAAAAACACCTTTTCTTTCCCTTCTCTTTTTTTCTCCTTCCTTCTTTCCATCCATCGTTCCTTCCTGCCTCACTCTCGTCCTTTCTTGTTCTTTCATTATATAACCTTATTTTTGAATATATGCAATGAAATGCTTTTCTACAGCATTTAGATCATTAGCAAAGTTAAATACAAACCCAAGAAAATCCTGCTATAATTGCAATATAACTAACATAAAAAATAAATTAGGACTATATTTATCTTGTGTTTTAGTAGGCATTTCAGCCTGAAGCCAGAAGTCAGTGCTTTGTCAGTATACACTGCAAAGACAAGTGTGTGCTCCTTTAATTTAAATTGCCATCTATTCTCAAACAGCAGCACAGAATTTGAGTGCAGAGATGAAACTGAAGATAAATATAAGCAGAAGATCCCAAATTGAGCAATGCTTTCATAAGTCATAAAAGCAATTTTAAAATCAATTTGGCATTTGATCAAATTCCACTTTAGGTTTTAGAAGATGGAATTGAAACAGTGAGACCACTTGGTGAGATAAAATCCTGGTAACAACAGCTCTGCAGTTTGAATCCTACACTACTTTTTTCCTCAGAACACATAAAAATAAGTCATAGGGCTCTGACATGCAGGCTGTGCACCACAGTGCTTTGAATCAGTTTCCCAAATAATTTGGGATAATGATTTTCAGGAGTTTTTCTGGTGGTTTTTTTTCTGTTTAATTTGGTTTTGTTTAGTATTTTGTATATGAAGTGATTTATTATGGGTTTACTTATTTAGAGGTGGGTTTCAGACTGCTATGAAAAATGGGTGAACACATAGTATTATTGCTATTAGAGCTTACCTGGTAAGAGAAGTGTGACTGTGAATTCCAGATGTGGGTACTAGTCCTGCTTTTGGCTGTTCAGATTTCCTGCATACTATCCTTGCTTAAGTGGCACATAATGAAGTATATCAAAACTCATTCTCCATCCTTTATGTAAGGGGTTTATGTAATTGGTTACTCTGTTAGCATCGACCAGAAGTGTAACCTCTGTGGGACATTAAAGTCTGTGTTTCCCTATGCAGTTTGTATGTATATAGGGCAAAAGTGACCCTGGTCCCAGATGTTATTTAGCATTGTACTGTTCTGCTTAGGAGTAAAAACATAGTGAAGATGGTGAGCAAAATATAGACAGAGACATAGCAGTACAGAATGTAACTTGCTTTGTGAGGAGGTAGGAAGAAATGTAGAGCTATGTAGAGTTGATTTTTTACAGTTCAGTCCACAGTTTTTGGAACTCGGAGGTGTATTGTGTCTGGCTGAGCTGGAGTTCATTTCTCCACAGCAGCATTCACAGTGCTGTGCTTTGCATTGGCAACTAGAAGGGTGTTGATAACATACTGGTGTTTTGGCTACTGCTGAGCACAGCATCAACATTGTAACATTCCTTCCTCAATAGAGGGCAAGATCCTGGGAGGGAACACAAATGGGCCAGCTGACCCAAACTGACCAAAGGGATATTCGATACCATATGATGTCAGCTCAGATATAAAAGCTAAGCCAAGGAGGAGGAAGGGGGGCATTCATTGTCTTCAGTGGCTGCCTGCTGCGGAACCCTTACACGTGCTGAAGCCCTGCTGCTTGGAAGTGGCCGACCATCACTGCTCATGGGAAGTAGAGAATAAACTGTGTTACCGTTTGCTTCACTTCGCTTCTGCATGCGCGAGCTCCACTTTATTTTTTGCTTTAAATAAACTGCCTTATCCCAACCCACAAGTTGTTTTTTCCACCTTACTCTCTCCCCTGTCTGGCTGGGGAAGGGAGTGATAGGGTGGCTGGGTGGGCATCTGGCATCTGGCCAAGGTCAACCCACCACAGGAGGCTAATGTCCCAAGTGTGTTGGGTTTGGCTGAGATGGAGTTCTTTCCCCATAGCAACGCTCACAGTGCTGTGCTTTATATTGATAGCTGGAAAAGTCTTGATAACACACCAGTGTTTTGACTACTGCTGAGCAGTGCTGGCACAGTATCAGCACTGTCTCTCAACAATTCCTTCTCCACAGCAAGGGTGGGCAAGATCCTGGGAGTGGACACAACCGGGTCACCTGACACTAACTAACCAAAGGGATATTCCAGACCATATGAGATCAGCTCAGATATAAAAGCTAAGAAAAGAAGGAAGAGGGAGTTACTTCCAGAGTAACTGCTATGTGCACTGAAGCCCTGCTTCCTGGGAAGTAGCCAAACAGTGCTTGTTGATGGGAAGTAGTGAATAAACCTATTTTTTTCTCTTTGCTTGTGTGCACACAAATTTTTTTACCATTTTTCAACCTATGAGTCATTTTCCATCTCATTTTCGCTCCCCTGTCCAGATGGGAAGGGATGTGTCAGAATGGCTTGGTGGGCACCTTACATCCAGCCAAGGTCAACCCACCATATACGTCTATCTCCAAACTTACGTTTTGGGTCAAGGATGCTAGCTCAGATCCAGCCTCTTGCAAGCATTTATTCGGGGTTTTTTGGGTTGTAGAAGTATGCCTTAAAGGGGACTATAAGATAATTTCAGTGGATCATTATTTAGTCCAAAGGGAAAAGTCCTGCTTTGTCCCTTTTTTTCATATGGAAAGATAGCTTGGTATACATTGTGGAATGGAAACTTCTCAGTAATATTTAACTGTTTTTCTTGTGTAGGTACACAGATTGGCTGAACCTCGGAGACAATACAGATTTATTTTCAATAAAATTATGTAGAATTTCACCCCTAACGATTTGATCCCTATTATACGCATTTATAAATATATCAAAACAACAAAGTAAGAAGCTGAAGACCACGAATATTCCTGAAAATTACTTCACTACAGTATTTTTGCTTTTAATCAATTAGTAATGTATTTCTTTAACATTGTTGAGAAAAGGAATAATTTTTTGTCCGTATGTTCAGTATTAACAAAATTCCATTCTGTGACTAAACTTTATTTTTAAAATTTGGCATAGGGAAAAAACCAAATTATGCATATTCAAATTAAACAAATATCTTCTCGTTATTAAAATTAAGATGATTACATCAATAACTCTAAAAATTAAAAGAATAATACAATTTATTGCTAACTTAAGATATTCCAAAACTATTACATTTTCAATATCCTTAACACTGCTCGTGTTTTTTGTAGTTACTGTAATGGTATATGAATGACTTCATATGCCGTGCAAAAGATCATATTTTCCAGTATACTTACAAGACAATAATATTTCATTATCCAGTACTTGTATCATAACAAAGCATCATGACCATATAACATCATAACAAAATGTTAAATCAACTGATATGTTTCCAGCTGGCAAATAAGTAAAATAACCCTACTGATCTGACTTTTCTCTTATGATTGTGTCCAGAGACTTAAAGAATATTTAAAAAACCAACCAAACAAAAAACCCCAAACAAAACCACAAACAAACAAAAAAACACAAAACAAAACTGTCTGAATGCATGTTTCATTAATTCTTAAATACTTAGGAAATAACTTCTAGTTCCTAAGGAGTTTCCCTCGTTATAAAAAGATGTCAAGAACTGTTCTATGATCATGATACCAGGCTGCACATCAAAGTTTGTGTCCATATGCCTACAGGTCTTATTTTTTCTATTAAATGGGATGGCTGCACCTAGACCTGACCTTTGGAAAAATGCTGTTCCTGGCACACACTACAACCTGAGCTCTGCCTGCTCCCTACCATGTTCTATGTATTTTATGGATATGATCTCTACTATATTATATAGATGATATTTGAACTACTAATAAATATATTAAATAATAGATGTTCCTTCCACAGATTTTCATTAACAAATGATGAATAAAATTACACTTAGGAGTGTTATAAATGGCATAGAATCCCCCCCAAATTTCTCTGGTTTCTGAATGGTGAAAAGGGACTTTTAATTTGCCTGATAACCCAGAATTGCCTTGGAATAATAGTGAAAATGCTGGAAAAAGGAGAGGTTCAAATTAAGCACATGCACCTTTCCATCCTATATATGTTACTACTGGCCTGGTGAACCCAGTCTCCCTCCGACTGATGAACCAATAGAGGCTGAAAGTGGGGTATGAACATTGTGGGGTGCATGAATTGCATTCAATATTCTCTCTAGCAGAAGAGGAAAACAGCGATTTCATCTATCCCTGCAGCAACTGCTTCTCTACTCTCTGTTTATAAGTTCAAAATTCTATTTATACATGAAATGGCTTTTCCAGTTGCCAAGTTTGGTTGACTCTGATCAATAAATTAAACAAAGAGTAGGCATCATGGATAAGGTGAAGATAGATGGATGAATAAACCATGCAAATGCCTAGGACTAATTTTTTCAGAAAATCAAAGTAAAAGAATGTCTATAGATATTTAAGGAGTATATTAGGTTACAGTTTTGGTAGAAGGATGAATATTTGTTCATGTTAAGAAAGTACGTGTGTCCATAGAACAAACTACTTGACAAGGGCCGTTAAATTTCTTTCTGTTATTCTGAACTAGTATTACTCAGGAGACACAGAAAACTTACAGAAAAAAAAAATTAGAAAAAGCTCAGTGCTGGAAAAAATGACAAGACCTGTGGGAAGAGTATAAAGGCTCCCACCCAAACTTACACAGAATTTACTAATGACTGCTTTGGAGCAGTAGAACAACAGGGTCAAAGCTTGAATTTTCAGAGAGAGAAAACATTAACTTCAGATAAAGCTGTGTATTAGGAAAATCAGACTCTATGAACAGTCTTTACCCTTTCTGTTTACTAGATTGACATATTCTCATTTGCAAAATAAACTCATACAAATAAGACCTTTAGGATATTTTAACTGCTTTTCTACTTATGCAACATATATAATAATTCTTGCAATCTGACACCTTCGAAGACGTGTACAGATATTAAATCAAAACATTAATTTGAAATTGGAAAATAATTTTATGTCATCTTGAAAGGTTGAAGGATATTAGACAGATTGACTGAAGCTCAGCACTAGCATTTACTTATTGGTGTATAAATGTAACTCCTCATTGAACAAATAAGTTGTAAAAGGGGATAGATGTGCCTTTCTGTTTAAGTCAAACATATCATATAATTAGGACAATTTTTTTTTGTTTAAAAGCCTACTTTATGCATACCAGACTAAAAACTCAGTTTGATATGGCTTGTCCAGGGACACAGACGGGAGCTGAGAAGTACTTTCCATTGTTAGCAATCTCCTACTGGGTAGCTGAAAAATGATAGTGAAGACCACTGAATGCCTGTCCCCTGATGGCTAAACTGTGACACTTCCAGAGCAAGAAGTAGAGAACTACATATCCAAATGAGGTTGAGGGTTGATAGAAACTATGCAAATTGGCCTTGAACCAGGACACTAGGCTTCACATCTATAATGTCATAGTACCTGACAAGACAAATAGGACAATAATTCTGTGTCTTGGATAGCCTCAAACACCTGACATGGATACTATTTCATTAGCAGCTCAGTGGGAATGCTGCTATCTGCTGAATTTCTACTTGAGTGTTCCCTAAAGGGCTCTCATCTGAGCAATGATTTAGCCTGTCGTCACATATCTTTTGAGACCTGAACTCACAGCTTGAGGTGACAAAAGTGCAAGCATAATAGTCATGGTTAAGATGTTCTTTCCATTTTAAGTGCCTATTTCTGCTGCTTATATCTTTCCAAGCCTTTAACTCCTGGAAGAAAATTTCTCAGGCTTGTGCTCATTCTAGAGGTGAAGTGCTTAAAAAGTTTGACAGAAATAGATTTGGTTTTTACCGAGATATCTGAATGTAAGGCTAGAGGGGAGGGATGAACCATGTCCTCTTACACAGGCTTTGTATTCCAGATACTTTTCCTGTTTCTGGAAATTATCAATGTAATTAATTTTCATGGTCACACAGTTCAAATCATCACAAGACTGTCACTTCTCTATCAGGTAATATTCACTCCATACACATTTTGTCTTACCATGAGGTACATTTTCTATTTCCACATTTTCACATTCCCCTTGTGTTTATTTATAGGGTTTGGTTGGAAAGAACAGAAAATATCTACTTTGGTATAGAAGATGAAAACAAGATTAGAAACTACAAAGGTACACTGAAAAAGACAACTGGGAAGATATTTTAGTCTTTCCTATAAAGAAATGGTAATGTCTATTTTGCCCTAAGTTTTGGCATTTTCTAACATTCTGGCAAATGAACATGAACCCAATACACTCTGGAGTCTCAGACTGAATCTCCAAAAATTCCAGTATTTTCCTGAAAGTGTTCTGAAATAAAAATGAATGCACAAAATCTTATTTTTATTTCCAAATTTCTGAAAGCAAGTTATTCACTCAAAAGTGGATACAGCAGACCAAATCCAGGTTTTAAAAAATGAATTGTTTCCCAGGTTTGAAGGGACTTCTTACGCACTGTATCTCTATCTATATAGATTTTCACATATAATTCACTGTATATTCTGCACTCCACCCTGCCCCTGTTTTTCTGCACCTGCTTGTTCTGCAAATGTCTCTCATGTTCCTTTTATATTTTTCTACCTATCACATTACACTGTAAACTGGCAATTATTTTACTTGTGGGCATGGTGATGTTACCTTTAAAACACCTAGAATATATTTTTTAGTCAGGGAAAATTCTCACACACCTAGCCTTTAACCATGTTTCCATATAGCAAGCAGCTAAGAATCATTAAAAATGCACTATAAAATCCTTGCTTTTGACAACACTGCAGGTGTATTTCTGGATCTGAAAGATGAAATTGTTTTAAAAGTACTGTAACAGTTCATTGGAAATCAAAGTTTTCCAGTTCACTGGAAAATGAAGACACTTCTGCTCCATTTTTTTTATGACTTCTGGCACTGATACACTAAGACTACGGACTATAAAACCCAATTGCTTGGAAGATACAAATTAACTGGACTGTCTGGTGCATTGATGTCTGTATCTCTTGGATGGCACAGTTATATCCAGAAAAATGTATATAGAGAAGTCATAGATTCCTGCTTCTTAGAATGTTACTTTGAAAGGTACAAGCTGCACTTAAAAGTGTTCTGGGAGAAGAAGCTCAGAATTTCATCACAAATGTATATGACGGAGAAGCTTTTTGTCAGGCTACAGTGCTCCAGAGTATCTGGCAGAAGGGAAGAAAAGGTGAGAGGAGCCAAAGAGATAACTTCTACTAACTTCTGGAAAGGAGAAGAGCACAGAAGCAGATTGGAGACCCAGAAGAATATCAATTTCCTTCTTGGATTATGTATGTACACCCCTTCATTATGACTAGACTTCTTGATGTGAATGGAGGAAGAAAAGAAATCATAAAGGATGCTAAAGAATTGGTGTAGAGGGAGTTCCCAGCAACTCTCAAGAGAAAGCAGAGTGGAAGGCTATATCTAGTGAAAAGAAATAATTTGTAAGTCCTGGGTTTGGTGGTAGTGTGCATGAGAGGAAACCTTGGAAACTGTGCTCCCCACAATGCATGCATGAAAGATGTGATATCCTCAACTCATGAATGCTGGAAAATTTTCATCTGATATGCATCAAGATTTATGGATGGAAGATTTAAAAACTAGAGAAACAGATCCCACAGAGACACTGGCTACAAAATCAGAAAATGTTTTCATGCTGTGAGATTTCAAAATCACTTGTACAGGAATACCGTGATTTAGTTTCTTATCCTGTTGCATGGAGAAATGGCAAAATTATACTTGACTGTGTTGTGACTCTCAATCCCTCTGTAAACTGAGCAGCAGACTAAAGTAAAATATCAAGAAATTTTTTTTCTCAGCTGCAGAATTTTTTAACCATACTAATGTAAGAATCAGTCTTGACTAGTGTACAGACTGAGAAATAATGACTGCACTTGCCTTGTTACCCATTTCTTTTTTTATGTAAATTTGTGTGGTTAGGTGAAGAAGTTAAATAGATCCTCACTTTCCATATTCACCTGTAGTTTAGCATGGTAAGCCATTATTATCTCTGTGTAACATTCCTATAGTATTTTGGCAATGAGGCTGGCCCATAGATGTTGTTTAGTTAGAATTTAAGTATCTGAATTCAAATAGATTTATTCCCCTGTGGCTTGATTTTGTTGTTCCATTGTCACTGTCTGCTTCACTGACAAGCCAAAATCAAAACCACTTAGTTTTCTTTCTCTTTTTTTTTTTCCCCCTTTTTTTCTTTTTTTATTCCCTTCTCTTCAGGGAGACGTGCTAGAACTTAACAAGTTTTTTTGCAAGTATGTAGCCTGTTGCTCCTGTTCATCCTTATCGATATGAATAGTTTCTGTTTTCCTTTTTTTTCAACTTTCTTCTCTGTAACACCCAGGAGAAAATATCTTCTGAATATTCTTTCCTATTTTTAAAGTCATGTTTGTAACTTCTACTCTTATTCCTTGGTATGGGTCCTGAAGGAGAAAATAAGGCTGCACACATAGAGTTCAATTTCAGGACTTGTATGCTAATCTTTCTGTCATTCCTCCTTTTTTAGGGTTCCTTTGTAAGCAGCAACTGCTGTTTGTCTTTTAGTTAACCGAAATTCCCAGGATCATCCTAAAACAGTACCTTGATCCCACATATTCACCTCGCATCATGTGGTGGCTGTGTTCCACGAGACAAAAACAGACGCTATCATGCAGACTGTTCAAAGTGGTTTTCCACTTTGATAAACAGCACTCTCTTTATCAAAAACACCAGTCAAGGCCAAAACACTCCTTTTTGATTCTAATTAAATGAGTGCAGCTGCTTCCGGCTTAACTTGTTCCCACACCTTGGTAATCAACATATATCATTAAGCATAAAAGAAACAAAATGTACAGCTTTCTAATGGTTTCAAAAATATGTTTACATTGAAGGCATTTGTGAAACCATGATTTATTCAACAAGAAAAACATCTAAAAATTCTTTATGTTTTGGTTTCAAAAGTCTTTAATTTGCACCCATAAAGAGATAATGGAATATTACCCTCTTATCAGTGATGCACATTATTATTTCCATGTGTCTTTAAAACCCAATGGAAAAAGCAGACATACTGATTTATTGCTTTCTTAAGTTCTTCATTACATCAATTGGAATTACTCTTACTAAAAAAACATAAAGTAAGCAAACAGATGATGAATAAACCAGCCCCAGCATAATTTTTGTTTCTGTGTTTAGAACTGAAAACAGAACATACATGTTGTCAATAAAACTTTACAATATGTTTTAGTCTACTCATTCTTGATAAGGGCTGAAACATTCTTTATAAACAGCAAAGAATGAAGATGTTCAGAACATATGATGGTTGGAAAATTACAGACTTTTCTTTTTCTATAAAATACCCTTAAATGTTGTACTGAGTTTAAAAATTAGACAGTCAGACTAAACATATTGTGAAATATGTGCTGCAAGCTCCAGGCCCTTGGTGCTGAAGGGAGAATATTACCATAAGTATCATGATAGGGCCATAGATACATTAGAATATAAATTCACTAGGACACAGATACACTAGAATTTGATTGCAAGTTCCATAGCAATTTGAATAGGACAATGTATTACGAGCTTTTCTTTAAAATTTGCCTTCTTTTTTCTATAATTATTTTTTATTTTATATGGTAGGATGCCCTACGTGGGGCGCGAACACTGGATACTTCCTCCTTAAGGAACGCACTTAGATGTTGATTATCCCTAGTGCCTCATGACCTCCAAACAGGTTTGCAAGCTGAACAAGCTATTCTGGTACATAACAATCCCTGGCCTGCTCCTGTCTTCCTGAAGTCTTGTGATTCACACTCAGTATGTGATAGAAAATATAGATTTCACAATCTTGTCTTGCCCTTTAACTTGCCTTTCTTTCCCTCCTTTTCCTTTCTAACTTTCTGAATATACGTACAGAGTTACCCTTTTTATACTAGGCAGTGAAATAAAGAGGTCTATAACTACAAATGTACATAGCAGTGAGTCGATAGAGCAACTTTGTGATTTTGAAGATGATTAAATATGATGGCAGGGAGCCCATGGTGGCCTAGTGGTTAGAATGCGGTGCTTTCACCGCCGAGGCCCGGGTTCGATTCCCAGCCAGGGACACTCCCCGGGCAGGTGGAGCTCGTTAG
>JAWMRA010000078.1:74603845-74629051 GCA_035584735.1 Pseudotriccus pelzelni
GGGCTCAGTTCCGCGCACACTGTGTCTCACCTAAAAAATCCAATGCGCAGGCTCGAAGGTGTAAAGACCTTCCCCGGGTCTTCGTTCGCGAAGACTGGCCATTATTATAAATATGATGGCCTATGCCAACAGGATCTGCATGATTAACTGTCTTAAATTGTATTATCCTTATCTTACACAGTTGACTCTTAGACAGTATGTAGTGATTGTGGTGGTGTAAGGATTGAGTAGAAAATTAATTTTACTTATATTTGCAATTGTTACATCA
Source organism: Pseudotriccus pelzelni (assembly GCA_035584735.1). Taxonomy (NCBI): domain Eukaryota; kingdom Metazoa; phylum Chordata; class Aves; order Passeriformes; family Tyrannidae; genus Pseudotriccus; species Pseudotriccus pelzelni. Next base: position 74,604,114 of record JAWMRA010000078.1, read on the forward strand.
GTTCTAATTTCCACATGTAGATAGCACTGTTGGAAAAAGAATTGAAGAAATAGGCCCAGAATTAACATTTTGGAATCTGGAAGACATTCATGATGAATAGTCATAGTGAGAAACTTCTCTGATCTAACCACTGATTTTGAAATGTCATTGTTTGTTAAGCACCTTTTTTCTGAAATATAGGGAGACGTTTTCTGGCTCTAGGTAACATTTAAGGAAGAGTTAAATTTCCTTCTTGTGGCACATTCCTGGTGTTTGAGAAATGCAATAACTTTTTTCTATCAAAAATATTTTTAGCTTTTAATTGTGATATTTACCATGTAATAGGTTCATTTAGTTTTTTGAAGGTGACAGGACACAGTTGCACACCAAAAAGGTGTTAAAATATAATAATATTGAAAATGGGAAAAAAGAAAGGCTTATTTAAATAGTGTCAATCTCATTTAAAAACAGCTTGAGCTTTACCAAAGTTTCTGTTTCCCCTTGACACTTTTTGAGGTATCATTTCTTGCTGTTAATTGCCAGAGAAAAGAATGCTGGCAGCGTGAAGCTGTGGAAATTGTGGAACATTTCTCTTTGTGTATTAATTGTTGTTCATAGATACATATATCACACGTACAGTACAGAGAGTTTTCTCTGTGTGCCACAGGGAAATTTCAATACGACATGAAAAATTGGCTTGTTTCTCTGTTTATATTTTTGATCCAAACTACAAAGTTCTCTCTTGCTTTGCTTACAGAGATCCACAGAAGGAAACCCCAGTGCGTAATCTGTGTGAGACCAAAAGTCTTACAAACACAGAACTCTTGGGCATCTGTAGTAATGATAATAGACATTGAAGTCTACACTTGTGTCTAGAGGGTATTTATATACGCTGCTTGAAGTAGTTAACAAAATCTCTGTACAATTTGCTTTGGTTTGTGCAAAAGTATTTTTTGAAGGATAACTACCCCAGGGTTACTTAGAAATTACTCTTAAATGATAAAATTTAATTTTCTCCTTAGGTCTTTCTATGCTACTAGTAAATGGTGACAAAAGTGAAGTTAAAACTCTAATGGAAAGCTTAAGAAATTACTGTGATAACAGGCCAATATTAAGTAAAAGTAAAATAAAGGTCCTCAGCTGCTAGGAATATCTTAAATATTATCTTCTGGTTTAAGGCCAGATTCCAATGCAGTTTTCAAATTCATATCTTTTCCAACTACTGTCTTGAAAAAGAAATATATTGTTTCATCTTCTTCAACAGGTTTTCTGGACCACTGGCATATACTTTATCACTTACTGAATTTGCTTGTAAGAATTTTGTATTGTTAGAATGGCTAGAATCCATGTGATGCAATATTCTGTGGGAGGGTTTGCTAGCCACTTCCCAACAGTCTCGAATAAATCCATTTTCCTAACTTCCATTTTCCTTTGTCAACTAAGTGATAGCTTGTATTTTAGAGGCTGGTTGGCATTTGTATCATCTGATTCTGGAAATTTCTTTTCCAGAAATGGTGAAAAACATTCCCATCTGCTATGTAGCAAGTATAACTGTTTAGACTGCAGAAAAGCATATAACACACTGTCAAACTGGATGACAGTTATTTTTTTCATCCACTTGGCAACTCCTCTTCCCTTGTGGAAATGCTATGCAAAATGCTGGGCAACGAAGAGTAATGCCCACTAGGTTTCGCATAATTCAAATAAATTTTGGGAAGGGGAGAGTTAGCTAGAACATGAGTAAGCTCTAATCAAGTTTGTTGTTAGATTAAAGTGTTCATGAAGTAGATTGACTAGCAATTAACTTCATTAATTGACAGTTGAATTCTTAGAAATGGCAAAATACAGAGAATATTCATCTAGCATTTATCTAAAAGACCATCTTTGTTATAGAACCTGCTTAGTCTGAATGGCTGAGTGAGTTTAAACGTATCATTTAAAGCACAGTGCAAAACTGTGTGTTTAATCATATCTTTACTTTTTGGATTTAAAAAAAACTTTCAAAGTCAGATTGTAGCAAACTCTGTTGCACTGTCACACAAATTTTTGAAAGAAGCTGAAAATTTATTTCTCTGCTGCAGGATACCATTTCTCTCAGTCACGGTACCAGTTTTCAGGAGATGGATTTATGACTAACTGGTTTATGACATTTTCCTTTCCCTTATTCTTTTTCTCTTAAATCCTATTCTCAGTGCAGTCCTATGCTGGAAAATCCACATATTCTATTCCATTAGATTACAAACTTCTCCATGTACCAGATGCATTCTTGGTAGGAAAAATAAATTCTCAAATTGAATAGGAGGTTCCCATTTGCCACATTAATAGATGCCTTTCTAAAGTAATTAAATAAACAAATACAAATAAGTGGTATACATGAATAATTAGTAGGCACAAAGTTATGTTTCACTTCAACTTAAAGCTAATTAAATGTCTTGCAGTCGGTGTTCTTAGGATGTCATAACACTGGAGGAAAATTTATATTAATCATTCAGCAGTTACTTCTGTTATAAACTAATTAATTTGTTTTATATCTTTGTGTGATTTGTAAAAGCATCTAGAAACTATAATCTCTACTCAAAACATTCAGAGCTTAAATCTCATAAGATAGGTCATAAAAAAGAATTTTTTTACTGTTTTTAATAAAAAAAAACCCTTTTAACTAGACAAAGGTAAAATAATTAATTCACAAAAAATAAAAGATCGATCAAAATCCTGTAATACCAGCTGAAATATACATCTTTGCAAGCTTGTATGGCTGTGATGAGCCACATGTAATAACTTCTTTATATTTGAGTGGAGCATGACGAATCGGTTTCTGGGATTTCAATTTTGCATTAGGATTTAATTTTATTTTAGGATTTCAACCAGTACAGTGCCGAGGCAAGATCATGGGTTTCAGCACTCAAGCTTATTGTATCATGGAAAATTTCTAATTGACTTCACCAGCATATATCTGTATCCATTAATGTTTCATATTTATCATAAGAGGAATAGTTGATTACACTGGCAGAAATACTGGGCTCTGTTCCTGAGTGGTCTTACACGGTTTAGGTTCCTGATGCCTGAACAGAGTCCATTTATCAAATGAGTGCTATAAGTGATGATTATTAATATGAAATAGAGAGAAACTTTATACACAGAGACTGGAATGAGATTCCCCATGCTTTCAACAAGGTGAGCTGAGAGTATGTGAAAGAACTAAATAGCACATGATTCAACACATCCCTTGTTGAATAGTTGAAATCTCTTATTTAAAATTTCGCATTCAAATGTTGTGATAAACACAGAATTATTTGAGAAGCAACTTGGAAACTTACATATCATGTATGTGCTATATTTAAAAATAAATTTCCACTGTTTTGTAAGAAACCATTAAAGGACCATTGGTATATTCTCAATGCAGGGTATGAAAACCAACTTTCAGCTCTGATAGCACTAATAGAAACATAGGGTTTGAGTTGGAAGGGACCTTAATGATCATCTAGTTCCAATCCCTCTACCATGGGCAGGGACACCTTCAACTAGACCAGGTTGCTTGAAGACCCATCCAACCTGGCCTTGAACACTTCCAGGCAGGGGGCATCCACAACCTCTCTTGGCAACCTCTTCCAGCATCTCACTATACTCATAGTAAAGAATTTCTTCCTTGTATCTAATCTAAATCTGTTCCCTTTCAGTTTGAAAGTACTGTCCTTTGTGAAAAGTTCCACTCTATCTCTCTTGTATGCCTCCTTTAGGTACTGGAAGGCTTCTAGAAGGTTCTTTTTTTCTAGCAGCTTTCTTTGCTCCAGGCTGAACAGCTCCAGCTTGCACAGCCTGTCTTGAAAAAGAGGGGTACTCAAGCTTTCTCATCATCTTGGTGGCCCTGCTCTGGATCCACTCCAACAGGTCCATGTCTTTTCTGTTCTGGGCATTCCAGAACTGGATTCAGTACTCCATGTGGAGTCTCCTGAGAGCTGGAGTAGAGGGGCAGAATCACCAACCTCAAGCTGCTGGCTACTCCTTCCTTGATGCAGCCCAGAATATGGTTGACTTTCTGGGCTGTGAATGTGCACTGACATGGTCATGCACTGACATGTCATGCACTAACAGGTCATGTCATGGCTCTCGTCCATCAGCAACATCAAGTCCTTCTCTGCAGGAAGAGTCTTTCTGCTCCGTTCTCTTCTCAGCCTGTATTTTGTGCTTGAGATTGCCCTGAACCATGTATGAGACCCTACACTTGGATTTGTTGAACTTCATGAGGTTCATACAGGCCCATGTCTCAAGCCTGTCAAGGCCTCTCTGGATGTCATCCCTTCCCTCCGGTGTGTCAACTGCACCACACAGCTTGGTGATGTTGGCACACTTGCTGAGGGTGCACTCGATACCACTGCCCACGTCACAGAAAAAGATGTTCAAAATGTCAGTCCCAGTACCGACCCCTGAGGAATGCCACTTGTCACTGCTTTACACTTGGTGGTGAGCTGTCCACCACAGCTCTCTGAGTGCAACCATCCAGTCAACTTCTTATCCACCAAATGTCCACCAGACAGTTTACAGACAAGAATGTTGTGCAGGACAGTGTCAAATGCTTTGCACAAGTCTGGGTAGATGACATCAGTCACTCTTCCCTCATCCACCACTGCTATAACCCCAAGATAGAAGGCCAATAAATTTGTCAGGCAAAATTTGCCCTTAGTGAAGCCATATTGGCTGTCCCGAATCACTGCCTTATTTTCCATGTGCCTTAGCATAGTTTTCAGAAGGATCAACTCCCTGATCATGCCACGCATGAGATGAGGGTGACTGAACTGTAGTTCCCTCAGTCTTCCTTTTTTCTCTTTTTAAAAGTAGAAGTTATGTTTTTTCTTTTCCAGTCAGTGGAAACTTTACCAGAATATCACAGCTTCTCAAATATCACGGATAGTGGCTTATCCACTTCCTTCAACAATTCCCTCAGGACATGTGGATGTATCTCATCAGGTCCCATGGAATTGTGGACCTTCAAGTTCCTTGAATGGTCTCAAATATGATCTTCTCCTACAATGTGCAGTTCTTCATTCTCCTAGTACCTGTCTTTTCCTTCTGTGACTTGAGCGGTGTGGTTAGAGAACTCAGTGGTAAAGACTGAGGCAAAAAAGTGCTTGAGTGCCTCAATATAAGTAGAGAGACATTAGTGAAGAAAAATCAGATGTAATCTGGCCTCTGTTTCTTCCGGAATGAAGTAAATAGCTACCAGCTTTGAACATAGCATTTTTTTTATTAAATATAAGGAAAAATGGGAAGGGATCTCGTGCAAGGGAGAAAAGAGAGGGCTTTAAGTACATGACAGGGAATAAGGGAACTCAAGAAATTAGTTATCAGAAAATATAAAACTCTACTAAATAAAAATTTAAATTTCATTATTTGTGCTTTTCTTAAAACATCTTCCTTTACTTAACCATGTCATAATAATAGCATCAGTAGATCAGAAAATGGTAATGACAGGAGATAGGTGCTAATACAAAGTTCATTGTTTAAGTGCCTTAAAATATAAGGGTGAGAAAGTTTTCAGCAGCTGATGTAGCTAAGGCTGCTGACAGGCAGTCTAGGTGCCAAAGGGATTTGCCAGAGGGATTTGTCTGAGGCAGATTTTGAAATGAGGAGCAGGAGGTCCATCAATGAAGCATAATATCTGGCAAGTAGTACCTATGAGAAATAGCTGTTTTTGTTGATTTCCAGGAGGTCCAAACTCAGCAAAAAACCCAGGGAGCTGCTGCGTCACCCAGAGACAAAGTAGAGCAATTAAGACACTTGGATCCTTTTCCTCTGAGGGTCAGCATCTTCAATCTCCAATTTGAGAATGAAAAAATGCAGCCTGACACAGCAACCTTGAAATATTGCTGAACCTCTGTTGTAGCTTTTACTTTGGATGCAATTTAAACTAAAATTTGCTTTTTTTTTTTTGAGTGGTTCTGATGCTACAGGAAGTGCTGTAAGAGAATAGAAAGTCTGTAGGGAGAAAGATAAGCTAATGAATTGAGGGGAGTTTTTTGATTGGGTTTTTCTTTGGCTTTTTATTTTTTGTGGGTTTTTTTGGTTTTTTTTTTTTTTTTTAGTCCACTGTTTCAATGAAAACCACTGAAATTGAATGCAAAGCAGACTTTGACCTTAATTTATCCTAGAACCCAGTGTACTATTTGGTGCCTTTAATTTTGCATTGTACTGAAGAAACTTAAATCACTGTCTGGTACCTTAGCTTTGAAACCTTGTGATGAGGTATAGTTTTAAATATACTATCCCTGCATATGTGAGAACTAATGCAGATAGTTAAATGGAAAGAGAGAGAGGTGTCTATCACCAAAACAGCTAGTGAAGAAGGAAAGCTGTGAAAGACTATGTGTCCCCTCAAAGAGTAGTCTTTACAGGAGGACACACATTGTTGCTGCTTCTCTTCCTTTAATAGCTAAGAACAGAAATTATTAGCAGAGTTTTTATAGTAGTGGGCATGTGCCAAAGTAATAACAATTTTTATTTTTATAAGCGTAGATAAAATTTAAAAAATACTGTATTTATGTGGAAGATGCTCTCTTTACAAGGGGCTTTTAAGGAATGCGTAAACTTGCCTTGACATATATATAGTAAACGTAGGCAGAATTTCCTTCCTCTGATCTGCATTGCAGATGTCCTATCTACATTGGGAAATTGTGCTGCATATTCAGTTTGCATACAGAGTAGCTGACAGAATTTGCATTAGAGTTCCGCAATTTGTATGATGAGAGTATTTTTTCCTAGATATCTAGGATGACAGTTGTTTGCTTGCATAGGAACTATGTTGGGTTCTTTTCCAGTGGAGCTTTCTTGGCCTCATTATTTATTTATTATTCACTTATTCTTTCATTCCTTAATTATAACATGTATAAGATACGTGGTCTTGTTTGTTGAAACTTTCAGGATTTGACCATCAAGACAAACCTTATTCATTCTCCTTCATTAAAAAAGAAAAAAAAAGATAATTTATGGGATGTACTTCAGTGATGATTTACTTTATATCTGAAAGAGTTCGCAGAATTATGACCTTATATTCTAAGACATATTTTACCCCATTAACACTTTTCAAATTCAGTTTCAAAGCTAAGAGAAAATTACAGAAATGAGATTTTTGATATTGCTAATATGGCATTATAATTTCATATAGAATTTAATTACATTACTGAGGATTAATAATCTTCTTTATCTACACAGCAACACTTTAAATATCTAAAGGAATGATTACACATTAGCATGTTCATTAACAAACAGGGATATCTTAATGTCAATTGATTTCAGGGAAAGTTAATGGATTAGTTAAACAAAAAGTATTTCAGTGGAATATTGGTGGAACCATAGTGTATAGCTAAAGTTAATGATGCTTTTGACTTCATACCAATTATAACAAATCTTATTGCAGGCAAAAGATTTGACACTTTTAATATTTTCACATCTTCAAGAATCCTCAGGCAAATAACCCTTTTTCTTTAAAGGCAAAATGCAACACAATCCTGTGCAACGAAAAATTGAAGTCTCCATTTTAAGAGAGCTTTAGGATATTGGTTTTAATCCTTATTCTCTTAAAGTCACTTTGAAATATCTAGAAAATCACAGCTGATAGTACAGAATGAATGCAGAAGTATCTGTATTCCACATCTCGTAAGAAATATATTTTTATTTGTCTAGTTGTCTTTAAATTCTTTAAAAATTCATATTCTATGAATCTAAGTACTCCTCCATTGACATGAATATCAGTCTTATCATTTCCATATAAGTCTATAAAGATATTGCAATTACATCAATCCTTACCTGTTTGAAATTTGAAAACAAATCTTTTGCTCTACTGAAATGTTTTGCATTATGTTATGGTTTTGTTTATTTATGCTTTGTTTGGTTTGGATTTGGTTTTGGTTTTGGGGTTTTTTGTTTGTTTGCTTTTAATGTAAATTTCTTGACTGTTTACTGGGCCATTTCCTTGTGTTTTGTGTTAGTATTGTGACATGAACCAGGTTCTACTTTGTAGATTGTTTTCTACGAGAAGGTGCTTAAAAGAAATTTATCACTGAAATTAGTATTAAAGATTGAGATAGCTCTCCTTCACATGATGTTGAAAAAACCCTTATTTGATATCTGTCTTCATATAAAGTATCACAAGAACCTTTTACAATTAAAAAATACAATTTTAGTAGGGGATATAGTGAAGTTGGGTTTATTTCCTCCATAACAATGGAAGATTGTTCCAAAGAGGTAAAACCTAAAAAAAAGTTGGATACATGAATCTGCAAACAACAATTGAAAAAGTCCAATTGAAAAGTCAAAATTAAAATAATTTTTCCTATCTAACAGAGAATTCTATACAGACGAAATTAGAGATATAAATATATATGTTTATATTTTATGTGTTACTGTCTTTAGTTTTGAGGAATTTGACTTAAAATATTTTCTTCTGCCCATTAAATGTAGTCTAAAGAAGAACATATTAAAGACAAAATATAATATTGCTCTTTTCAACTGGTTAAATGTGTAAAGACTGCCTGTATGAAAGAGAAAGAAGTTAGGACCAAGTTTGCAAAATTCAGAATTGTTCTGGCTTTACTTGTAAGTTTACACTGCTTAGTTACTGCCTCCATTTCCTCCTGAAATTTTTCTTTGCCGTCACATATTTTCTGATTGTTCTTTGAATAAAGCTTAACAGTTAGAAAGGAAGAATTAAAAATCATTTTTTCATGAAAAAAAAATTATCATTTTTCTTCCATGTAAAGCTGTTTCAGTCATAGAGCACACCTAAATCGGAGTATATATATATTTTAAAGAACTGCTAAACAGACATGAAATTCTAACTTTGCACTTTTTCATTTTATTTATGCTGAAAATTGAAGTCTTCCTGATGAGCTTTTGCAGAGTTTTTCTGCCCCTAATGAATTTTTCGTTTTTCAGATTAGACTACAAAGGCAGAAAGAATTAGAAGTCAGTATGGGAATATTATAATGTAATGACAAAAATTACTTTCAAGACAGAATATGGGAAAACATGAGAAGTTTAAATTCTTTATTTGTTGAAGACCTGACAAAGACCATGAAGCATGGCAGGCAGGTTGTGGAAGCTGAATGTCCCCTTCTACTCCACTCTCATGAAACTCCACCTGGAGTATTGCATCCAGGCTCTAGAGCCTCCAGCATAAAAAAAAAGACATGGAACTGCTTAAGCAGGCCCAGAGGAAGGACATGAAGATGATCAGAGGCTGGACCACATTCCCTGGGAAGAACGGTGAAGGGAGTCATGGTAATTCAGCCTGGAGAAGAGGAGGTTCTTCAGAGACCTCGCTGCAGTCTTCTAGTACTTAAAATGAGGCTTTTAATGAAGATAAGGAGGGATCCTTTATCAGGAAGTGTAGTTTCAGGATTAGAGGCAATGGTTTTAAACTGAAAGAAGGTAGATTTAGATTCTATATAAGGAAGAAATTCTTCTCTGTGAAGGTGTTGAAGCAGTGGAAGAGATTGCCCAGAGAAGTTGTGTATTCCATATCCCTGGAAGTGTTCAAGGCCAGGTTGGATGGGGCTTTGTGCAATCAGGTCTAATGGAAAGTCTTCCTGCACGTGGCAGGGGTGCTGGAAAGCGGTGATCTTTAATGACCTTTCCAACCTAAGCCCTTCTATAAAATGTTGCTGTAAATTGTTGCTTAATTTTGTAAATTACTGCTAATAAATCTGTTATGAAAGAAATATCAATAAATATAGTTTAATCCCTTTTTAATTGTGTTTAAGTTTTCCATAGCTGTTCAAAGAATAAGCCATCTTGCCTACTGCCATGAGCCAACACCCAGCACTTTCTTACCAACATCAAAGATTTACATCAGCTTTTTTAGAATAATAGTTTAAGCTCCAGTTTTAAATTGTTGAGACTTTTTTAGATGGAAAGTCTCTAGGACTGTCTGTAGTTGACCCATCCTGGCCTGCAGCAAATTTAAACTAAGTGTAAGTTTTTCTCCAATTAGGTGGATGCCAATCAAATCTAACTAGGTTGGATATAAGACAGAGCACAAATGCAGCATGACTGAGAAAAGTATACTTTGCCTTCAGCTCAGGAGTGGAAGACAGCTGCTAGTACATCTGAATATAAGGACAGTTGACTTCTAAAGGAAGAGTAAGTGCTGTCTTTTGTTCCTCCTAAATGTTCAGAATATCATAACCTACATTGTCTGATGAATAATATTTCTTTTGGCATATGAATTTTGACACCTCGGGTGCTAGGGAACACTCCTAACAAGCAAAAGATGGTAATATTACATTTGGCAAAAGTACAGTGCAGTCTGAAAGGATCTTGAAGAGAACTGTAAAATAAAAAACAGCAGTGGCTAACAGCAGACTGTAGTGGGCTTGGTAGTCTCTCCATGATATCCCTGACACGAGCTCCCAGTAAACAGCATACCTCTCCAGAAAGTGCGTCAGGTCAGCAAATTAGTGCCTCTCAGTGGACAGTTGCCTCATTCTGTTTAACTGTCACCTTTTCTTAGATGTGCTGCTTGTTATACAGGGAGAAGATTGGGCTGCCTTCCTTAATCCCAGCATCTCTCTTGATGAGATGGGCCTTTCATCTTCGGTCTTAACAGGTTCTGCCCTCCTGCAGCATCTTCCCTTTGCAACTTTCCATTCTTCTACATTATTGGGCAGCTCCCTTCTCTCTGCGTGATGGTGGGGGAGGTTTTGTCTGTTTGGCCATGGGCTGTGAGTCCAATTTACCACTATCTGAGTAATATTAATGCAGAGCAACTACCTTAATTAATTTTCTGTGCTATCCTACAACCTTGTTGTGATACTTCATTTTGCTGAACTGAACTATTTTGCATAGCTGAACTCATGGTTTCCAAGTGAAGTTCATCTCTGTTCACAGTATCTCCTAAGTTTCTCAAGACTGAGAAACTTAGTTCAACTTCTAACAGAGTAGTTCACATGATTTACTCTTTCCCATAGGAGGCTCTAGACTCCAAATTTTATATACAATGCCTATAAACATCTCTACCAAATTGCTTTAGTGTTGAAGACACAATTCAGCATATTTTAAAAAATATATATTTCCAAAGCAACTACATCCATGGATACTGGAATAAACAACTTGGTTTTCTCTCAACTCATAAATTTACAGAAACCTTTCAAGGAATTTTTGGAAATCCAGTTATCTGTGAGAGCTGCATTTCTAAGAAATGCAGTGGAAACTGACTGACTAGAAGCTTAACAGTGGCATCAGGGGAATAATACACACACACACACACACACACACACGCACGCACATATACACTAGTAAAACTCTTCCACAGAAATTCAGTTTGACAATCCTTGATTTCATTATTAAAATAATGAAAAAGATTAAATTCCTGTCTACCTTATCAGTATCATATATACAGAGAACCTCTAGATTCTAAGGCATCAGCTTTTTCTTCATCAGCATTTTTTCTTGTCAGAATTTGACTGCTTTTTTATCTTTCACTCCTATATCAAATAATTTAGAAAGTGTCATTTTTTTTTCTCATAATCTAAGTTTTGACACAGCAAAGTTTCTAACATGCTGAAGTCATGCACATAAATTGCCTTTGCAGTAATATCTTTTCAGTTTTTAAACTAAATGTCACTGTTGCTTTTTTTTCATTTACCTTTTCTAATTTGACCATGAGAATGCAAATATTATGAACTCAGTTGCACAGGAAATTCAACTGAAATGCCCCAGGTTCTCCTACGAACACATGGTTGAATGCAGATTTTGAATCCTTGTGCATCATAATTCCCTGAGATTAATTCAGTTGGTTTAGCATGGTACTGATAACACCAAGGTTGCAGGTTCGATCCCCACATGGGCCATTCATTCAAGAGCTGGACTTGATGATCCTTGTGGGTCCCTTCAAGTTCAGAATATTCTGTGAAATTCATCATCTTGCTCTTTCTCCTTTACTTATCTGTGGCAGTTTTGACACTGGCCTTGCTCATGAACTTATTTTCTATTGGCAACTGAAGCTCCCATGAAGACACAAAGAATAGTGAAGCCCCCATAACATTTTTTAATAAACTCAACATTACAATTGGGATTAAGCCACATTCACTCAGGCACTACAACAAACATCTAAGCTTCACAGATTAAAGAGCAACATACTAGAGTTCTGCTAACTACTGCCGATATGTAAGGACTGCAATATGTCTTTTATTATACACCCGTGAACATAATCTCTGTTTGTCCGGCAGAAGTATCCTGTACTTGGAGATAGTGAATGATATTTTGAAAAGAGGTACCGTGGAGAGCTGTATGAATTCCACACACCATATTCATTATGCGGTCATTAGCATGTTAGCACAGTTTGTCATACAGGATGCCTGCTTGTTTTTATTTTACAAACTTATAGTTGTATAGATCTAAATGATTACTTTACAGGTTTTCTTCTCTTTTGGTTTATCATTGCTCATGCAAATGGAGGAAGCTTTACAGCAGTCTCTAAGGCTTTATTTTCATAAAATTCTTACACATTTTGAAGGCATTCTAAGAAGACTAAATTGTTAGCAAAATCTCTAAAACCTACTTGTTAAGGAGTTATGCATGAAATTCTGGTAAGGGTTGATATGTGTTTTACCTTGACAGTACCGCTTCTCAATTTGATGAAAGCAAAACAGTGCACTTCCAATTGGTCTAGCTGTTTAGAATAACAGCACAAAATAAGAATTAACTCCCCAATTCTTGGTTTCATCTTTATTTAAATAATAATTTTATTTCATTAAAAATGAGACTACCTATGGGTACACAAAAGCAGTACTTTAAACCCTACTGTTTTATAAATACCTCTGTTTTGAGTAAAGCTTTCTGCACTGTAGGCCAATTGGAGAGTGCAATAAAGTGTTCTCTATCGATCTGTGTCATAGCCCATTGCTTGTTGTCTTGAGTGCAGTGTATAAGCCAACCAGAGTACAATCTTTTTTTCCCATAGAAGGATAACAGCAGTGATCCACAGTTTCTACTGCAGCTGTCAAGTTCAAATAAAATGTGGAAAGTAGATGTCACCCACCATGTTTTGGGAGGAGGTAATGAATCCTTTTTAGCCATTTATGTTTTCCATGTCAATTTTTCAAGACATCTAAAACTATTCAAGGACAAATGTATGAGTCAATTTTTTTCATTTACCATTGAACATGCATATTCCTGTTGTCATATATCTGTGCATTATTTTATTTATAATAATATTTGCACTTGTAATCATTATAGTTATATTTGTAATATAAGAAAAATTTCCCTCTCATATTAATGTGTGTTGGCAAATGCAAAAATCTTACAAATTTCACATAAGACTGTGCAGAAATTCTGAGCTTCTTCATGGAAATAATTTAAATTAAAACTATTTTTCATTTAAGATTCAGAAATAGTGCACCCACTGTAAAAGACTGGGAAAGATAGGGGAAGACAATTATGCACTGGGCATTCAAATTTTTATGAAATAAATACTTTTGTTAATAATAATAAAGGAAAAGGCTGAATTCTTTACATATATACCTCACATTAAAAATGTGTATAACAGTAGATGCACTAATTGCTGTCACAAAGACCATTTCAGTTGCCAGTTTACAGAATCTGATTTAGTGAGCTAAATCACACAGAGGGAGCATAACTGAGGTGAACTCTGTGCATATCCATAAAAACCCCAGTTCCTGCTTATAAAAGAGATACAAAGGAATTAAAAGTAAATACATATACAGCTAAAAAAGCAGTTTTGATTGCAGTTCAGGAAAATAAGTTTTGATCCAGTAAAATTAAGTTTTTCATAGCATGCTTTACTAGAAGAAAAAAAAAATCTTAAAATTTGAAGGCTGTACAATAAATATTTCAAATTATAACATTTACTATGACACTGATCATTTTGATTATGTAAGATAGGAGACACAAAGGGTAAAGGGAGAACAGAAGATTTGCATTCTAGGTAAATTTTACTGAAGTATTCTTTGTCGTCTAGCTGCAGCACGCCATCTTCAAAGACACATGAAAGGATACTTATTCATAAGATGATTTTAGATAGAGATATATTGTACCTCTACGATTACACATCAGGTGACCTGCTTGTTGTCATTCAAAATATTTATTGCACTTTAAAAAAGTAACTCAGCAATCATATCTTAGCAGTCCCAAGTTGCCCTAAAATGCTAAAGGTGGATGACTTTTTCAGACTTATGCAGATCAGTAAGATTTTTGAATCCTATGAGTGACTTCACTGAGGTTTGTTCAGCTGACAACCTAGAAAAGTGTCTGAGAATGACCATAATTTCATCAAGGTCAACTGAACACGCCTGAAATTGCTAAACTGGAGCCCTAAAAGGCTTCGTTGCAGTAATGCATTGCCAAGGTCCTGAAGGTAAAGCTTTTAATCCTAATGTTTTTGCACCACTTCTACTGATTTCCTTTTTGTTTACCTTTCTGTTTACTTTTCATGTAGGGCTTGACATGACACTCAGAACACATCATGCATAAACACTACAAAGGCTTGGTTAAATGCAATTCTTCCCTTTTCTCTGTGACAGAAATCCCAAGTAGACTGACTACCCTTTTCAATTAACTTGAAAGCCATTCTGTTGACATCAGTCTGAGAGGCCTCTGTACTCCTCAGGCAAGAAAGTATGAGCAAAGCATAACAACATTTTTTCCAGTAGCCGCTGCTGAACTGCACATCTTAGAGCTTCAATAGATACAGAAAAACCTTTTGCAAAGGCCAAAGACTATTTTTCATTTACAGGTTATTCTGACACAGTTTGGAATGAGAAATAAACCTAAGAATGCAGAAACATTACATCTATACTTATCATCTGTCAAGAGGACAACTATGTTTTATATACAATCTTTTCTCTATATTTATGTGCATGTTCCTTAGGAAGCTGCACTCAATGGAAACATGAATATATATGCTCTTTTTTTTTAGATTCAAATTTTAATGCATTATTTTCAGTTATGAATCTATATAAATTAGAATTTTTGCAGATTCAAAGCATGGGACATGCATGAATTCATCTCAGTTAATGTGTTTCCAGAAACATGGAATCAGCGCTACTTATTATATAATGTAGCATGTTTGGCAAAAAGGATAGTACTCTTGCCTGTGGATCAGTTTTTACTAGTTAATACTTGCTTTAATGGTCTTCTGAAGGCCAAATTCAATTAAATGGTCATGGCTAGTGGAGATGGTTTTACATTCTTGTTAATTAGGAATTACATTCCTATAACCATTCAAGTATGCCAAGAAGACTTCCACCATTTACTGCAAATTCCTTTTCATTGAATGGTCATTTGGATGCCCATTTAAGAAGGATAATATGCTGTAGTACCATAGGTGCAAAGCCAGACATATCCAACTGGCAAAAGATGCACCTTTATGTAAGAGCATGACATAGGTTCTGGTATCATCACAAGAGCAATGGAGACTTTTTTTTTGAATGCATGAGGCTGAAGCCCTCTCCTCTTAGTGGCAGCTCTGCATACTGAATATGAGCTATTTAAAATTTCCTTTTTAATTGAATTTTGCGTCATCGTATTTTATGAAGGAATCTCCCAAACATGTTGTTAAGGTTAATCTTTTTGCCTTTACACTATAGGTATTTTCAACACTATTTTCTGACAATTTGTGAGTATTCCTCTTGTTGCACTTTTCAAAATGTCAGATTGAAATGGAATGAACCGCTGTTAAAATAAAGTCAGTAATTACACAGGCTTTGTTAGTTTCATGTTGTAAAACCTACATAGCGACAAAAGCAAGAATGAAAGAGGTACTAATCTATGAAATACATTTAATTTTTGACCCCTAGTTTGCTTTAAACTTACTTCATAACCAATATAATTATCATTAAATATTTATTGATTACTTCTAATTTGGGTTGATGGGATTACCATACATTTCACAAGCATCTCAATTATGTTATTTTCAAATTCTTTCTCTAAATGGAGACTGAACCATGTAGGGAGGAGATTCGCTGCTTGCTCAGCAGAAGTACCAATAGTATTCCGTCTGTGTTGATTTTCCTGGGCTGTTTTCATCCCTAAATAAATAGGCTGCTTTTAGGATGATAAAGCTTCCTTGCTGCTCTTGTGATGTGGCAAAGCAAATGTCAACATGTTCTTGCATTAAAGGTTTCTAGTCACAACCTTAGACAATTCCTGCAAGGGCTTTCTAAGCCGTATGCCTCCCCATCTGACCACCCTCTGTAACAGACTACTGTCCATCTTGGCCAAAAACTTGAAACATCCAGCTGGAGCAGACACAAATGACGACCCTGAATATCAGCTTGCACTTGCATCTATCTCATATTACGTTAAGATGTGAAACTGTGAGCTGTGGCAGCTGAGGAAAAAACCCATGCCATCCATCCTGCAGCCGGTGGTGCCGTTGTGTAGCTGAGAGATGAGACTGTCTATTAGCTAGCATGTGGCGTGAATATTTCAGGAGTATAAACCAGAACACTTAAATTAATGACACCTCAGTTTTGTTCAGCTGAATTAATTGTGGCTTAGTCAGATCAGCTCATGTTTTTCTGAAACAGTTCATTGAGCTCTAATTTTCTGATTTCCACCTCTGTCTTAAAATTACATTCTTGGATCATTAAAGCCCAAGAAGCTCAACAAGCTCTCCAAATAATTGAACAAGATAAAATTCTCTTTTTGAAATTAAGAACTACACTTTATTCACTAATGAATTTGTTGCAGTAATAACAGAAATGACAACAGGAACAAAACAGTCAAGAAAATGGCTTCTGAAGGCAAACTACAGTTACCAGACACCTTTTTCTTTTTACCACCTTCAAAGCACTTTGAATTTTGTTAAAATCAGAATACACGGTGCAGTATGACTTCAATTTTCTCAAAAAAATACCATAGCCTTCAGAGCACTGGAAAGCTTCATCACTTTAATAATTTTCCTTACTTATACAAGGTATATAATTCAACTCATTGAGAGCAACATCAGGCCTGTGTAACTCCTATGAGGAACTATTCACTTTGTACACTTAAACACCAGATTACTTCTTAAGAATACAAAGTAAATTAAGATTCCTCAGGAATAATGGACCTAAAGGTCTTCTACTATATAATGGAGGAATTTACAGCATTAAAAGGAATGTTTAATTTTTACTAACAAGAACTTTTTAACCGTTGTATGAAAAGTGACAGGTGCCTGTCATTACTGAGAATATGCACACTTACAAACAAATGGAGAAACACAATCCTATATTTTCTAGGAGACAATTAAAAAACCTTTGTCAATACATGGCACAGTACAGAATACATTAACAACTGGCTGCTGCTACCTTATAGTTTGAGGACACACCATAATAACTTGATATTCAAGTGCATAACTAGGCAAGCTGTGGACAAAAACTGTTATGTCTGTTTGTTTTTGGAAACAAGTAGAACTTTTTATTCCCCCAGAACCTTTACAGAGAAAAATGTATTATTCCCTATGAGTATTACACAGACAGAGGTTCTTGTGTACTTGCTTAAGCAGAAAACTTTCCTAAAATTCATGGGTGCCAAAAAACCCCATCAATCCCCTGGCAATATTCTTATTACCATCAGGGAACCAGATCATGAATTCAGAAATAAATAAGTGAGGGAGGTATAAAAACTAATTTATTACTCTTGAATAATCAGACTAGATATAGTGAAAATATTTGTGAGAAGTTAATTAGCAAAGTGGAGTTTTCTTGTTCTCTTTTTCTGTAAGAGAAATTGTTAAACAAAATATCAAGGTTGTGTATATATATGTATTTGTTCATTTATTCTTTGTAAACAACAATGTGCTGAATACAAAATTTATTGAGAATAGTTTACAAAGATGTACCTGGGAGATGTGGAAAACATCTCTTTTTTTAATAATAAAAAGTGTTACGGAAATACATTTTCAACTAAAAGTGACAAGTTTGTTTCAGATGATGCATTTTATTATCTTTTCTGGATACTTCAGGGAAGTATGCTTTTAGTGAAAAATGTATAGGAAAACAAAAGAACAAGATTTCAATAAAATAAATAAATAACAATTTAAAAAGTGCATGTCCTGCTCTCTGAAATTAATGTTTTTGTCATGTCTATTTTGTTCCCAGGTATTGTGAGAAATAATTCTTACCTTTAAGTTAAAATTGATGATAAACCATTAATGATAAAGTAGGAATAATTTGCAAATGGAGTTTTGCATTTTAATTTTTCTTTCTAACTTCCCTTTTTTCACTTTTTCTTTTTTTTTTTTTTTTTTTTAATCCCATAATAATCAAGAAAACAGAAACAGATAAACTGCAGATTTGAAGCATCCAGAATGTTGGTCTTCAAGAAGAATGCTGGATTCACAAAATTCAGAGCAACATTGTGTCCTGGTTCCAGCCAGGACAGGGTTAATTTTCTCAGTAGCCAGAGGTTTTTCTATACCCCCTCACAACACTGACAGGGGCAGGGGGAAGGGAGTCTCTTCCGTGTGGCAACGGTTTGTGTATTACCAGCTTCCACATGGTGAGCCTTTCTTCTGCACCCTTTTATGAATATTGTTGCTGTTACTGTTCATAGAATCATAGAATATGCTGAGTTGGAAGGAACCCACAAGGATCATCAAGTCCAACTCCTGGCCCTGCACAGGACCATCCCCAAGAGTCATACCATGTGCCCAAGAGTATCACTCAAATGCTTCTTGACCACAGATAAGTTTGGTGCTGTGACCACTTCTCTGGGGACCCCATCCCAGTGCCCAACCACTCTCTGAGTGAAGAACACTGTCTAATATCCAACTTAAACCTCCTCTAACACAGCTTAAGGCAATTCACTAGGGTCCTATGATAGGTTACCACAGAGATCAGTGGCTGCCCCTCCTCTTCCCCTCACAAGGAAATTGTAGACTGCGATGAGGTCTCCTTTCAGTCTACTCTATTTCATTGTTGTTTCCAGTAAATTGTTCTGATCTCAACATGTAGGCTTTACCTTTTGTGCTTCCAATTCTCCTGTACATCCTGCCACAGGGGGAGGGGAAATTAAGTGAGCAGCATATGGTTTGGTGCATTTCAATGAGAACACTAACTTGGGGAACACCATTCTTAAACCATGACACACTGTAAGTTCGGGCAATACTCACTTTGGTACACCAAATAAAATATGTGAAAACTCATTTTTTGTAAAGAAATTATGGATTTTTTTAAACTTTGTTTCCATAGAAGTTTTATGGGAAAAAACATTAGCTTTGTGATTATATGTCCTCAGCGTTCAGCATCTTTCAGAAAACTCAAAAATTTTTTTGACTGTGCTTTAATTCACTGAATATTGCTCTAATGCCAAATCAATTTCACAAGAGTCAATTGACAAAAATGGTATTCAAGATTCAAGTCTTGAAATAAAATGCACAGTGTTCATTTTAACACTCTTTACAGTTCAAGATTCAAATGGGGAACAAGAGCAGAAACATCCTCTGATGATAGTTACTGGATATTCGGGTCAGTTCAGGAAATAGTGGTGACCATGCAGGTTTTCACTTTCAGTAAGTTAAATCAGGGACAAAAACCACTTCCACTGCAGCAGTCTTTCCTCCCTCTGAGATCAGTGTGTAGGCAGTGAAGGAAGATGCTTTTCTCGTCACTTTCACTCCTGTTTGAAAAGACTGTACTGACTCTAAGTCTCATTTTACTAAGCTTTTTATTTAGCAACCATCTGTTTGTATGATATATCTTGTGCTTTAAAGGGGCTGTCCAGCAGATTTATGGACAATTTGTTATGTAGGCGGAAGGGAAAGAAAGTTTAGGTAACCCATGTTAATGCTGCCTGAGCTGAATTCCAGACAGTGATAGGAAAGATAGTTTATAGTACTTGATCTCAGATCTAGAATATAGTACTCCTGCATCTACATTTGTGCAGGCATAGCCTGGGGTATATGAAATTCTCGGCCTCTGAGCCCCTTCCAGGAACTTTTTAATGAATTAAATTTTGGGGTAAAAAAAAAACCCAACGTTGTGGTGTTTGGATTCTTTTCTGAAAATAAGACCTAGGCAGAGGAGAAAGACTTCATGTGTCCAGTTGATTGTAGAGCTGCTGCATGATTTCATTATTAGCCATAAGGACTCCTATAAGAGAGCGTGGATAAACACTGCAACTGCAGAAGAACATCTTATATAAAACATACTGCAATTTCTAATTATTTTTGCTCATAATTTCACATTGCTTCGAGGAATACATTTTTTTTTTTTAGTTTTAGAAGTAGGAAATTACAGTGTATATCCATATAGTGGAAGAGTTTAACTGTTCTTTGTTTATAGAGCACACAGATGTGAGATACAATTACCTATAAGCATGGTAAGAAAGAAATATGCATAGGTCTTAAAAATAGAGAAATTTAGTCTTGCTTAAATACCAGAAGCAGTCCAGTTGTAATAACACAGAACTTGATGGAGGCTCTCACTTTTATCCTTGTAGCCACATGCTGCATCACCTCAAATAACTTCTGTCTTCATTTAGGCATGATATGATGAAAAGTGAAAGCATTTTGCTGTCTCTCCTTGCACATTTTTCTCCTTGAAACTATGAGAACATGCAGTTTTGTTTAATATTCTTCAAAGGTTGACAGCTGGCATGAGTTTTCTGCAGAGCTACCTATAAATAAGTGATCCATAAAATGCGTAGAAATCACATCAGAGGTGGTCAAGTTTGGAAAAGGCAATGAATTGCATAGCTCTCTATTTTCTGAGTTTACTTCTACTTCCTTAATATAGCTTCAAATAGAATTATGAGGCTGTATAAACTGAAAAGGCAGTAGGTCTACACTGGTTTGTCTCAAAAAATAATCAGAAATTTAATTAAGAGAAACTATTAGGTTTGTAGTCATTGAAAGAATAAACTTGTTGCCATTCAGACATAGACTATTTTGGACAGCAAATGCAGTTTGTAACATAGTTATACTGGACTTATAAAATATTTTGCTTCAAATTATGTTGTAAATATGGTTTAGGGGTGGCAGTAACAGACCAGATTTCATTATAAAGAGTTGTATTTTTGTTTGCAAATAATCCAAGATTGAATCTTGATCCTTTTGGTCACATTTATTATCTTTACTTACTTCATGAATTCTTTGAGTAGATGACCATCTACAAATAATCTTTTTTACTATTTGCTCTTTGTGAGTCTTTGCTGGAGCTTTTTGGTTTGGTTTCTTGTTGTAGTTTTTTTTTTCTTTTTTGTTTGTTTGTTTATTTTTGCAGGTTTTTTGTCTATTTATTTGAATAACACATTTTTTCCACTTCTTGACAAAATAATGGCAGCATTTAAACGGGGTGTTATTACTATAAAATTGTCTCAACAGTGAGTAGGCTGGAGATGCACAAGAAGTTAAGAAGGGACACAGCTAGGACGGCTGACCTCAATTGACCAAAGGGATATTCCACACTCTATTTTCAGCAGTAACCATTATGTATGATGGAGCCCTGCTTTCCTGGGGATGGCTGAACACCTGCCACCCTACGGGAAGTAGTGAATGAATTCCGTATTTTGCTTTGTTTGTGTTGCGTTTTTCTCTTTCCCTGTTAAACTGTCTTTATCTCAACCTGTAGGTTTTCTCACTTTTAAGCTTTTTGTTCTCTCCCCTACCTTAGTGTGGAAAGAGTAAGTGAGAGGCTGGACAGGGTTAGATCACAACAATATACTTGAACCATTTCAAGAACGTCGGTTATATACTTAGATGAGACTGACTCTCACTTCTTGTTCAACAGTCTAACTTCTAAACCTATTAACAGGACTAGTTAAATTCAGTACCTTTCCCCAGACAAATCAAAAGAACAGGAAAAAATATGGATATCAACTGATCTAGGGATTTCCTGGTGTCCAAGCTAAGTTAGATTTCACTTTGGATGGAAGAGGACATAAAGTATTTGCAACAAAGAACTGAAAGAGCTTGCTTACAAGTTTCTGAATAGCATGCATTCTTCCACAAAGAACACAGGGTCACAAAACCATATAGATATTATAACATAAGAAACCACAGTAGACAGCTACAAAAAGAAGAGGTGACAAATCTGAAAGACAAAGCATATATGTATGGGATATATATAAATAGAAAGGATATGCATCTTTTCGAAAACAGGAAAGTAAGTGAACACTTTCTGCTTCATTGAGCATATATCAAGTTATGCATTCATGGAGAAGAATAACTTGGAAAATACTGATCTTATCTCCTATGTATGACATGTCAGTAAACAATTTTGTCCCGTTTCCTAACAGCATGTGTTGCGTTTTTTCTTCTTTTGAGCTTTGTTCTGAAATATAGTTTTTAAAACAGACTGTGAAGAACATCCTGGGTGGATAGGGTGGATAAATGATACACATCTATGTATATGCATATCTGTAAGGCACTATGATAGATGCTTTCTTTGTTCTTTTTTTTTGTTTGTTTTTCTTTTTTAGTAATCATTGATTTCATTTTCTGTATGTAGAAAGACCTTATTCACATCATGATATAATTTTAACTTGAAAAGCTAAAAGTTAACAGGTTCGTTCTCAGTAATGTTTTATAATGCTATTTTAGTGTCTGTTCAAGTATGTCTTCTGAAACGGATGTAAAAAAGAAATTTTGTATTTATGCGTCTTTTGATTTTGGAAATTTGTCCAAAGGAAAAACATGAGCTATTTACACTAAAGCCCAGTATTGAAATGAAATTAAATAGCCTCATTTAAATATATGAAAATAAAATTAGCTTGAGCATCAGAAGTTTTGCCATCTATAGAACAATCAGCCTTTGGAAGAGTTCTTCATTTGGAACACTAGGTGCAAAACATCTGACTAGGTTAGAAGTGGAGGTCACTAAGTTTGTGAACAGAAGTACATTGCATAAACTAGGAAGTAACTGATGTCTGGGGTTCTCATCATATCATGTTAATAATGCAGTATAGTATAGAGAGATTGAATATTTCAAGTTCAGCAAACTGCCATCAAATCTAAAGTAGTTTCAATATGATCCTCCCTGGAGTACTCAGGTTTCTGCTGTAAAGGACTATAGCCCAGTTTGCTTCATAAGTAATACTGTTTATCAGAAAAAGAGATTGAAACCCAAAGAACTCGCAACAAGTTTTCAAGAGAGTAAGCTGTCACCAAGTAAATGGATCTACAAGATAAACAGTCAGTGAAGCACCTCTGTATTGTAGAATGCTTTGTCAAATTAAGGAGTTAAGATCCATTTAAGTAATTTGAAGCAGCCAAAGAGTTTGATGCCTTCATACAAATTGTTACGAGATAAATCTAAGCATCTTTGAACTGCTGAACATCACAGCAAAGGTCCCATAATGATGCCTGATATTCTACTCAGAAGTTTAGAAATACCAATGCTGGATTTCGTTTCTGATGTTTCCATCTGGTTTTTATATTATTTTTGGCCATTTAACTGATTTGCATAATTGCAATTATTGTGAAACAGCCTAAAGTTGTGATCTGATAGTTATAAAATGTCATGGAGTCGGATTTATGATATACAGAAAAGTCACATTTGGTATATTTTTCAAAGGCTAAATACATCTCAGTATTTCTCAGTGTCTTTGCACTTCCAGACAATAATCAAATGTGGTTTTTCATATAGAAATCAGATCTCTTGGCAATCTAACTCTACTTCACACCAAATAAAAAATGGATTCAATTTCACTTTTCATGTGTTTGATACTAACACAAATAGAAAATAATTCAGTTAATGACTGAATTAAATAACTGGCAAAATTAGGTAAGGTTAATGATCTGTTTTAGCCTCTTACTTAATGTGCCTACTGAGACTACTTTTTGCAGATATTTATCGGGTGTTTATTGTGTATACAGTAAGATAGAAATCAAATTCATTAATAACACACAAGAAAAACAAGTTTTCTTTTTGAACATTAAATAGAGCTACATATAGATGCTGCAAATGGAAAAATCTTTAAATGAAAAAACAGTGAGATCTCATGTTTGTTTGAGTAATATGTTATTATTTATTTGCATAGATCATAGTTATGGGTTCTTTTTTGCATTTTAATAAATATGGATTCCACTAGAGCAATAAATACTGACAAGTTTATTCACAAAGTATAATTAAGTTATGTTTATTATGGATTTTTAAATTTCTTCTTGGAAATAGGGGTTATAAAGCTAAAATACATATATTTTCAACAGCGGCTCTCATTTTACTGTTTAGATCACAAGGTACACCTTTATATATTTTAATGGATTTCATAACCATTTTATAGATTATTTTTTGAAGTAAACATTAAAATAATGCACAGCAGTTTACATAACTCACACTAATTTTTACAGACTTTATTTTTCTTACTTGTTTTTGATGACATATTTGTAGTGTGATCATTTAGCTATCATTAAAATAGCTTAAATAAATTGTATAATCCAATAATAATGATGCATTTACCTGGGAGTTTTTCTCATATCTTTTTTTTATGTGTGTGTGAATATGTCCAGGTTCATAATTGCTGCTAACAAGAAATAGAGGATTTTAAAGAGTCTTCATCTATTTGGAATTTTTTTCCCTGACTCTACTATCATCAACTACATTTTAACTGACTTGTCACTCTTAGAAATAGATTGTCATAAATCTGTATGTGTCACGAAGAATTTATATAAAAACATTCTCCTTCAAAGGCGAATACTACTATCTTAGTATTCAGTTCACCCCTTTACATTAGCCTCAGACTTCTGTGTACCTTTAGATTCATGCAAATATATACACAAATGTGTGACATGTGAATGCATTATGTACTTATACCAACACACACACACACGTACATATATAAATATACATACAGTCATATATACACATACGTACTGATATATACATATATATATATATACTCATATGGGAGCCCCTGGTGGCCTAGTGGTTAGATCGCAGGACCTTTACCGCCAAGGCCTGGGTTCGATTCCAGCCAGGGATACTCCCCGGGCAGGTGGAGCTCGTTAGCCCTGTAAGGCAATC
>JAWMRA010000078.1:74629151-74672064 GCA_035584735.1 Pseudotriccus pelzelni
AAATCCAATGCGCAGGCTGGAAGGTGTAAAGACCTTCCCCGGTTCTTCGTTCGCGAAGACAGGCCATTACTTACTTACTAAATATACTCATATATATGTGTGTATATATAAAAATAAATATATCTTGACCAAAGGTAACTTAGGAAAAGGACGTGATAAAACAGAGCAACTTCCTGAGTATTTATGATTGGGATGATCCAGTCACAAATTTCAGTTTCATACTTGTGATTGGGACTTCCAATGATCACAAACTGAAACAAAGGAGATTTCTGCTGAAGAACAGGGAACACTTTTTCCTGTGAGGATGACTGAGCACTTGCAGTGGTTGCCTGAAGAGGTTGTGAGTTACTATCCTCGGATGTATTAAAAACATCTGGACATGGTCCTGGGCAACTGCCTCTGGGTGAAAGGAGGTTTAGATTAGAATCCAGCCATTCCGTGATTGATTCTTCCAACCGTTCCACCATTCTGTGATAAAATTCCATTTGATATCCGATCTTAAGACAGTGTCTTCCCAACCTCTTGATTTTACAGTTCTCAAACTTCTGTTTGTATAAGTTGTGGGGTAGTGTTATCATTCACTGAACCTTCAGATCAAAAGCAAATGCAGAAACTTCCTAGTGACAGTCTCCTCCTGTGGTGCTTCCAGCAGAAAGACAACTAATCCTTTAAGAAACAACATACCTAAAGAGAAACAAATATTCCAGCTGGGCTGGTTAGTTTGATAGTTTGGAAACTATTCAAAAATCTCATTTTTTATGTCCTTTTTCTAGCTTTCTTTTATCTCATTTTCACTCTCCTAATTGAGTTAATTTAAGGGATTGTTTAAGAGCATGCATTAACTTTGCTTTACACTCAACAAAACCCAGTCTACAAAATAACTCCCCTTACATATAAACAGACAAACATGGTAAAGAAACACCTATTAACTCTATGGAAATGTGTGTCAAGCAGTTCAGCAAGATGAAGAAGGTAGTACCTCCAGGAAGCTTCCATTAAGAAGAGTATGATAAATGATGAAATGGGCTCTGCAATTCATTCTGCAATGTTTCAGTTGGCTAAAAATCATGTTTATTGCCTGGTCTTTTTAAATTATATTTGTTTTATGATGGTGCTTATGAATAATGAAACAAGTGCTAAAAAATGGCCATAAAAGAACAAATGTTTGGAACTTTGCTAGTCTTCTCAGGCAGGTTACATTTTATAACAATTTACAGTTTTTCCAATGCTCAGATATGGCAAGCTCCATGTTACAAGAGTACTTAAATAAAGTACTCAATATTGACCCAAATAGATAATATCTTTATTTGTTTAACTTTAAAATAAGAACCAGCCCAATATCTATCAGAAAATGAAACATGATATTTCTACCTCTCCACAGAATTCTCAGAAAGTATTGATCAGATTTAAATATTTAACTTTATTGACTTCCTTTTTCCTACTGTTTTTCTTAATATAATCATGAAATATTATTCGTAAGCATTAACTATTCTGAGAAGTGTATTCACAGACATGAAGTATATTATCTGATGTTTCGACTGCACTAATACTGTGAGCAGACAATGCTGTGAAAAACTTTCCTACTCATTCATCATCAATCTTCTTTGAGGTGAACAGAGCAAACAATTATATTTGTGTTTCTTAATAGCACACTGTATCTTTGTGTTTATGAAAAATATTCAACTTTGACCTGAGAATTTTGGAGTATTTGAACCAAAGCTTTGTCTCAGTAGTAGGATGCTGTGTGAACTCCACATAGATTAAAAACTGAATAGCTTTAGACTCTCTGGAACGTAATCCTTCCCGTAGCCTCATACCTATTACCAGTTTTTCCTACATTTTTATTTGAAATGATACGGTAAAATAGTATTTTCAACTTTTCAACATAAATACAACCTGTCAGTTTGAAGGGAACACTATGCATCTATAAAGAACGTTCATTTTGGAGATTTCTAAAGATAACCGGATAGCACTTCAATCATCGAGAATTTTTCTGTATTGTCTAATTCCAAGGCACTGTACATGTGAATTCTGAGAGCTTTTCTGAATGCTGATGTCAAGTTGCCTAGAACACCATGTTATCTTACAGCATAGAACACCTAATATAGAACCTATTAGAGTTGCTGAGGCATCTCACAGTTTTTACTGCAAATAAAGTATATCACACAAAAATCATGAGAAAAAAAGGAGAAAAAATTACTTTGTTAGTAAATATGAAGGAAAGAAGAACCTCTGTAAAAGATCCAATATCACATCTGCAGACTGTTTATAGTCATACATGTCATTACACTGGATTCAGAGTGCGATATCTGACACTTGGTGAACATCAGTGAATGAGTAGCCCAGTTAGGCAGATGTGAGCACTTACCATATGAAATATAGAATAAATGTGAAAAGGATTTTAAAAATCTTACATCTCATTATAAGGTAAGTATTCTAAACTAGTAATGCTATTACAGAATTCCAAGGACACAATAAAAAATACATTAAAAAACCCTTTTTCAAAATATTTTTCTTAAATATTATTTAATGAATACATAGTATCACAGCATACCTTGTGAATTACTATTATTATTATTATTGTGCCAGAATTAGTCTCAAGATAGAAAAAATGCAGAATGATTGAATGTAAAAGCTAATTTTCCAATAATATATTCTGTATGTTTTCAGAACAGTGGTGAAAATAACTATACTTTCCTGACAAAAGAGTTAACGTAAAGAACTTCCTCAAGCTATTTCAAAGACATTTTTGTGGTAATAGTAGGTGTGGGTTTTCAGTATTTTGCATTTTATTTCACTAGTCATCAGTGTCCAGTGTTTGAGTTGTTATTTTACTCCAGAAACTGGATATTAAGATTCAGTGAATGTCTCAGCTTTTTAATCAGTGCCAGCTGTTCAATTCCTTACTGTTCAAATTGAGAAAAGTTCACTACTTTTTTAGCTGATGTAAATCTGAAGCACTCTTTTTACTTCTATGAGGGAATACTAATCTACACCACTTAAAGGGATGGAAGCCGTTTACCATCCTTCTTTGTATCTTCCTGGTTCAACACTTACAGTGAGAACTAAATGAAAGAACATCCCTTGGCAGCCTTCCACTGAAAATAAAAAGGTTTAAAAGAAACCTTGTGGAGTGTTAATTGGAGGTCATCAAGTATTATTTAGTTTCATACTGCCTTAGGAATCATTTTCAAGTCTAGCTCTTACAAATGCCAAAGCTTAAATTAATTTCTTAAAGATATCTATACATTTTTAACAGATCCCTGAAAAACAGTATGGATTCCCTGTAAATATTGGAATATTGACAATAGTTACTTATACTACTTGGTTTGTTTTTTTTTTTTCCATAATTTGCTGAACAAAGTTGTTTACATAGGGAATCAAAAAGTATAGAATTTTTTTTCAGCTATAGAACAATAACATAGAAATGTGAAAATAAATATCCTATGTGAATTTTTGCTCAAGGGAAAAAGTATATTTCATTATGCCAGTGTAGAGTCTACCATAATACAAAACCCTATAACCTGGTTCCTCTCAAAGAAAACATAAAACCCAAACATAAAAATAAGGTGCATCTTTGGTGATCAAATATAGCAGGACCAAGGTAGAGCTCTCCTGTCCACTAAATATTTGCAAACATATAGCCTCACTATGCTGATACCATCTGCTAACTACATACTGCTCTGTGATACATCTCATAATAAGTCTGCTTTTTTTCAAATGGCTTATCTTGAAAATTGGACAAGGTCATAAAATTTTTCATATAGCACAGTATATAATGAAACAGAGAGTGATTATAAAGAGACAGTTTTGTACTAGTTGGAACCCTGTAACTGAACAAAATAATGGCTTATACAAATGGAAAGATATGGTGAATAATTCTTATACAGGGTCACATGTATTCAGTCTGTGTTGCAAGTGATAAATTTAAGATCTTTGGAAATAGAAACCTCTTTCACATTTTTTTTTTGTGCAGTGAGATTATCTTTAGAAAGACAGGATCTATGAAGAGTGAATAGCTTTTCAAATACTTCCTAGAATCCTGTCATCTTTCAGTCTTGATATTTTTTCTCCTAGTTCTTTAAATGACTTGTCAATTCTTGGTTTTTTGCAGGTGGATGCTCATACACTCATCAGCTGGCCTACGGCATCCCATTTCTCCCTACTCCTGTCAATAATCACTCCCAAGCTTGGCAGATACTGCTGAATTCTCCTTCACTCTTTTGCTGCTGATTTTCCCACTTTAAAATAGCTGTTCTCATTTCTGTGCTGGGAACACACACTTTTTCTTCAGTTCTCTTCTCAGTAGCACAGGAATCCTCTCCACTCATGTCATTCACTGCTAATGTCATTCATGTACTGCGTTGCTCTAATGAGCTGTTTAGTTTTCTGATGTGTGATGACTGTTACTATCATGTTTTCAGTGCTTATAAGTATTCTGTTTCCTAAAGAGTCATGTGATCATAAGAACTTGCTTTTAAAGATGTGTGTCTGGCTAGTTACAGATGTGGATATGTACTGTCTGCCTAAAAAGTGCTTATTTGCCTTAAATATTTAGTGTCTGACACTGTATTCTATAAGTGAAAGATTACAAGGGTGTTTGAAACACAGATCATGCCTCTATGCATTTTTTCAAATTTCAGAAAGGTTTGCACCTCTCAAGGCACATAACCTATGGCAGGACATTCCCTCCTGGCATGTGACCAATACAATGATCTATTTGCAAATGTTATCAGTGGTGGGCTGAGAGGGGTACCAGGCAACCACTCTGGCTTCAACCCTGAGTTAACATCCTGATAGTGAGGCAACCACTGGAGTCAGGTGACTATAAGTCTATCAATCTATACTATAAAAGTCCAGTCCACTTGCATACAGCCGGGTTCATCTAACATAACCCTTGGTGTGTGTGAGTGCAGATTCCTCCCTTGAGTGGGGACACTCCTCAGAGTTTCTCCTTGAAGATGAGAGAAAGAGATCTCCTCACAAGTGTTGGTATGGGTGAATTACATCGATCTCTAATTAATAATTATTTCTTTTCACTAGCTTTGATGTAATGCTTTAATATAATTGCTTTGATATAGTGCACTATCCAATATTATACTATACTACTAGTAGTTTTAGCTTTTATATTGTGCACTATATAATTCTGAAATTCTAAAAAGGTCTTTTGCCCGATGATTTGTAATAATAAATGATTTATTTTATACAAATATTCTCAGTTTGCCATCATTAAAACTTGTAGGACAAAAGTGTTTCAATCACACCTTTGTAATTCCTTAAACTGTTGACAAAATCTGAGGCTAAGATTAGCTCCAGCCACACCTTGACTCCTCTCTGAGAAGGAGTTTAGAAAGCAAGGGGATCCATTCTGCACCTCTTGACTCAACAGCAGGGCTTCTTTAGTAAACTTTGTCTAAGCCTTCCATTTTCACCTTCCACAAACCAAAAGATATTTTATCAGGGAATCCCTGTAGTTTTGGGGTTTTTTTGCAACTGTTCTAACATTGGTTTTCTAAGGCATCAAATGCTACATTTATTAATTGAACTGAGGCCTAACATGATGTTCACAAAAACAGATTGGGGAACCACAATTCTGTGTGGAAAGTGCATGTTCTTCACACTGAAAAAGAGATTAGACATGGTCTTCTACAGTCATGGAGTAACTGTTCTGAGCCTTCTAATTAGGCTTTCTTTTACAGGTAATTTTGAAACATAAGTTTTCCACAAGGTATAGCTTTGAGCAAGAAGCAGTATGTCCTTACCATCAAGACTGAGAGCGATTTTCTAAATTATCTTTCAACTTCAACCAGGCACGGTAGGTTAGAGTTCCCCACATGCAAGCTCTTAATACCAGAAATCAGAAGTACCTAGCTGGTGCAGCATTTGTTTCATGAAAAAACAGTCAGACAGGAGGGCTGAAAACACTAAAATATCAAGAAAAGAACTCATTAAATATCAGGTGTTGCCCAGTTAATCTGCATTACTGAATTTCTCTATAATTAAATGCTCTTCTTTAAATGAATTCATTTCATTTTAAGAGGGGAAAACTAATTCACTGACCACCAGAAGTTTTAGGACAATTTTCCCAGTCTTCTGTGTGGTATATGAGGTCAGTGTATTATTACAGTCCCACTACACTGAAAACTGACCTACGTGTCATGTGGAGTTAAACTTCTTACTGAAAGCTGTGACTCAACCATTTTCCTGGGCAACCTGTTTCAATGCACACACCATCCTTTTGGAGAAAGAAATTTTTCCTAGTATCCAATCTAAACCTTCCCTGGTACAACTTGAGGCTATCTTCTCTTGGTTTATCGCTTATTACTTGTGAGAAGAGACTGACACCCACCTCACTACAACCTCCTTTCAGGTAGTTGTGGAGAGTGATAAGGTCTCCACTGAGCCACATGAAACAATCCCAGCTCCGTCAGCTGCTCCTCATTAGACTTGTGCTCCAGACCCTTCCCCAGCTCTGTTGCTGTTCTCTGGACATGCTCCAGCCCTTCAGTGTCTTCCTTGTAGAACTGGACACAGGATTTGAGATGTGGCCTCACCAGTGCCAAGTACAGGGAGACAACCCTGCTCCTGCTGGACACGCTGTTGATGATACAGGCGAGGATACCGTTGGCCTTCTTGGCCACCTGAGAGCACTGCTGGCTCATGGTCATCTGGCTGTCAACTAATAACCCCAGGTCTTTTTCACTGGGCCACTTTCCAGCCACTTGGCCCCAAACCTGTAGCAGCTCATGGGGTTGTTGTGACCCAAGTGCAGGACCTGGCACTTTGCTTTACTGAACTTCATACAGTCGGTCTCAAACTGACTGGTTTGAGTCCAAACCGGACAGATCCAGTCTGTCCAGATCCCTCTACAGAGGCTTCCTACTCTCAAGTACATCAACATGTCCAAACTACTTGATGTCATCTGCAGACTTACAGAGGGTGCACTCAGTCCCCTCGTCGAGATCGTTAATAATGACTGCATTCAGCAAAAGATATACTCAAATACTTCAATTTAACCAAAAATTATGTTCTGTTGAATTAAACAGAAAAGTAAAAAAAATAACCCTATGCTCAGGTTGCATTTAGGACCTGCTAAAAACAGTTTTTGAGTTTGCAGGATTACCTTTATCCTCATTTTAAATCTATCATCTCTGTAGTTTTCATCCAAGAAAAAAATAGCTAGCTCTCCAAATATCCCAGACTGGTGCCCTTATAGAAGTGTTGGAGATTATGATAACAGAAAAAACAAGACTTCAAGGTGAAGTGAAAAGTGATTTGCCCTCACTCTTCTGAAAGATAGCAGGGCCTTTTCACCACTGTGTCTGAAAGCCATATTTAACTCCCTAAAAAAAAGACCTTGTAAGGACAATCTCCTCTAGAAAATGTGATTTGTTTTCAGGGGTTTGGTCATGTCCCGGTGAGCAAATACAGAGAGACCTATTTATTAATTGGGAAAAAGTATTTCTGAACTAGTTTGACCTCTGGGTTACCTGAATGTGTCTTTTTTTAAACTGCTGGACAAGAATATTGGTAAGCTAATAATTTAAAGGAATTATTAAAAAAACCTACAGTATCAGGGCCATAGCTACTTAACAACAATAAAAATAATTTTGAGGAAAAATAGACAAAGTAACCCTTTTACTTTTAGAATCAGAAGATGAAGGTGGTGATAAAAAGAAAGAATTTATTTTTAAAAACCTGGATCTCTGGGCTCCTACAATAACACAAAATCAATTTAGGGTTAAAATGTTCTTAATTGTTTATTAATATCTGTTATACATCTTTATACATTGTTCATACATTTGTTTACCCATCTTAAAGCTTCTGATCTCTTTTGATCCCAAATACACATTTACAAAATTTATTCTGCTCTGTGTTTCTTACCATTGTTACTTGTGAAGGAAAAGTACAGCTTTCACTCTTGCAGGAGCAGTAACAGAAGAATGTGTACTCTGCTATGACTGCACCCATGAGTGCTGCAAGCCAGACTTCATAAATCATGAAAAACGTGTCTTACATAGAGCTTAGTTGTGGGAAGCAGTGAATCAACTGTGCAGACTGGTTAGGGGCAGGTGTGAGCTTCCTGCTTGTTTGAATGTGAATCTTTTAAAGTCAAGAAGTCTTTAAATTTTTCTGGTATTTTGACTAAACTAACATAGTTTTCCTCTAAAAAAAAAGAAAAGAAAAACAGACATAAACAAAATATGGGGTAAAAAGTTGACTCCAATTTTAACTAAAACTGTTAGCTCAGAAAAAATAAAATACATAATTTCCTAATGTGTTTCAAGGAGAAACACTATTTTAATTCAAGCAGAGTCAATATATTTTAAAATATAGCTTTAATAAAACTATTTAGGTCCACACAAAATAGCTTAAACTATCTCTGTGTTCTTTCATTAGAAGCTAATAAGATGAACGGTGCTCACAGGAATCATTCTCTAAAGTCTGTTATCTTCTCTTCATTCTTTCCACAACCCAGGAATTTTATTATGTGTTGAATGTCTGCTGGCATTTAATACCAATTATCTGAAAGCAAATATCTTGAAGGGTTTCAGAAGTGATCCTAATGACGTCCTCAGACTTTAATGTAAGACAGTGAATGAATGTTCTAGCAACTTTGTTGTGAAAGGCAATCATATGAGAAGTATGCAGAATTTCTAAAATACATTGACAGATTGATTGATGAGATATGATGAAATTGCTCAGGAGAACTGCAGAGAATACAGTGTCATTACCTGATAATAAGTCAACTGGAAATACCAAAGGAAATGCAAGCCAAGTCAGAAATATTAGTCTAGCCAATGCCTACATTTCTACTTTTATTGATTTTTAGAAATAATCATCTGTTCCAGCTTGGTCATGACTGTCAGCATGAGACTAAACCTGTTATCTGTGATAACCTTTTGCTGAGGAAAACAATGAACTGAAAAATATCTCAGTCACCTTTAATCTCCATTTACTCTTCAGTTCCTACACAGGAGAGCATTAAGCCACATCAAGAGATAGTTCAAGAACAACTTTGGCTGTGAGAACAGCCTGCTTTTGAAGTTGAATTACAAAACATTTTATTTCTCAGCCCTTTATGCGATGTCATGCTTACTTTTCTTTGTTTTGTTTTGGTTTTTTAAATTATTATTATCTGACTAATCTAAACTGTAATTTAATCAATGTAGTAGAAAACAGTTACTTAATTCAACACCTGAAATATGGGTGTTGCAATATTTTAACTCATAAAAAATTCATCAAATGTCAAGACTTGATTTTGCAATGTTACATTCATATGGTGGTAGTTTTTCCAACAAAATCTCTGTGGTTTTCTTGATCATTGTTATTATTTTTATGAGATATTATTATCTTGGTTTAACCCCAGTCAGCAACCAGGCCTCACACAGCCATTCACTCACTTCCCCCACCAGTAGTACTGGGGAAAGAATCAGAAGGGTAAAAGGTAGGAAATTTGTGCGCTGAGATAAAGACAGTTCTCTGTTTTTATCAGGAAAAGCTGTGCACACAAGGAAAGCAAGCAGCTAATTCACTGCTTTCTTTGGGCAGACAGGTGCTCAACCATCTCCAGGAAAGAAGAGCCCATCATACATAAGGGTGACTTGTGAAGACAAAACACCATTCCACTAAGCAACACCCCTTCTTCATTCTTTCCCCCACTTTACATACTGAGCATGATGCCCTATGGTCTGGAACATCCCTCTGGTCACTTTAGGTCACCTGTCTCAGCTGTGTCTCCTCCCAGCCTCCCATGCACCCCCAACTTCCTCACCAGTGTGGCCATACAAAAAGTAGAAAAAACCTTGGCTCTGTGTAAGCACTGCTCAGCAATAACAAAAACATCTCTATAATATCAACCCTGTGTTCAGCACAAATCCAAAACACAACCTCACACTAGCCACTGTGAAGAAACTTAAGTCTACCCCAGCCAAACCAGCATATCATTTATATTAATCCTACTGATTCCGCTGAAATAAACTGATTACTTCACTTTAATCAGATTTAATCTTTGCCAGGGTTCAGGGAGCAGGAGATCCATTCTGAAAACAGAGGAATTTTAACAGCCTCTTGACAATATTCATTCTCCTGCACTGTGCTGTTTTATCAGACATTCAGTGAGGTGGTCTCCGAACCGATATCTGCTCAGAAAAGACTGGGTTTAGATCAGTTAGAGTCAAGCAACATTTTGCTCTGTGTAGATTTTTATTTTTGAGTTTGCTCTGAGTCCCTCAAGGATACATTTAACTTCCTAAAATGTCCCTTCCTAGACATTTTCTTTTTTTGCTGGAATCTGACAGGCTCACATTCTTAGTCATTTGCTGCAAGCAAAACAGAACACGTATTTGGAGAAAAACATAATCTATACCCTAGAGAAGAACACAGAAAAATCTCTCTCTGGGAAGTGTTTAGGGGCAAGGAATAGAAAGGAACCCAAGGGCTAAAGTGCTTACTGTAGAATAGGTCTGGTAGCCTGATTCCAAGGCTTCCTTATAATATTAATTTCACCTTTTTCATCCTACTGAGGATTTGGATAAGACAGCATTTCCAATGCAGCACAGCCAGTGGTTTTCAGCTACAGGCTGAAAGCCTGGTGAAGTAGCCACTCTTAGAGTTCATGAAATGCAAGTAATGACTGGATAAGCTGCCTTCCCTGATCATCCCTCTTCATCAGCCCAAGGAGGATACTGCTTTTAAATATAGTAACATGGACTGGGATTTTTCTACATTTATGAGCAATGTATAATTGCTATTGAGTTGGCAAATTAATTACAGCTTTAAAAGTTGATCCTGTTAATGCATCACAGAATAGAAATGTTATGTATTCCCACAATAAAACCTTATTTTAAGGTTTTCTATCTTTGCTGTTGAAATGCAATATAGATGCCACCTGACATATGTGAATTTTAATTTGGAGAGAATGGATTACACTTGTGACTAAGGTGTGATTAGTTTCTTTCTCTATTTATTTATAGGTTTATTACATGTTTCTTTCTCATTTACAACCACAGACAAGAAATTGTTACATGTTATTTCATAAGAAATATGGCCCTTTCAGTACAGAATCCTCCTTTATGTTCTTCATAGAAAGAAATAAACCCTCTGATTTAATTTACAGTGTAATTATTTTTCCTTAGAATAAGGATTATTATCTTACTAAAGATCTTCAGATATAATTGACATGTTCATTTTACAACCAAAAAAAAATCAATTTCTGTGTCTTTTTGACAAATGAAAATGCTGAAAAGATTTATTTCCACACAGCTGTGGTGGCTTAACCTTGGCTGGATACCAGGTGCCTACCAAGCCATTCTATCGCTCTCCTTCCCACCTGGCCAGGGGAGAGAAAATAAGACGGAAAACAACTCATAGGTTGAGATAAGGCAGTTTAGTAAAGCAAAAGCAAAAGTTTGCATGCACACAAGCAAGGAGAAAAAAATAAGTTAATTCTCTGCTTCCCATCAGCAAGTAATGTTTGGCCACTTCCCGGGAAGCAGAGTTTCAGCACACATAGCGGCTGCTGTGGAAGGCAAACATTGGAAATAGTGAATGCTCACCCTTACTCCTCTTTTCCTTGGTCTTTATATCTGAGCTGAAGCCATATGATATGGAATATCCTTTTGTGTCAGCTGGCCTAGTTGTGTACCACCCAGGATCTTGCCCATCCCCAGCCTACTGATGAGGGGAATGTTGGGGAGAAAACACTGATGTTGTGCTGGTGCTCTTCAGCAGTAGCCAAAACACCAGTGTGTTATTAAGAGCTCTCCAGCTACCAGTGCAAAGCACAACACTGTGAAGGCTGCTATGGGAAAATGAACTCCATCTTAACCAATACAATCTCCACCCCTTATTCCATACCATTTGTGTCAGATGACATGAATGGATGAAGAGTGAATTTTGCATGGACCTGGAACAGCATCAGTGCAGTCTCTCTAACCATCAGTAGGCTGGGAGTGGGCAAAATCCTGGGAAGGAACAGAACTAGGCCAGCTGATTCAAATTAACTAAAGGGATATTCCATAACACATCAGCTCCAGGTGTAAAAGACAACAAATAAAAGAGGAAGAGAATGCATTTGCCTTCCAGGGCAACCACTAATGTGCTGAAGCTTTGCTTCCCGAGAAGTGGCCGAGCATCACTTGCTGATGGGGAGTAGGGAATTAACCTATTTTTTTCATCTTTACTTATGCATGCTCAAACTTTTGCTTTTCCTATAGTAAATTGCCTTATATCAACCTATGAGTAGTTTTCCGTCTTATTTTCTCTCCCCTGGCCAGGTGGGAAGGGGAGCAATAGAGTAGCTTGGCAGGCACCTGGTATCCAGCCAAGGTCAAACCACCACAACAGTGAAGTCCATTTTTTCTGTTTTGATATGGACAGAAGACACTATTTGCAATGCCATGACAGAGTTTATGTGAATGAGTGAACAGCAAATTACAAACAATTAATAAATGTTATACCATAGGTCCTCATACGGATCATCATTAAATTCACGAAACCAACCAGTCATTCACAGTGTAATTATTTTTGAGGCTTACCTAAAAGGGAAACTTGCTGAAAAAAATGAGATTGTGTATGAAAAAGAATTAAAAAATCGTTACCCTGACAAAAGAATGTGTCTTACCAAAGTTGATCTTGGAACATTAGAACTGACACTGGATGGCAGAATGACACATGCATATATTTTTAAAATATTTTAGTCTTCCTTCCTATTTATTTTTCCCATTGAAAATTTTGAAAGGTAGATTTTGTTGGGGAAACAAAGAAATCATCAAACCCACAAAAACTCAAAAACAAAACAACAACAAAAAAAGACCAAAACCCAGCACTTAAGTCTCATTTTCATTTTTGTTAATTGCAGTTGGGCTTTGGTTTCATCAACATTTGCATGGTCCTATTTGCAACATGATTTTCACTGATGACAGGTGGTGTTTATAAAGGGACATGAAGCATTCTGCAAAGTCCGTTGTTTTTCAGTGTAAAGTGGGACATGCTTACAAAAACAGAACACTCAAAGTTAGACACCTGGGAATTAAGTTCTGAAATTCTTAAAATGCAAAAATTGTCCTGCTGTTAAACATGACCAAACTTGGCATTTTCTTTTAAAACCAAAATGTCTCTCACATACCTGAGTGTAGTATATTGAAGTGAAAATTTTGTGGCTGTACTGGTTTCAGCTGGGATAGAGGTGGGTTTTTTTTTCATAGTGACTTGTAAGGGGTTGCATTTTGGATTGGTTCTGAAAACAGTGTTGATAACCAAAGATGTTTTAGCTATTGCTGACCAGTGCTTACACAGTGTCAAGGTCTTTTCTGATTCTCATACCACCCACCAGCAAGGCAGCCAGGGATGCACAAGAAAGTGGAAGGGGACACAACCAGAACATTGACCCCAAATGCCCAAAGGGACATATCATACCACATGGCATCACGCTTAGCATATAAAGTTGCTGGAAGAAGAATGAAGGGGGAAATCTTCAGAGTGATGCCAATTGTCTTCCACGGTCATCTTTATGCATGATGGAGCCCTGCTTTCCTGGAGATGCCTGAACACCTGCCTGTCCATGGGAAGTGGTGAATGACTTCCATGTTTTGTTTTGTCTGCATGTGCAGCTTTACTTTCCCTGTTAAACTGTCTTAGTCTCAACCCCTGAGACTCACTCACTTTTACCGTTCCCATTCTCTCCCCCATCCCACTGTGGAGGGAGTGAGTGAGCAGGTGCCTGGGACTGAGCTGTCCATCAGGGTTAAAGCATGAGAGGGGTATGGTGTCGTTTCTATAGCTTTAAAAGGATTTCCAGTACAAACATTTCTTCAGGCAAGTTTCAGTGCTGAACATGATTATCTAAAGAGAGAAGGAGTTACCAGAATACATTTTTGTACATGCTCAGATAAATTAGACATGTTAAACCTAAGCCTGGCTAACTAAATGGTGTTTTGTTCGCTTTTACATATATGTGTATTTGTACATTCAGCATTTGAAATTTGTCTCCTAGGATACAATCCTGAGAATAAAAATCTAGAAAGTACAAAATGGCAAAGATGGTTTAAACATTACTGATCTTCCCATACGGACTTGGAAACTGCTGAAATAACATTGATATATAGATATAGATAGCTATAAATGATATAGATATGTGCAGATAACTGCAAAGTGGCAGTGCAAATATTTAGTTACCCTGGAACTCAGATCAGGATATGATATGTGTAACTGTACCATGTGTGTACGAAATATTTAATATGGCTATCAAATATAATTTTAAAACTTAGCAGTCAACATTACATTAGCAGACGGCAATTGACAAGTGATGTCCTTCCTTTATGCTTTGTATTTTTTCTATCAAAGAACTGCTCTTGCTAGCAAGCAGGATATATAACAGGTATACACGGAACTCATCAATATAGTAAAACAAAAATTCAGCTGTCAAAATAACCAACTGTCTGGAAAAGAAGCAGAGTTCAGAAACAACCTGTGCTTTTGTACCAGATTGTGCTTCACGAGCACTCTTATGATTCTCATCTCACAGTTCCTCAGAAAAAGAACAGAGCTTCATAAACACTTAGAGTTACAAAACAAGCACTTGAAGAGTGGAAGAGATGAAGCAATCTGCAATACACCTGAAGAGCAATATAAAAAGTTTGTTCCACCAAAGCAATAGGTTAATTCAGCTACTTAACAGTGGCAATTTGAATGCTCAGCTTGTTTACTGTACTTGTAAGAACTATTAAATATCAGAACTGACATACATCAGTGCACATTTTTTTTTGGTGTTCTAAGAGGACCAGGGAAATGCTCCCTGAGGTGCTTCCTATGAAAAGACTTGTGGTTTCACTTAAGCTCCACAGTCACCTACTAGCAGTTAACTCAGAAGAACTGTGTGAAGCTGTGCCCCAAATGTGACAGCTTTGCACAGTCAACAGTGAACAGTTCTTGATTCTTCCTGTCGTGTCACTGACTACTTCCATTTTGGTAAAAACTGAATGAACTCACCCTATGATATTAACTTTGAGGATAGAAAGAATGGTTTTAAACACTTTCCTAGTTATTCTCAAATCAAGAAACACCATAATACCAAAGAAGATATAAATTCAGTCTTTGCTAATTGTTGCTCACCTCTTGTGTTGAACAGAAGATGAACACTTACCTCATTGCCAAAATACAGACCTTTCTGCCACTAAGTGGCCTTCTTAGATCTACTTAAGCAGTAAGCTTTGCATAAAAACTTAATAAATCCTAAAGTGCGAGAAAAAAAGCACCACTCACTGACTAGATAAATTTGATAGGA
Organism: Pseudotriccus pelzelni; assembly: GCA_035584735.1. Lineage (NCBI taxonomy): Eukaryota > Metazoa > Chordata > Aves > Passeriformes > Tyrannidae > Pseudotriccus > Pseudotriccus pelzelni. The sequence continues at coordinate 74,644,438 of JAWMRA010000078.1, forward strand.
ACTTCTGTAAAAATTATCTGGTAGAACATTTGAATGAGCTTCAAGAAGGAAATAACATCCTAACCACAGGTGTCTTCCCCATGGTTACCAGTACTTGTTAAATATGATATTTCTATACTTGATGAAAGGGTTTCTTGAAATATTTTTGGACACGTTCAGCCATGCCCTGTGGTGAGGCTGCTGGAGCTGTTGGAACTGTTTGTGTCTGGGCGGGGCAGCTGACCCTGCACTCCTGCAGCACTGCTGCTGCTGCCACCGCCACCAGCACCTGGGCACCTGCAAATGTTAAAATACTGCTTTCCCAAATTTAGTTGTTTGTCATTTTATTGGATGCTGGAATTTGTGCATTGCTAGAGCTTCTGTCACATATTTTTTTGACTGAAACACAAGAGCGCACCCACAAAGCTGAACCCAGAACACTGAGTGGTACTCATTTTTTCATCCAGCTGTGCCCTTTTATGACCATGACAGTAAGTGATGTACTGAAATGTGAGGAAAGTTTTCTTTACTATTAATCTTAACCTATCTGTGAGAGTTGCCTTTAACTTTTCTCCCTCTCCCACTCTTCCCTTGTCCCAGTTTGAAGACAAGTCTGATTTTTGGGAGATTTTTAACCCACATTTCTGGGCTCAGGAGGCTAGTGAGAAGAATTAAGGATCTGGGGACGAATGTAATAATCTAGTTCCTTATTTAATTTGGATAGTGGTTATTTAATTGTCACAAACTATTTCATATTTCTATTTATATTTTAAGTTTTTGGCTGTAAATCATAACTCAGAATATTTTGGTCCTGTGTAGTTTATCATGCTTTGTATTTTTCCTCAAGTAGAAAGATACTTACTCAATAGATGAACTGGCTGTGCCTTTACTGATAATGACAGTCACAGAAGAAAAATATTATTAGGAAACATAGAACAAAAAGGATAATTGCCCTAATATTAATTTTAGTTATCACACTTCAACATAATTTTAACAAATGTGCAGATTTCTTACAGCAAGCTTTCTTATGTCATAGTTCATTGCCTGTACATCAGTAAGAACAGGTTGACAAAACTACCCCAAGAAAAGAAAAGAAATAAATATACAAAAATCTCCCAAAACACAAAAATCACAGTCCTCATTCACTTTCATATATGCATTGCCAACTTCAAAAATGAAAAATTTTATGTAAATAAAAAAAAATTTTTAGAGATAAATCCAATTAGTCTGGCAATGAAAATGTTTATTGAACCTTTTAGTAGGCAATCTTCAATTTTTAATTTTTTTTTTTCACAGGCAGCATGTGGTTTACTGCATTTTTATATGGCTAAAGCCAATGGTCAGTGCTATTTACTCAAAGCAACCATGAGCTGCAGGGAAAAAACCATTTTTTCCCTGAATGAAAAAAAGTTAAATTCCAGTACCATTATTGACTTCTGTTGCTCAGAAGGGTTCCCAAACAATCTAATGCATGAAGATGATAATAATACAATAGGATAACTTGAAATGTGGTGGTCTGTGGTTATCTCATGTGATCAGACATGAAAAATAGAGGTTAATTTTCCTTCCTTTTTTTGGCAGTTTGCTTGATTAAAATGACTGGCATTTTCTGTCCTTATCATTTTCAAGATGAACAACCTCTGCAAACTGAAATGATCAAGGAGCATAAATCACATAAGAGGAAAATGCTGTGAACTTTTCAGTCTCCGATATTGTATCTATATAACTACCAAGTCAGCAACTAATGCCAATGAAGGCGTTATTGCAAAAAGCAAAAGCACCATGGATGTCATGCAACAAATACTTAAAATAGACTCCTCAAGATGTCTTTGATTATTCTTTCTAAGGAAGATTGACCTTCATGTACAATTACTGGTACCTTTATATTTTTACGGAAAGGCTTGAGTGAAGGGTCAATTGAAAATAGGAATTGAACAGTTGCTGCACTTAACGAGACTTTCAAACCCTTGCTTTAGGATGGATAAAATTCACTCTGAAAAGGGACTGCACTTATGCTGATGTATACCAGATGCTCCAGATTTAGTGGTTGGCTACTCCAACTACTCTTGAAGAAGTGGGCAGATAAAAAAATGCACAACTCTGAGCTTCTTATTTACACTCATGGTATGGGGTAAATCTTCAGTCCTCTGCTAGACTATGCAATTAATGTCAGAAATAAAACTTTCTAAGTATTGGAGGTGGGAAGATTTTAACTGCTAACAGTGTTTTTGCTTTAAAAGATTCAACCATTTGTCATTCATATGCAGACCAGTTTTGAGACCCAGATGGTCACAGATCATCAATGATACCATGGTTTTCTTTCAGTAAAAAAAAAAAAAAAATTGATTCAGATTCTTAAATTAAAAGAATATTGTAAATATTTTTTTCTTGTTCATCTACTCATGTTTGAAGCATCAGCTTGCCATGATTCCATCAGATTGAGAAGCAGTGAGTTTACAAATCTGTTCTACTGACAAACATCTCAGCGTACTGGTACTTATTCTGTGCCGCTGTAACATCTTCCTTTTCTTTTTAGGAAGTTTCTCAGGCTATAAGGAATATTATTAAATGGATGGAGTTTTCTGCTCAGGAAAGCAGAGGAAGCACAACTGATCAAGGAATGTTCACGTAAGCAGAGAGTCTTGCACACATTGCAGTGTAGTCTGCTGTGGAAATAAATCACCTAGATGAGTTGGGCCCTGCACTGTCAGATTCAGACATGCAGAACACCAAAGACTGCACCCCAAAATTAGTGTGAACATTCACATGCATTTTCTAAGGCCAACAAGAACATCTTGATCTAAGTTTCATCATTTTTCACTGAGAAGCAGTGGAAACTGTAGGCGAGAATTTAAAATTTATTTTACCTTCAAACTATGCTGCTTATATATTGTATTGTGTCTGTTATGATTGTGCTCTGTTATGATTATGAAACAGTAGAAGCAAAATAAACTCTTTTTATACACATATCCTTTGCAATGACCAGGAACAATGAAACACAGAAAATGTCATGTTGAATTAACAGCCATTTCAAAATATAACGATCTCAATAGGAAAAAATTTAATAATATGCCAACAGTTCTTTATGGAAGCAAATATTAATTTTTGATGCCATTAACTGTTATCCATCCCTTGATATAAAAAGCTTAATGGTGCAGAGAAGTTTACGCAAGCCTTTTGCAATTGGCTGCATTGGATCACTAACGTAAGTGTGGGCATGTATATGGAAACACACAGGTTAGAGTTGTCACAGCAGATTGATCCAATCCTTAACAAATATAATGGAAAACATTTCATTTTTTTCTTTGTGGTTTACGATGTGTACTAACTTCTGTTCTGTTAGAAAGATTTCTTCTTTGTGCATGTTGTCATTGTTCAGGAATTGTACTCCCCAGTCTAGTACTCCCACCAAGACTCTCCAAACACTCTCTGTCCCCCTCTTCTGTCCTCCCCCTCCCACCTCCATGCAGGTGGCTAGAGAGGAGAATTGGAGGAACAAAAGGTAAAGGTTGAGATAAGAACAATTTACTGGAAAAAGCAATGAGATTAGAAAACAAACAGTAGCAGAAACAATATTAATAAAAATAGGTATAAGAAAAGAAAAGGATTCACACAGAAAACCTACCAGATAGCTCCTCGACATGTTTTCTCAGCTGGAAGGAACCCTTTCTTTCCAGGAGAAAGACAGTCCCTTTCCCCCATCCCTAGCAATGATATGAGGTGGTATGGAATAACCTCAGAGTCCTGGCCATGCCCCCTCTTGGCTTCTGCAAAAAAATTAATCCTGTCTTGGCCAAAACCAACCTGTCTTGGCTTAAAAAACTGCTGTCCTGTGTCAGCATGGGCACTGATACGATGAAACAGTTTTGCAAATTCAAGCAGTTGAAGAATATTGTTGCATATATTTAGGTGTTATTTTGCAGCTAGTCTAGTTACTTTTTCTCCAGTATCACTCAGTGCAATACTGCATAAACAAATGTTCCCACATTTCTATATCTTTTTTGCCTCTTCTTAATGGAATAAAAAAAAAATAAAAGCCTTTTGCTAATTTCACCTGATTTCCCTTTAATGTGCTAGAGGTCATAATGAGTCTGATTTGTTAAAAAACCTGTAAAGTTTTATAGCAATTATTTAAGCATTTCATCCTTTTGACCATATTGAATGTGGGAATACAAATTTATCTGTCTTGATGATTGACTGATGAAATAATCCATTCCTAAAAGTATTGTCAGATACATGTAAATAAGCAGGTGCACTAGGAAGTTTTGATGACAAAAAGGACATATTTCAAGAGAGGTTGCTCACTGGTCCACTTTTCTTATTTTTGCCCGTTTGATTATATCTTCACATTTTTTTTGTATTGTAGATCTCTCCTGTTTCCTGGGGATTTTTTTGTACTATCATTCTTCCATTGTGTCTTTGCAAGTTCACCATCTGCATGCCTCCTTCATTCCCCTCACCACTAACTTCCCACATACAAACAGTTATGTGTAGGACTTAGTTCTTCTAGTATAAAAATTGCTGTCAAGATTATGAAAGAAAGAGGTCTGGTTTTAAGGGGAAAAGAGAAAGGCTAACAATATGCTTCAGTTTAGGACAGAGATTTCAGTCGTTGTTGTCTTTATATGACTCTGTTTTTCATCCATGAGATCTGGTAAGCATAAGAGAACGGTGAAAATGTGGGCAGAGGAAAGCTACTCACTGTGATCTCTCAACTCTCCTTTTAAAAATATCACTCTTTTACGCAGTTATTTAAACTATTAAGAATCTGGAAAGTGAAGTTGTGGACCTGTGAAGTCCTTTGTTAACTTTCTCTTATTGTGGGCAAATAAAGAACATGCTGCTGATCTTTACCCAGTACTCTGGCAATGAGGTTCTTAAGAGAATTTGGTTGGCTTTTGCCGTTGGAAACCTTTTGGCCGAATGTCCAACTAATCATCAGCCTTAGGGAGTCAAAGGAATGATATAAATTTCTAGAACTATTTTTAAGATAGTGCTCCTGGGAATACTCCATCCAGGCTACAATTATGTGCAGAGTTAGCAGTTGTACCACATTGCAAAACAGTATAAACTATTAACATACTTTCAGATTTCCATTCCATCCTGTTTGACTGAGGAAACTATAATTGCTATTGCACTGCATGAATGGAATATGCAGATAGAACAGGGCAACACTATAGTGGAAATGACTGCATTCATACCTAATGGGTAGAATCCTCTTTATTCTTGGGAGCACTACTGTGTAGTTTAAGTAGCTTCTTGGTTACTTAAGGTTTTTAGAAGTTCTAAATCCATGTTTCTCCTTGCAGCAAATTGCTTCAGTTAAAAAATGGTATTTCACAGAAAAAGAATATATCCAAACTATTAAGCAGTGTCTTTCAGAGCATGTAACACTCTGGGAGCAATGCATACTCTGAGTGGTCTTTCCACTCAGAGTGGAATCGCATTTACTCTGATCGCATTACTCTGATTCAAAGCAAACAGAAGCTTTACAGATAACAGAGGCAAAATTTCCCATGAATACTGATACATTCAAGTTTGGAAAACAAAATAAAATTACAAACCATTCTGGATTCTTTTTGAAAATAATCCAGTGTATTTGTTGCCAAATATCTTTTCCTTTAAAGAAAGCTGTGTTTTCATTTTCCTATATTATGGTATGTAAGATACCCTAAAGCGTTTCTCCACTTTGAAGTTGTAAGGAGTGGAGAGGGGGGAAAGCAGTGGAATTAAAAATCTGTAATATAGACTGTGGCTTTAAAACTAAATAGCAGCACTTACACCAAAGCTTCACCTGGAAACCAGGAATCCACCTGAAATAGACAAGGTTAAGACTTGCAGTGAGAACAGTGAGAGCAAGTGTGACTACAGATCCCTAATTTAATTAATTAATTTATCACCAATTTTCTTCATTAAACAATAATCTCAGTTTGCAATCCAAACTGCCATTTGTGACTTATATCTCTCTTTTCTTAATTCTCTCATGCCTTAGTAGGTTACAGAAGAGGCCCATCTAGTCTTTTATTCTGTTTATGACACTTGTGAAGAATGAGCACCTTATGGGAGAAGGAGAAACAGGGAAAACATCTAGTAACATTTCTCCAATATACTTTGCTGTTCCCTGGTGATATACAGCTGAGACTACCTGAATCCTATCCACACTCCTCCCCACACTCCCTGCTGTGGTTTTGTTATTGTTGTTTGTTTGTGTTGTGTGTGTGTGGTTTAGGGTTTTTTTGTTGGTTTATCTTGTTTGGTGACTCGGTTGGTTTGGTTTGGTTCATCTTTTTAATCTTCATGCAATTTTAGTGGTTTAATCATCCTCTTGTGTGACTGTGGCTACTTATTAGGTGAAAGATTCTTTGTCTGTTACAAGCCTTCACCCTCACATTCCTTTGCTGTGTTGTTCCATTTCAAGGATAATGATCATATGCTTAAAAACCATTGCATTTTTCAGGACTCAACATGAGATATGTACTGTGAAAAGATCAGAGTGCTATGGGAATAGATAATTGAATGACTGCTCAAGTTTCAAGTTGTTCTTCAGATTGTGCTTTTTTCCAGTTCCACACAATTGCCATAGGCTTAGGCACAGGCACTTAGATGTCATCATGTGAGTCTGTGTAGCACCTATCTGGAACACAGGGGATCATCTGCAACCTGGCATGCCAGAGATTTTCAACCTATATTAAAGTATTTTAGCTGCTCTGGGAACTAGCACAATACAACAAGAATAAGACCAGCCTTCGGGCGAAATAAAGGGCTATTTTAGCTCTTAGTGGTAGTTCGTATTCCCATTTCCTCCACATAGAAAAACTTTTTCACCAAGTTATTCTGTCTTTTGCTTTCTCTACCAGTATGCCAGCTAACAAGATGAAATACATCCAGCTTGTATTTAGAGTTAGTGATAAATGTGGTTTAAGTTCTTTGGGATCCCATGGAGAGACAGAGGACAAGTATATTTTCCCAGACATATTCAAAAGGATCATAAATGAGAGGATAATTTACAGAATATTTGATTTTGGAATTCAAAGCCACTATTTATTCTAAGATCTAGCTTCAAAAGAAGGTAAATGGAGAATCAGGAAAAATTCAAGGATGAACACCTGGCTTTCTATTTGCCTATTGAAATATGCTTAAGGTGAGACCTATGGAGAAAAATGTGAATTTACATGGAACATTTTTTTTTAAGCAGAGAATTCTCAGGGGATGAATAATAGGAGTATTTAAGGACAGAGAGTCTTAGAAATAGGTTAGTTCATCCAAGCAAAATATGAATGGATTATTAACAGCAAACTAAAGGTATCACAGCTTGTATGTTCTGCAAATACATTTATTGGGTGAGGGGGGGGAAGAACAGAAAAATAAACCAAAAATATCAGACAGCATTTGTAACCTCAGTATTCGTTAGGTAGCTTTCTTTACTCTCTTCCTTTTTGGTGGTGTCACTGATAATATATTTGCTAAGGAAAAACACCACTACTCTTATTTAAAGAAACAATCAGTTTGCTGCAGGCAGGAAAAAATAGTTGCTTTTATTTTGAAGAATTTTACTTGTGCCTATCAAAGAAATATCAAAATGGGCTGGATGTGTCAGTGACAGTGAAGTGACACTGCAGATACCTGTAGCCTATCTGTATGAGCAAGAAAAGGCTACTGCAACAGGGTCTTGAGGAATTTCTTAAAGCAACCTTTGTTCCAGACAGAACCAGTAACAAATCCAGTTTAAAAAAATGCAGAACAAATGAATTCCTTGGCATACTGCAGCAGATAATAATTCTACAACAATACAGCAAATATGGAAAAAAAAATAAATACAAAGAGCAAGCTTCCAGGTTTAGATTTCTAAACAATGTCATGAGCAACCAGCACAGAAAGAGGAAAAGAATACATCTTTCTGCCAGCTGAAGTATTTTAAGGTATGCTAATGGTGTGCTATGCAGGTTGCCCAAATGCATTGCACACATTATGTTGCTAAGCAAGAAAACAGTTGAATGTGACTCCTCACATCATTAGCCGTCAGCAGTCCTACAAAAACAAGCCCAAAATATACTAAATAAGACAGAGCCTCTGCAACTATTATAAAACAAAAAATATGGGACTGTTGTGCAGTGTGGTGACTGGAATGTTTTCTGGCCCTACAGCTGGCATTTGAAGGGCTTATGTGGTACTTTTCTTAGTTTTCAATATTGGACAAGTTTGTCTCAAAATTGAAGTTATGGAAACCCTGTGCCCATTGTGAACCATTTGGACTTAATGATGGATGTTTGGTGAACCTGTGACATGTTATTTTTCCAGATAGCAAAGAGTTGGAGTTGAGATATAAACCTTTAAACAAAAGCCATTTATGCTGGCTTGAGTTCCATTCTGCTACTTTTCCCATCTTTTATTTTGGGGCTGCAAAGTATATCAGAACAAAGTTTGTCATGCAACAGCTGCTGAAATGGCATTTTCTCTGTCCAAATAACCTTGAGGTTTCAATTAAGGAATTTAATCTAAAGTGTTCATCCTTGTAGAGTAATAAAGGTTGTGTATGAAGTCTGTTTGGATCAGCAAACACTGTGTCTTTAAGCTTCTAATACAACAATAGATTACAAGCAATGGCTAGAAAGATGTAACCCTGTCATAGGTCAGTTTTCAGCTTGACCATTTACTAACACGTGCAGAAAAAGCTGCTTGTGCTTGTACAAAGGAGTTGTCATTTTTGCTGTCTGCCTTGCATACGTCTCACCTGTCCAGAGGGAATGTACCTCACAGTACAACCTGAAAATGCAAAGCAGGAGTTGAGTTTGTGTTGCTCAAACAGGGAAATGAAAGTAGTATTAGATTAGTTCATTTTAGTCATGTTGGGAGTTGCTCCTATTAAGCAATTGAAGCAAACCACTGGTGAGCTGCCAGATGTGGTTATGCAAAGCATTCCTATGGTTGTGATTCTCGCTGCTTTGATACAGATGGGAAGGACAGACACAAGAGCTGATGAAGTGTCTGTGAGATCAGCTTAGGCAAGTAGGAATTACACTGCTAATCAAATCCAGCATTGCAAATCAGCTTTTAAAATAATTTTTGATGTGAACATAAATCCTGTGTGCACACACAGCACTATGGGAGAGCAGAAAGGGCAATTTCCAGAGAAGCTGGCCAAGTAGACAGTTCAGTGTAGTCAAGTGGATTTCAAAATAATTATACACAAACTGATTGAGCTGAATTGGAACTGATTGAAATCTGATTGAAATTGCAATAATTTTTGTTTTGCTTATCTCCCTCATAGCTGTGTATGCAAAACTGTTCACAAGTAGTTGTTTATAGTAAACATTACAGAGGTCATGATTTTGTAAGATTTTTATTTGTGTGTACTTTTCCTCCTTCCCTTTTCATTTCCCCTGTAAATCATCATCATTCTGATCATAGTACTCACAAGCTGGAATCAGAATTTCTTTTAATATCAGTAGATATTTTCTTGCTATGGCTCCATAATTTTGTAGGCTATTATTTAATTTTTGTTCCCTCAACTCATGATAATAAAGAAGAACTGGATTTGGAATGAATGACACTCTTTCTTAACTTCTACAAAATCCATTTTGCCAAGCATAAAAGGTTGGCATTTTTCGGTGAGACCCATCAGATGACTTGAAGGCTGTAGCCTATCCACAAGATACAAGCATCCACCTGGCTGATGGTTTTCTGGAAAAAATTGGAGCAGGCGTTTGGAAAGCAGATTTTACCCTAAAAGCCAAATTTCTTTCCTTGTGAATGGCTTGGCAATGAGCAAGTTGCAGATGTAATAGGAGTGGACATCACAGGTCTGCAGACACACCTCTTCCTGAGCTTGAACAGGCCAGCACTGCCAGAGTCAAGTATTCCCTCTCCTCTCATGCAGGAGAAGGGAGACCAAAACTGAGACTCATCCCTCCCTGCTGTTGAGGCTGGACCAATTTGTAAAACCAACGTTGAGACGCTTTGCTTCAGTTAGCCAGGCTTACTGTGCTGAACAAAATCACATCTCCTGGGTAATACTGCAGCTCACACGACTCAAAGACACTGTGAATGCTAGAAATATGGGGCTATAATTCAGAGCATAATTCTGGATAGCACACAGTACCTTGTAGTCCAATAAATGCTACATAGTACACAGCATCTGTGTCTATGTATATACAGAAAGATACCTCAAGAAGCACGAGGTTTTTGTTGCAAACATGGGACCACTGAATAATCACATCTTCCAGATAAGCCCTGTCACTTTCTTAAGAATGAATGAGTTTGTTTTGGATGCGTGTCCACTAAATGTAGTAGGTAAACAATTCATACCCTCATATTTGCAAAATGAATTGCACACACATACACACATATATATGTATATATTTACATGTATTTATTTTCTGTGATCAAAGACTCACAGGCTCATTATGCTGTCAAAACCACACACACACTTGAAAAATGAATTTTGAAAATAAAGGCAGCAATATTTTCCTTAAACATAGATACTTTAGTGACATGATTAGGATAAAGCCATCATTGACTGAAGTTAGGGTAGAGTCTAACAGAGGGGTTTCTAAGAGCTCATGAAGGCAATTAAGAAGCAGACCTCACCTTCATTCTCAAACACTTTGGCCACTGACAATGTAGGTAAGATGTGAAATGCAACTAGTCAAGTAAGTTCACAACAGCTCTGCATGTCTGAAGAAGTAGCAGACCTTTCTGATTTTGACCAGAAAAGAAAACTAACGTTTCTTAAATTATCTTCTCTTTTGCAGTTAATAGTTTTAAGCTCTCCAGAGACCCTCTAATCCTCCTAAATCTTCACATTGCATCCAGTCAAGGAATAAAAGCTACACATGAATGAACACACATTGTTAGCCAATTCTGTTCACATCTTATCTTTCTTACATATATAGAATGTTAAATACCTCTACTCTCTATAATCAACAACTTGACAAATATGTCCTTATCAAGTAAGACAAATAAAGATTTACTTGCAAAAAGAAATTCATAATTCTCATAATTTTTGGTGGAGTCATTTTTTTATTAGATAAATGGGGCTCACAGATGTGATTAAATGGCTTACTACTTCATGTAGATGTGAGTTATCTGGTAGTTTGTTTTGGTTTGGGTTTTTTTTTTTGTTTGGTTTAGTTTGGTTTTTTGGGATTTTTTTGGCGGGAGTTGTGGTTTTGTTGGTGGTAGTGGGTAATTCTGTTAGTTGGTTTGGTTTTTTGTTTGTTTGGTTTTATGTAGAAGAAAAACATATTATAGTTTGCTTTCAAGACAAGCTGAAACTTGCAGATTTAAGTCAAAACAGTGGATTCTGCTGGTTTTGTAATATAATTGTAATATCTTGTGTGAAACTTGAGAACTGGATCCCAGTATAGATACAAATTAAAAACTCTTCCCTACAACCCACTTGAAGCAAGCTTGCCACACTTTTCACAAATGTCACTGTAAGTAATTTATTTAACACAGTAAACCTGTATCTCTTGTGCTACTATAATTGCTGTGTTTTTGCTTTCCAACTTTGTCTAACTTCTCATTTAGAAGGGCAATATAAATATTTTTTCCTTTTCTTTGCAGATTAGGGACATAAATCTGATTTACTTTTTTTCTTTTCAGATTAAGAACATAATCAGAACTCATTGTAACGAATAGTGATAAGCCAAGGAGAAGAAAAGATAGATGTTGCTTTAAAAAAAACCACCCAAACCTGCAATTATTAATCTTGGGTTGATAGTAGTATGCTTTGTGACATTCCCTTTGCCATCTACACGCTATAATTATCTTTCCTTCCTACAGCATTTTTCCACTGCTTTTTTTCTCCTTTCTCCTCCCATCACCATGTCTGCTTCCATAATACAGAAAATATATTCTACAGTTAGCTTTTCAGGTTTTTCATTTGTCATTTTGTATAATAAGATTAGATTTCATAGTCTACCCAGGGTAAGCCTTCAGGTACGTACTGATAAAGAATGGTTCTACTAGAGGATGTGTATTTTGCTCCCTTCTTTCCCCTCTGCAACAAGCAAACAAATGACTTGTAGTGACACTACAAAACATGTAATTTAGCAGTATAAGATAAAAGACATGCAATTATTTTTGGAAACACAAATACACTGTAATATATATATATTCTGAATAATAATCAAGATACTTAATTTTAAGTATTAAATATTTAAGCAGTGTTAAGATATCTTTAAGAGAAATTAATAATTAGAAAAAACAAAAATAGCCTTAGAGTTCTATAAGGATTTTATATCTTCTTTGTATCTTCTTGACCGACATCCTAAGAAATAAATAATAAATTCAAATCTTTATCAGTTTTATAATCCTGGTGAAGGCAATAGAGTTGCAATAGCTAAAGAGAAACAGAACTTGTCAAGACACAGTGTTGCTAAAAACTTTTCCATATGGTGACAAGCGGACACTAAAAAGGGCTAAGAACATTTCCTTTTTGTCTTTCAGAGTAGATTGTTTGAAAGTGGGGCATTTCATTGTGGTCATCAAGATATCACCTCTTCATCTTACGTATTTTCCTGCTGCTATGCTGAGTAGTAGAGCTAAAATAATAAAAGGTCACTATTACCATGTTATACAGATTAACTTGTCAGCTTGCATATAATAAAACAAATTTACTTTTTTTTTTTTATAAAACCAAAGGTAAAACGACTATTCTATATATCTGTCTGATTGTCCATCTGCTTAAAATACTTTTTGAATCTTTTAAGTAAATGGACAAAACTAAAGGAACACTGGGTCTTAAGCGTAATGATTTCATTTAATTTATACAAAAATTCCTGAATGTTTTTTTCACAGAAAAAGCCTTGAACCCTCATGAAGGCAAGCATGTGCGACTTCCAGTAACTTCAGAACACTGATATGAGATTTCTTTTTGATTACGCAATACGTCCTTCATTGTACATTTTTTTCTCTGTGATGAATGAGTTTTTATATTGTCTGCTAATCACAGTAAAATTCTTTTAGCTCTTTGAAACACCAGGTATTGAGACCACTTCAAAGCATGAAAACTGACACTGTGTATAGACTTATGATTCTGGATAATCTTAATTAATTCATTTGAATGTTCTAAATCTACTGAAAATATGAGATGATGTGTACCTGACAAGAAAATACAGTGTTTTCCTACGTAAGAATTAACTATAATCTTGTATAACTTTTACATGTACATCATGCAATTCAAAGCAAATGAATCAATGTAGATGAATATTCTTGTCAAAGATGCCAGATCATAAGTGACCATGAAATGACTTGACAGGTTGTTTAATATTATTTAGACTATGATAAAACATTTCAGTTAGAATGGACTTATAATGATTACCTAGTCCAACTGCCACTTCTTGGATATCCAAAAGTTAAAGCACAGAATTAAATAGTTATGCAAATTCCTTTTCAACCCTGACAAACTTGTGGCATCCTACACTTCTGTAAGAAACCTGTTGCAGTGTTTAACCACCCTCTGAGTAAAGAACTGCTTCCTTACATCCAATCTAAACCTACCCTGGCACATCTCTGAACCATTCTCACATATCCTATCACTGGACATCAGGGACATAATTAAAATAAAATCATAACAACAGAGTGATAGTAAATGTACTACAAGTGTGACATTAGAATGCCTCAGGATTTTTTAATTATCTTTATTTTTTAGTCTGTTTTCAGTTTGATAAATGGGAACCTCAGCTGTAAATACATTTTCCTTCTGTTTTGTTTCAATTTTTTGTTTGTTTGTTTGTTTCGAGGGTTGTTGTTTGTCTGGTTTTTGTGATTTGGTTTTTGGTTTTTTATTTCTGATAAAAGATTTTGGATAAGATAATATGTATTTCAAACAACTGGACTAGTGATTGTGGCTACTAGTCTTAGACCAAGCACATATATCTGAGCACTCACAGTCAACGGAGGAGAAAAAGTTGTTAAAGTAAGAGTCATATGACTATTTCAGACAAATCCTTTCAGATGAGATGAACTTGCCCTAACAGTGTCTTTCTTTTTCTACTGGCAATAACAAAACTTGAGAGCATGAACCTGGATAGAAACCTTTACCATGAGAAACTGGCCATGTTTGAATAAGGATATATTTAATCCTGTTGTAGAAATCTGATTATGTTTGACATTCTTGGCCTTACTGCCTCTGCACCTCTACAGTGATATTAGTGCTACTAAGAAAGATGTGAGGGTTCTTTCACAGGGATATGTGCAGAAATATTAAATGCAAGTTATCCTGACTTTTTAATACTTTTTACATCAATATATTATTTTTAAGTTGTCTATACATCCCCTGAGATTTTTAGATATGTATTGAAATATCCTTAATTATATATTTTTATTAATATATACTGAAACTAGATAAGTATGTAGTTGATAAATTAGCAACTATACAGTTTCGGTTTAATAAGAGAAATCAGTTATTCTTCTTGATGAAATGTAGAAGACAGTGAGAGATATTTCAATCTTTTCTTATGTTAGTCATTTGACAAGATTTCTTTTGTTATGATAATTGGATTGATGTCTAATTATGATATGTATAATTTATATTACTTTGGGTTTACTAATCAGTTCCTAATCCTCTCATTCTATTTTTTGCAATTCAAATAACTACGGAGTTATGTAACAGTTACCTAAATCAGTGCTTGCAAATTACTTTGGGAACTGACCTCATTGTTTGGCAATTGATTAAATGGTTTCATCAGTTTCTGTTTCTTAGCTTCTCCTTTTTCTCCAATTATGACTTTCTATTGATTCTTCCATAAATTCTCAGTGGATAATTTCTTTTATGATATTTACTAATTTTTTTAATAGTAATAAATACTCAGCACTCACAAACCACCGTCAGTAGTTTCTGTTAATAATTGAAAACTATCTGATTTTGCAAAGGAAGTTAGAATCTTCCTCTCCATATGTTGAAATAGATATATATCTATATATATATATATATAGATATAGATATATATATAATATAAATTTACAGTTCTGGGCTCTTCAGTACAAGAAAGACATCTTTGAAGCTTAACCTGTCACAATTTTCTGTTTCCAGTGTGCCTATTAGTAAAGTGAGTTATTTCATAACCTGGTTAGTGTGAGTACTTCCAGGGCACCAGCAGTCAGCAGCAGCTGATAACAAACTCAAATAAGAATGGGGAGATCCAGGAGAGAGTCTCTCTTTCTAAATTGCAGTAAGGGATTTAGCTCCAATCGGCTATCGGCGCGTGCCCCTGACAAGTTAGTCGAACAGCCCCCTTTCATGTGACAGGACATTATTAAAATCTACAGGTATATGAAGGGAGGGTGTCAAGAGGATGGAGTCAGGCTCTTCTTGGTGGTGCCAAGCAAAAAGACAAAAGGCAATGGGCAGAAACTGATGCACAGAAGGTTCTACTTGAATATAAGGAAGAACTTCTTTAATGTTCAGGTGACCACACACTAGAACAGGTTGCCCAGACAGACTGTAGAGTCTACCTCATTCAAGATGCATCTGGATGTAACCCTGTGCAGTGTGCTCTAGAATGACCCTGCTTGAGCATGGAGGTTGGACCAGATGGCCCACTGTGGTCCCTTCCAACCTTACCAATTCTGTGATTCTGTGAAACAAGTGTTTCTTTAAAAGACTTTGATAAATTTCTGTTACTGCAATTGTATGTGAAGATCACAACTCTGGTTTTAGATAAACCACCAGCATTCTTTAACCACTGGCATCTTTCAGCCCCAGAAAATAAATTTGTACATGTATTTGAACATGCTTGCAGAAGGAATCAGAGATCTAGGTGGACAAAAAAACTGGGCTACTGTTGAGGCCACACTGAGTTTTCATTCTACTAGCAGTATGGAATCCATTAATAAACCCTCTTGAACTATACGTCAGTATGCAAGTATAACACTGCACATTTATTTCTAGGATCAGAACCTTGGATCCTATCATTCATAAACATATCTACACAAGAAGTGTTTTTCCGAAAATTAAGTCTCAGAAATAGACACATGATGATAAGCAACAAAAAATATATCAGTAATCAATGATTATTAACAGACCTCTGAAAACCTAAGAACATAATAATTTTCAGATTTTTTATTGCTAACATCGGTGACATCCCAGGGGTTGCATAGTTTGGCTGAAAGGTGCTTATAAATTTCAGCTAACCTAGGATATGAAATATACATCCCACCAATCTTTGTTTTGTTTCTGTGTCGTTGTCTTCTTGTTTATTTGGGGGTTTTTGAAGTATAAGTGCCTTCTTAGATATTTAATACAATTATTAATATGAAGTAATATTTGAATTAAGCAATAAAATAATTTCTTTAAACCAATTAAGCTATTTTGAAATAAAGCAAATAACTGGGTTGAAAGCATACAGTTGCAAACATACATTATTCTTGAAATAAAATGTGACACTGTAAAGAAATGAGCAAGTGTTATTAAAAACTTTCAGCTGTAAGCTAATCAGTGTTTAACTAGCTGTGGAGCAGTAGTGCAGACCACATTGCAATCTGTTACTGAACATGTTGCTACTGAAAAAAAAAAAAGTGAGTTAAACATGAAATGTTACGGAGAGTTGCAATTATGAAAGTTAAATTAGAGTAATGCTATTCTGAAGATTAATGTTTTAAATAGATGTAATTCTAAGGGACTGTGTAAGGCCCAGCAAATATGTGTGATCTGCAATGTAAAGTGGTAAGCGAACAGTTGTACCCTCCTTGTGAACATTTTTTCCCTCTATTTTTGTTTCAAGGATGAACTCTCTGTATTGCTTGACATTTAATCCGTGAGAAATTCCTGAAGCAGAATTTTCTGCACTGTGGGACTTCACACTTTCCCTTGCTTGTTCACGCAAACCTAACACAATATCAATGCCTTTCCTCCTCTTATCTTTCTGTGGTTTGCTTGTAATTGGCCAACAAACTTAAAAATATTGCAGGGAGCTAGCAGACAATAAAACAGACAGCATAAATGAAAATAGCATATGTTCACAAATCTTAATTTCATTTGGTCTTTAGATATATCAGCACATATAAACATGGGTTATTTTGGTTTGAAATTTATTGAATGACAATTTTTTTAAAGAAAACCCAATAAACTCAAGCCATTAGTTTTTTTTATTATTTTTTAGCTTACAATGGATATTTTGTCAAATCATTCATTAATTTTGTACTTCAGCAGACTGTGAGAGCACAGTGATTTGAAAAGTTTTCTTCATAGGGATTACAGAAATGGCATATTGACAACACACTAGTTTTGCTTATTAGCAGTACTGTCTATTTATTGGTGCTAAGAGAACAGAGACATGGAAAAAAGTAAAGTTTATTTTCCCAGGAACTATAATGTACATTTCTTTTTTTCTGAATGAGCAGACTCATGATTTCAGTGTGGAAAATGTACTAGTTAATTCTCTAGTTAATTATACTCTAGCTAAAAATACTCTAGTTAATTCTCAACTACGTGGCCCAGTTTTCAACTACATGGCCCAATTACCAAAAGCAATTTGGACATGACAGCACATCACTGGATGAGGGCAACATACCCAAGCAGTGCTCAGGATCCCAAGGAGGTTTTTTCAGCTTGTGTTCAGCTACTTCACTATTGTCACCTTTACTAGATTATTGAAAGTCAGTTTGCAATCAAGCTTGGACTGTGAGGTAGATTTACCGTCCTCTGTTATGTCCAGTGTACTGTGTACAGGTGAAGTGACCAAGCCGTACACGATGCAGTGGACAATATTTTTACCTTGGCTAAACAAAGTGCATTGTTTTTACAGCTGAGGCTTCCTCCCTTTTTTTTCCCCCCCCTCTCCTTTAAATTAGCTCAACATACAGTGAAGCTCCTATCACATGATGGAAACTTCTGCAGTTTGGTTACCTGGCAAATCTGCAGTGAAATTACTTTAGGTGAGAGTTACTGAAATCCAAGAAACTCCTGCTCACTTTCCAATGAAAAGCTAGGCAATGCTTATATATATGTCTGAACACCAACAAGTTCTCTATTACAGTTGACCACAAGCTTTGTCTGTGACCTGGGCTATCATAATAAAAGAATGGATTAGAAAACTTGAAACATGGTGGGACCCTCTAACTTTGCCTATTACAAAACATGGCTTCTCGCAACTGTTTCTTTTTTTCTATATTAAGTTTTACTGTAAGTAACAGAAAGACTTACTCTTTTTCTAAATTAATTTTTCTGCTCATCATCTTGTCTCCTCTCCTCACGTTGGATTTCCCCAACAACTTCGTTCAATGTTATCACCAGAGGAAGAAGGACAGGAGAAGTTAAGGGTTAGGAGAGAAGTCTGCATCTTATCTTATAGCAGGAAAAGATTTTGCAGGCAATCGGCAGATTCTTCTGAAATATTAGATGCTTTTTATCTGATGCTGAATTATTCTCAGTATAATAGCTTCATTCTTTGAGGCACTTAAATGTGAAAGGATTGGAGTGTAGTGTCCAGATGATTATTTTAATCCCCTGGGTCACAGGAAGACCAACTGCTTTGCTTCAGATATTAACAGGATGAAGAAAGAAACTGAAAGCTCAATTCCCAAGCCCCAGACTAATCCCCCAAACACTGAAATGTTCTATCTTCATGTGCAAGAGCTTAGCACAAGTAGATTGCATCAATGGACAAAAAAGGACTGAAATACTCTTTGAGGCTCCTGTAAGGTAAAACCTGTTAGTGTGTTGACATGCAGGTTCCTAGATGTGCAGGAGCCTTCCCACAGGTATGTAGCTCATGAACTCTGCAGGAATTAGGTGCAATGTAGGAGCTGTTTAATTGCAAATAAAATGAAATCAACACACAAACAGATAAATAAAATAAAATACATTCAAAAAACTTGATACAAGAGGATACAAACCCAAAATTAAGCTTTGTATTGAATTAGACACTGCTTGTTTCTCGGCTATCTGCACACAGAATCCAGAAATTTCTGCCATTCATATCACTTATTTCCAAGTTAATTTTGTAGGTACATCATTGTAGGAGCCTAAGTCCACCAGATGTTAGTTGTTCTACAAATAAAAGGTGAAGATTCTATGTTTTCATTTTCTAAATAATTTTAAAGCTACTTCAGAAGGGTAATGTTGACTTCATGAACATTTCACATGGCTGTCTAAATCCTGAAAATAGTTTCAGAGTTCAACTTAGGCTGCTGTAGAATTCGAGACCTCTCTTGCATAAACTGCATGAGTCTTGTCACTGTGTCAGATAATATATAGATGCCCAATCAGACTAGAATTTTTGCGTTTGTATTAATTATTAGGTACATTTTTATATTTTTTAATTGACTGCCTGATTTGAGAAGTTAAAATTCAGATTTTAAAGATCACTCAATCTGAGCAATGCCAACAAATTTCACAATTAGTTTTCTGGGATACATTACCTGTGATGTGCAAAAACCTTTCTGACATCTTAAACTATACTCATCTCTGACAGTCTTTAGATAAAGTTTTTGACTTATTGTTTTTGATAGCTGTGATTGTCATAAATATCTTTTACTCTATTCTTTTTAATTTTCAACAGCTGAAATTACAAGCAATTCCCATGTCATTCTTGTAATTCTATCTCTTATATCCTAATTAACTGTCAGGTATGTAGGTGTTGGCATTTGGAATCACATGGTGACTAAATTTGTTTGTTGACTAAGTTTCAGCTGTTCAGTTACTCAGAAATGTTTTCAGTTTTTCAGTCAGATTTGGAGCCAAACCATTGTGAAATGATTGTTTGTTTTTCTCATAGCATTCCAGACAAACAGAAGACATTTACTGTTTTGCAAACTCACTTAAAACAATAAAATCACAATCTGGACATCATTCTGTTATTTACTTCTTGAAAATACCTGTTGTTTCACTCAAACCAGTGAGTGAAGTACAATCATATAATTTTAGCTTCCTTCTCTGAATATTTATCCAAAACTGGCTTGCCGCTATGTCACGAATAAGTGAACAATCTCAGAAACTGTTCTTACTTGAGGCAGATGGTAGTACTATCAAAGCCCAGAAGACTTCTAACTGCTGTCATGACTATAATCACCTCTGAGCCAAACAAATATTTAAGAAGAGTTTGAAAGATGTGCACATTTAGTGCAGTGTGATGGAGAGAGTGAGAAAGTAAGTTATTAGAAACTCAACCTCATTGAATCCCTAGCCATTATGTTTAGACAGCTTTGACTGAAAGTTTTAACTGTTTCCAACAAGGTACGTAGGGCACTAATCCAGTGAGATAAGCTAAAGTAGAGAAAACAGTTGCTATTCCCTTCCAGATGGGAAAAGACCAAATATTGGTTTTGTTATTCTGAGAATGGCTTTGCAGCAGATGAACATTTCAATTCTAAAGTGTCAAAGATCTTACTGAGTGAAATGTTACTGTTCATACTGAGATCATAGTTTTCTTTCCTACCATATTTTCATGGCTACAGCAATCTTCATTGGGTTTTTCTCGGCTTTGCTCTGCACTTAATGAACTGGACTGAATATTAGAGGGCTTAACACTAGAATGCTTAGAAGTTTATACTGTCATATTCAATGAAATAAACCTCTCTAGAGAGATATACATAGTACCTGATTTACACAGCAGGTGTGATCTGTAAAAGAATCCCAGATTTGCCTCTGTGTGCTATACTAATCTTTAAAGGAGCAATGTTCCATTGCCATTAATGGAAAGTATGCAGAAAAACCTCCCCTGACCTTTTTCACGTGACACAATTTTTTGAATTCCATGGGGATAATAATCCTTAGTCCTTTTCCAGGACAGCAGCTGGGTGTCCCTTTTCTAGGCAACTAAAACACTCTTTGAACAGAATTAAGTAAAAGATTAGTGTTAGCAATTTACAACTGTGATAGGCCAAAAGATACATGGAGGATAATAATGGATGAATTGAAACAGAAAGTGTAATTTAAAACTTCTAAAGATACATGGAGGATAATAATGGATGAATTGAAACAGAAAGTGTAATTTAAAACTTCCATATTACTGTCAGGCATAGTCCTGAACAAACCCAGATACACCCTAAAAATAATATTATTAATAATAATCCTCTAGAAGATTAGACATTAGACAAGTGGAAAACCAACTTGCCAAATGCTAAGACTAGCTGAATTAAGTGATCAGTTTACAAATCTCTCTGCAAAAGGCATCATAAGTTATCTTTTTTTGGTGACATTTATTTGCGGCTAATTGTGTAGCTAAGCTCAAACCAGAAGGGCTTAGTTGCATTTTGGATTTTTATTCCTGCTTCCTGGCAGTTGATCTGAATAGTCCTTCCATAAGCTAATTTTACAAGACCCTTATTCCCTATTTCATTATTCTAATCTTTAATGCTCCAAATAGCAGGTCCCTGAATATCTTTGATAAGCAAACTTGTGTTCAGATTCCTTCCCATTTCACTACAGATAATAATAATAAAGGTAAAATGGAAAACTGACCTCTATACATTCTATAACCATCTGATCTCCGTTTATTGTTACTTCACATTACGTATATACCACCATGACCACTCCAGCCTATTTTCAGTGTCATTGGAAAAATAATCCTTCACCTTACTACTACTAGAGTACAATGGCTTTTGGAGACAAGAAGAAATTTGTACACAACTATTTGACAAGGGATTTTGTACCAAAATTTTCAGAGGAAATAGGAAGGCATAGACCGTCATCCTTCTTCTAGGATTCAAGTTTATGACACATTCTGGCTTCTTCTACTTACAAAGGCACCTTTCTCACATTCCGTGGGATAACACAATAGCTGGTAACTAAGTTGTAGCACCTTCCATGTAGCTTTGCCTAGAACTTTTTACCTTGCACTTTTTGTCATTTTTCAGCATGCATGTTGCATGTTCTTTTCAATTAAAAATGTTCTTTTGTTAATGGTTCTAAGTAATGGGATATGGTGGACTGTAAGTGTAATCACTAGGCTATAAAAGGAGAAAATGTTAGCAGGCATTAGGCAGGACAGTGGTTATGTTGAGACACTTCTTACAGGAAACTGAGTATAAATCTCAGAACTATAACAAAATTATGTTCCTTTTAGAGCAACCATTTGCAAACTACAGCTTATTTTTGGAAGTTGTTCATAAAGCAGAATGACCTTGAAATGCGAGATGGTTCTTAAACAGCATTACGAATCCAGGTATCAAGTCTTAGTGCTGTTGCATCCCTGGATGCTGGTACAGTCATTCTCTTCATTTCCTAAACAATAAGCCTTGCGTCAATTATTTCTCTGTCCACACATCCAGATCATATTCTACATCTTCCACTCATCCATCATAATCTGCTAAAATTTCAGAAGTTTTACCAGAGGTTTTAACCTTAGCTCAAATATTGTCAAGGTGTCTTCGCAGACCAAAAATACATGAAACACGGTCTGCTGGGAAATGACAATGTGAACAGCCTGTAGGATGGGCTGAATCCATGTGCCTTTGGAACATGTACTTCATTTGTTGGAGCAGTGATGTGCTGGGACTGAAACTCAGCTATCGGTAGAAGGAGAGCTGACAGGATTAAATTGAGAACCATGGACAGCAGGAGCTAAGAAACTCTTTGCTTGGAGAACCAAAAGCCTCCTCACAAGACCTGTTAACATTCAACTATGTTTATTCTCCTGTCTCCCTCAACAAGATATGGATGGTATTTGTGGTGATGTTGTCAGACTTTGTAGAAACCCCTTTTGTTCTCTCCCCCATGTAGCTCCTTGCTATGGAAACATTAAACACCTTGCTTCATCTTAGCAGAGAATTGTGTAATCCTCTAGTTAACATAATCCATCCCATAATTAGCATAACCCATCCTCCTCATTATTAACATACCCTGCCGGCCGGTCTCCAAATGCTCTTAATATCTGATACACTTTCTGGGGTCAAGGCTAGGTGAATACTCCTGGCTTTCTGCAAAAGCGGTTTTGGAAAACTTGCAGCGTGCTTATATGTTCTGTAACCCTTTTAAAAAACATTGTGATTTCATACAAAGTTTATGGCATATAGTAAAGATCATTATATACCACTCAGATTAATATTGTTCTGCTACATAAAATTTATATTTCATACACTGGGAACACAGGGACTATAAATTCATAATGATTGCTGGTTCTTCTGAACACTACTGTGGTTGCAGAAAGCACTTTATTATCTACTACTTTAATGTTTAGAAACCTTCACCCTTCTAGCAAAGCAAAACTAAAGTAACACAAAACCTTCTCTTTAAACTGAAGTGCTTTCTGTTGAAATGTTCATAAATAGCAGAACTAAAAAAAAAAATCACCATCCTACTGTTGGAACAGTGATTACGCAAATACATCTTAGATTCAGGTGAAGCATTTCTATTCTCAAGAATTATTTCACTAGAGGTTTTTCACTGCATCCAACATGTTGTTTATATTTCCTCTGGTTCTTCACAAACATCTTCAGCAGTAATGATATAAGTTTGAGAATTTGAGTTCAGGCAAATTAGCATTTTTGTTTAATAATTGTAAATTATTATGTTGTTTTGCCTTTAAATAGAAGTATATTCCTTAATAGAGAATATTTTGCTAAATTAGTTACTCTTGTTTTTTCTTTAAATTAACACAATTTGTAAAGAATGGCTTGAGTTTTCTTTAAAAGTTTCCATGTTATCTCCTTTTGACCAAAGAAGATCAAATGACCAAATGTATTAATTTTCCATAACAGTGTAGAATTTATATCTTTATTTATGCTACCTGTTGTTATCTTGATGCAAGTTTTGAGATATAGAAAAACAGGTATGCTACAAGTTTGCCTTTAATTAGTCTTATTTCTCCCATCTTTCTTTCACTTTTCTAATCCTACCACATTTCCAAAGTTCCTTAAAGTTGGTGAAAATATCATATGCTTATTTATGCACCTATAGTTAAAGGTTTTATTTGTAAGGCTATATCACATATTGTTTTCCTGATATGAAACTGTTTCCTTTAAATGACGGAATTTTATTTTAGTTAAGAACGACCAAGATTAGGTGAGATTTTATTCTGTCTACAGCAATATACCCATGCATTATTTTTATTCTTGTCCATCTGTTAATAAATGCATGCCTATCGCTATGGGCTCTGTCAGTCATGACTTGAATTCAGTGGACTTAAAAATACCAACAAGAGCAGAATAATTCTCACTTTTCGGGCAAAGAGATCTAAGAGTGAATTATTCAGTCAACAAAATATCTGAGGAAACAGAAGTGAAAATCACATACTGATATCACTTTCAGCAGATTCTCTCACTCTACATCTGGAACCTCATTAATAGCTAACTTTGCTTTTTCAAGGATTAGTTAAAAAGGTTATGTTACAAAACCTTTTACCTTTGATTCCAAATGGAGAAAGCGATGAAATTGTGGTTTTAATGGTGGTTACCTCCAGTAAGTAAGCAAAATCTGAACCTTATTGCGTTTTTAAAGATAAAAATGGGGGGAGATTTCAAACTTCAGTTGAGGTATATCTCGTTTTTACAGACCTTTTTTTAAAGTAAATCACTTATTTGCACACTGTGTTGTCAGCTACTAAGCTGCCACCTGAAGTATTCTGTGACACATGATGAAATTTATTTTAAAATTTTAATTGTGTTTCTGTTCTTTTCTTTTTTTTCATATATCATGTTCAGGCAAAGATAATGTTCTGTTACAGTTTTGGTTTTGCAAATCTGTTGGGGATTATCTCCCTAGAAACATCATATTTTGTACCACAGAAGTATAGAGAGAACTGCCACGCAAATTAAAAAATTTGAGGCATCAAAAGTCCTTTAAAGTTAACTGTTCTTTAGTCAGACCTAAATTTTAAATGTATTTTACTTGCAAAGGGAAATAACATGTTACGTTGTATTAAAAAAGTGAAATCAAATGATGTGAAAATAGTTCATTCCTGGCAGGCACTGCCTATAGACAGCAAGCAATTCAGCTTAAGCAAATAAGACAGGTACTTCTGAAGTGGCACACGATTGCTGCAAATTGACAACACAGCAAAAGTAAACTTAAAATTAGTCTAAAATAGTACTACTAAGTTAAACTTTAAAATTTTTTTGGTGACTTTTTATAGTCTGTGTTTTTTATCAAATGTTTCCTTTATAACCTGCTCCTCCTCTCAGTTGCATATATACTGGAAAGCTAATGACTTTTTGTTTAAAAACTTTACAAAATTTTTCAGCAATTCCATTGGAAAGAATGGTTGTTACATTGTATTCCTTTGCTGCATGAGGTCTAAGGGATTTTGTAGCTAATTTCTGTCATTATTAGACTTCCCACAGAATTAATCTGCAGTTATCAGATTTACTGAAGAGACAGGGAGGAAGGGAACAAGAAGGCAGAAAATTATTAATAATTTGACAGAACAAGTCTAACATATGGTTAAGAAACTTTTGGTTTTACTGATTTCTTCTTCTTACTTTTCACCTTAGTCTTATGGGACTGAGGAAAAATGTTGATGAGCCTATAACTGGCCTAAATCCCAGAAGATTATTTTGGGAAATTTGTATTTCAAATGCATTAGTTTTATTATTTTTGCAGGTAATTAGCAGATCAGTTAAGCTAAATAATTTCCTGCTGCTGCTAGGCATATGCAGTCAAATGCCAACTTATTTTACTCCTACATACACCTACTTCAAAATTATTTGTAAAAAGATTGAAATTTAAAAGCACAATGTGTATGGAGGAGGAAATTTAGTTATGCTCAGTAATGATTTTTTAAAACTGCTTAGGTTCATAAATCTTCTTGGGTTTTGCTTTTGATATTTGTGTACATGTTTTTCTTGGGGAAGATTTCTGCACAGCTTGTCTTTCATTCCTCCAACTAATGATAGCACTGCAGAAAGGATAGAAGCATATCTAGTTCTTATAATGCAAAAATAACTTTGCACACTTTTCATAAAGTCACCATTACACAATACTGCCCCTCCCAATTTAAATTTAGGATGCTCTAGAAGGGAAAGATATTTTCACAAATTTTTCTCCAGGACTCCACCTCTTTAAGCATCTGAAAAGTATGGGAGGGACCAGAAATTAATACCTCTTAACCTAAATAGCTCTACTTCAATCACAAGTCGCTACAAAATGGAGATTAATAGTGACCTTAATAAAAAAGCTTGTCTATGCTAATGGTTTAGTATGGATACAAACTCACTTAAAGCAATCCCAGACTCGGACCTTTCTCTCTCCCTATTTCTATAGCATCAAGTAGCCCTTGAGAAACGTGTCTAGTTTCAAGTCCTATTTCCAAGGTGTGGCTGTACATGCAATGAAGAGGGAAGCTTTCTGTGAATGAGTTTGTACTTGATACTTTTTTTGTCCTCTGAAATTCCAGTCACAAGCCCTGAGTCCTTTCAAAGCTGTACTGCTCAGTTTGGAATGGTCATAGTAGCATGAAGGAAATGGGAAAACAGCATGAAAGGGTTTGGTTGCTTCAGGGCTTGTGGGATGGAGGTCAAGGGAAAGTTAATACATCCATCAAGGTCACAGCCATAAACTGCCAGGCTTACTGCTGTGGAAGAAAAAGTATGTATAGTAAGTTTCCAGTGATATGGATTCCCACTGATCTCCCTTCCTAGCAGCTGCTGCAAAATGGCATTTCTCAGCTGGAAAAGCTGACATGGGGTAGAAGAATATAGTATTTCTGCAAGCACACGAGGTTCACACAGAATTTCCGTGTGAAGAAGCAAATCCATCTAAACAAAAAACTTAAACAGATCTTCTAATGACAGTGTTAAGGAAATCAACAATAAAGAAACGGGTAGCCACCATACGATGTGGTCACAAGCCCTTATTTCTACTAAGAAGTTACTAGTCAGTTTGCTACAGGCAAGACAACTGTTGGGATAGTGCTATTGGATGCTTATGTTGCTATTTGAGACATGTCTGCTAAGCTATGAGTTTTTAAAATTTGAAATGTGCTTGGAAGGGAAAGTGACTCCTGATTCTGTTCTCTGGTTTTGAAGCTTGGATGGTGTACATGCAGTCTGCACTCCTAGGCAAAGAGGAAACATGTTACACTCAGGAACTGCATTCTCTCCTTCAGTATTTGGTCAGCCACAAGGTTCCCAGGTTCACAGCAATCAGGGAAAAAATTATTTAACTCTCCAACTGTATCTTTGAATGCCCTTGAATTGTTTCAGTTTTTTCTTTTATTGTATGAAATTTTTAAGTAGTTTGTCCTTATGTATCAATAATACACAGAGTGTGTGTGTTATTTTATCTTTGTATTTCTTCAGTAAGGCCATTGTTTCTTACAGAAGTGGGCAGTAAATGGATTCTAGCAACTCAGTTATTAAGTTGGAGATATTTACAAATTAAGCATGGATAACAAACAGAAAAATTCCTAACAAACTAAAAGAAATTATAGAACAAATAAAACTGAATTAAAAAAAAAAGTTCAAATTAAAAACATGTTATAGATTGGCACCTGTGGGTATTTGTGCTCTGACATAAAAAGCCAAGATAGGAAGGTATTCCTTGTTTACTTGAGTAAACATGGAGTAAGATAATAGTGTAGGGAATCCCACTTTTTCTAACTCTACTGTTGCTCATATTCATACTGTTGCTTATGTATTTCTGTGAATTTCTTAATCTGTCAGCCAGCAAATACGTGACGCTGAAAATTGCGGCAGTTAAATTGGAGGGGGGAAAGTGCTCTCCCACTGCCCCCCCGCCATGTGATCCTGGGAGCCCACAGTGAGCTG
>JAWMRA010000078.1:74677805-74694405 GCA_035584735.1 Pseudotriccus pelzelni
CTCCAGCACCTCAATATCCTTCCTGAACTGAGGGGCCCAGAACTGGACACAGCACTCCAGGTGTGGCCTCACCAGTGTTGAGTACAGGGGAAGGATCACTGCCCTGATCCTTCTGGCCACACTCTTCCTGATCCAGGCCAGGATGCTATTGGCCTTCTTGGCCACCTGGGCACACTGCTAGAAGCCATAGGTTGTTTTGCTGGTTTGCTGGGGAGAACAAAACATACTTAGTCATCCACGCAAATAAATTTTATTGAAATGAAAAAAAAATTACACATTTAATATGACACAGAAGTAAACTGGTAAAAACCTTTGGAAATCTTGTTAAGACTTTCTTTTTCATTTCATTTTACATCAAGGAGTCATGATTTCTTTACAGTTTAATAATTTACTAAATGTTGTCCTTGAGTGCCACATCCACCTTTTCTGAACACTTGCAGTGATAATGATTCTACCACTTCACAATGCTTAACCACCCTTTCTGTAAAGTTTTTTTCTAGTATAAATTATGTCCTATTAATGTAAGACTTTTGTTCCCATTCTGCTCCACAACTCCAATCTATGCAAAATGCAGGTAAGTGCATTCACAACATAATCCGTCGTCTTGCTTGAAGTGAGCATATGCCCTGGTGACAATAGTCATCAGACTCCAATGCAAATTCCTGTGGGGGAAAATCCAAAACTGTGACTTACAGTTACTACAGTTTCATGGAAGGAGTCACTTCACTTATGCAAAGAGTGAATAGGTCTTACTTTTACTGCCCAACCCATTAGAATTGGGATGGATTAAACAATCACTTCAGTGAAGAACATTGTTTGGTGTTCTATGTGAAGACTGAATGCATCTTGGCAGGTACCATTTAGCAGCATCTAATTTACGTGCTTGAAGTTTACAGTATGCACAAGTATGCAGTACATCTATGCATACATGACATTTTAATTTATCCAATATTCTATTCTCATAAATGTGACTCTTTTTATGAAATCTATTGTCTGTTCAGTCTCTCTTGTGGAATCATTCTGACTGGATTTCCTGTTTATTTCAGCTTTGCCATAATTTTAAACAAAAGAAGTCCTCCAGTGCAAAGCAAACAAAATGTTATATCTAATCTTTATTTGTGTGGTGAAAAGCTTCTATTAAAACAGTACTGATGTAAGCTGCATGCATTAACACTCTTCACAAATCTGATAGAAGAGTATAATTAGAATGCAATTAATGATTGTTACTAGAAGATGCAAATATTTACTTAGTTCACTATTACTGTTAACTGATATCAAGAGTGGCAATGGCACACAACTACTCAGAAAAACATGTAAATAGTAGGATTTGTCTCGAATAAATAATTTGGGGATTTCTCTTTGTATCTACCAAACAAATGCTTAAAAAAACAAGTTATTTTCTTAGTACAAAAAGATTCTTTAGGGAAACATGAAGAAGAAGTATTTATTTAAAATATAAACTGCAACATGATATGGATGCCCATATTGATCTTATGCAACCAGATCAATAGTTGTATAAGAAAATAATGTACACAACATACTTAATTTATTTTTACAGATAAACCTTGACACTCAGATTGGAAAACAGTTACGGACATAAATTATAGATAAACACTTAAAATAACTTGCAAAAGGGCACTGCTTTAGTAGCCTTACTTGCAATGAAGAAGCATAGTAAGACAGATTTCAGTTTAATTTACCACGGCATGAAACTGAATAAATCTACTAAAATCAGCATGGAATACCACTGTAAAACAACATCAAGTCAAGTGAGGACAGAAGGCTGTGGAAGAAAAGCACTCAACAAAGGAATTAAACAGAACTCATCCTTACATTTTTTTAAGTACATAATAAATTTTTGTAACTATTTACATAAAAGCTAAGACAGTTTTGAGCACTTTTCATTTGCTTAGTGTACTGTTTTTTAAGCTTTAGGCTTCTTTATTTTATACTATTTTAGCTCTGCCTGTATTTTTTTGAAGAAAAAAATCCAAGATTTTCAGTTCCTTAAATGTTCTGGTTTTTGAACGTTATTTTATTATTACAATGTATTTAAATTTCAAATATCTATAATTTTCATTTTATTTTTACAGATGTAAATGTTGCTCTGTCTTTCACTGCATTGGTTGCATCTTCGAAAACAGTAGGCAACAAATTTATTAAATAAACACAGAAGGTTTGAGTGCTTCAATGAATTAAATGAGAAAGAAGGTGGAATTCTTCTGATGCAGGAAGAACCTTCTCTACATTAGTCTATATGGTAAGCAGGAGAAGCTTTTGTCTCCAGCAATGCCTGCGAAAATAACGGGCAGCATGGTCAAGCAGCACAGGCCTGCTCTCCAGTGGTTGCAGATAATGGTACCATGATGTGCATCCATAGGCATGTCAGAGTAACATTTTTTGTCATTTGCTCAGGGTAGCAAGATGAAAAATTTCTTATTCTCGCTATTCTTCCTTATCTATGTGAGAACTAGAAATGTTGTGTCCCTTAAAAAAAATAAGGAAGCTATTAACAGCCTCCTGAGAATTTACAGTATTCATTATTAAAAACTGATGATCATACCTTAACACCCTTAAAATCCTCTTCTGAAGAAAAGAGGCTGAAGGGAATTTCAGATATCCTTCTTCCAGATGTGGGAAACAATCTAAAATAGTGTTGCACTAAAACAGCTCTAGGACAAAGAGAAGTTGGAGAGAGATAAATGAAGAAAGTATACCTTTCAGAGACTGGAAGCAGAAGCTTCTTGTCAGGGGAAGTGGCCTAAAGGAGCAGCAAGGTTAGTAGTATAATATCAAAACAGAGTTAAGAATAGTTTTTATTCAGCTTAGATCTCATTACTTGAAAACAAGGACTCTTCAAAATAGTGAGAAAGTCTTCCAATGATGGATAATGGATGACATCAGAAGAAGAGAGTGCTAACATTCAACTAATCTTAGAAAGAAGCAAAGGCCTCCCCTTTTTTTGCTATCAATAAAATTCCTGAGAAAACAAAACAAAAAGACTAAATGCAAAATGTGTGGTTTCTGCAGCTAAGGTCTGCAATGACTCATAAGTTTTCATACAGAGTTAGAAAAATAGCCTAAAATAGTTTCTCTGAAAAAACTATTTTAATTCTAATTTCTTTTGCATGAATAAGTCTCCTGATTATTTTCCTGTTAACCTAGGAGATGGAAAAGAAATTCCTTACATTTATCCAAATCTGTTTGAACTCTATCACATAGTTCTGCTTTAGAAAATCAGAAAAGAAAGAAAACTTTCTGTTTGTTAACTCATTTCTCTTTTTTATTTTAGTAATGTCTGGTGCTGGCTGCACTAGTTTCATTTTCACTGCACTGACAGACTGTACCTGAAGAGTAATTTATTTTCAAATTAATCAATAGGAAAAAAAGAGTGAAGAAAAATATATCCTTATTTTAAAAATTTCTGTAGAGTGCAGGTCTGGGCACATTGCACAGCCGGACATCTCAGACACTGACACCAATTTCATCTTGTTGAGGGCTTTGCAATTTTATTTTCAGTTAACAAATAAACATGAGCAAAAGAAGCACACCTACACTCTTTGAAATGTCCTGTATGACAGGACTAACCTCACTGAAACCCACTAAATCACACATAGAGCCACTACACTTCAAAAAGATACTGGGCCAAACAAAACCCAACAGCTAGGTTTTCTAGCTCTTTCATCTATTTGTTATGAGTCTTAAGACACCTCCCACTAGTCTGATACCATAGCTTGATAGTCTGAAGTAAAACTAGTCTCTGAAATCACTTGCCACAGCTACTGGAAATGGTACTGGTTCTTGATAATGTGAATGTCCTCTGTTCCATAAAGTTAACTTTGTCAATAGACTCACTTCTAGTTCAGTGACACTGTGCTAAATTGGTTTGAAAAAACATAAAAATAATCTTTACCATTCAAGAACAGTCTGAGGGCTAATGTTTTGCTATTATTCTAAGTAAGCTGTCATATATTTGAAAGACAACACTGAATAAACTGCAGGTTATGCCCTTTCTTTCCACCAAGAATATGCAACAGACAAAATTATCCAGCCAAGAAAAGAAGGGAAAAATCTTTTCCTTCAATCTCCTGGATGCATCCTCCTACATATAGTCCAGATTTGGTCCTGAGGTCTCTTCCTGCAGAGCAGCTCCTGACCATTTGGGCTTTAGCCTACGTCCTTAGACAATGCTTCCTGCACAGGAACAGCACTTGGTGTTTGTCCTTGATGAATTTCATTAGGTTTTCTCTGACCGCTTCCTTTGACATTTCTAGGTACCTTTGGATAGCATCACTGCTTGCCGGACTGTTGTCTCTTTCCTCCGATTTGGTTTCATCTGCAAACTTGGTGAACTTGCCCTCTGTAACCTCCTCTAGGCCATTGATGAATACACTGAACAGGAAAGGTCCCAGCATAGACCCCTGTAGTACTCCACTTGTCAAAGACATTGAGTATGACCCATTAATCACTAGCCTCTGGACCAAATTATCCACCCAATTTTTTACTCCTCTAGTTTTCTAGTCCTCCAGACTGCAACAGTTCTGCTAAAGACAACATAAATCTCAGAAGGCAACGGTCACACATGATTTATCCCTAGCAAATCCATGCTGACTGTTCTCAGTCACTTTTCTCTTCTGCATGTGCCCTGAAAAGATCTCCAAGAGGACTTGCTTTATGATATCCCCAAAAACTGAAGTGAGTCTGACAGCTTACAGATCCCCAGATCATCCTTTTGGTCTTTTTTTGAAGGTGTGGGCAACATTTGCCTTCCTCCATACACTGAGGAGACCCTGGATCTCCACAGCCTGTCAAAGATTATAGACAGCAATCTTTCCAGCACACTAGTTAGTTCTCTCATCAGCTGTGCATACAGATTTACCCAGTCTGAGTTGCCTATGGAAGCTGAGCATATACTAGAAATAAAACAGCAGTTGAACAGCAGCAGATTGAACAGATAGAAGAGCAACAGAACATTAATACTACACAGAATTATATTATCAAACCCATTAGAATTACATGGCATATAATTGATTAATTTTCACATTTGTCAGAAGAATCCTA
Source organism: Pseudotriccus pelzelni (assembly GCA_035584735.1). Taxonomy (NCBI): domain Eukaryota; kingdom Metazoa; phylum Chordata; class Aves; order Passeriformes; family Tyrannidae; genus Pseudotriccus; species Pseudotriccus pelzelni. The sequence continues at coordinate 74,682,867 of JAWMRA010000078.1, forward strand.
GAAAAACTCAATGGGAAAATTATAGCAATGTGAGTCACACTTCTCTCTCATGATAACAAATCAGGCAAGAAGGTATGTTTGACATTTGCTGCCTTCTAATTTCAGAACAAACTGCCAGAGGCAGAAAAGAAAACTAAACTAAAAATTAAACTTTCCTTCAGTCACCAGGGTATAACCTAATTAAATTACTCACTGGTATAGAAATCCTATGTGCTTGAAAAAGCAAATGTTCTTAGGCAATAGTAACATATGGCTTATCCAAAAACTACCAAAAGGTGTGAAAGAGATCACAGAATCATAGAATGTCTTGGATTGGAAGGGACCTGAAAAGGCCATCTAGTTTCAACACTTCTGCCATGGGCAGGGGCACCTTTTACTAGACCAGGTTGCCCAATGACCCATTCAAACTGGCCTTGAAAAATTCCAGGAATGAGGCATCCTCAACAGGTCTGGGCAATCTCTTACACCTCAACATCCTCATAGTGAAGAATTTCTTCTTCATATCTAATCTAAATCTTTTTTAGTTTTAAGTCATTCCCCCTTGTCCTGTCACTACATGCCCTTGTCTAAAGTCCCTCTCCATGATCTCCCTAGGCACAGAGGTGAGGCTGACAAGATGATAGTTCCCAGGGTTCTCCTTTCTACCCCTTTTAATGATGAGTACAAAGTTCCCTTTTTTTCCAGTCACCTGGGACTTCATCTGGCTGCCATGCCTTTTCAGGTATCATGGAGACTGGCTTGGCAACTACATCAACCAGTTCCCTCAGGACTCTGAGATGCATCTCATCATATTCCATTGACTTTTGTACATTCAGAGTCTTCAGAGGGTCATAAACCAGATCTTTTCTTACAGGAGGAAGCACTTTTCTTCCCAATGTCCATCCTGCTGTTCATCCGCTTGGGAAATGTGGGAAGAGAGGTTGCCATTGAAGACTGAGGAAAAAGAGTTGGGTACTTCAGCCATGTGATGTTTAGATATCACAATATACGTAACACTAACTGTTAAAGGGGGGGGTTTATGTCTTTTTCTTTTTTCCTTTTTTCTTTAACTACAGAAAGAAACCACAGGACAATTAATGAACCATGATCATGCTGAGTAATTGTCATAGGCTGACTGACTGTTGAATGACGAACCTTTTAAAGAAGAGAGATAACAGTGCACACTACTAAAGTAAGCTGCTTCCTTTACAAGTCTTTTGCTATCAGATGACTGTATTTGCTTTCTTACTAAAACAAAGCTGCAGAGAACACACCCAAAGTTTTAGTTCTGACGATAATTTTCATCATTGTTTCCTATCTCTTGTAAATACAAAGTATCAGCAGTGCTTCAGCAAATTTACATTGGAGTTACATTGAGTCAACTTAGAATCTGGCACCAGACCTGCACTGTTGACTCAGATCTCATTAGATCAATGAATCAATAAGCCTGATGGGCCACCTAAGTGTCCATCTTTTCTGATGGAAAAACTTGTCTAGCTGGGAGGTAGAAGATGGGTAGTCCCTACCTGAGAGATACAAAAGGAGACACTCCAAAACAGTGCACAGCTTGGAGATAAGACGCTTAGCTGGGTACAGAACTAGATCACAGTGTGGCACCATCATGTAAGTCTTATCAGCCACGTGGCCACATTTAATTTCTTTACACAGGCAAGGATTTATCCAGCAGATTATTTTCTTGTGTAGTCTTACCATTAATCATGTGATTTAACAGCAGTTACATCGGACCTACATTTCCAACATCACATAAACCACTGTAATCACTATATGTGAATAGTGACTTTAAAATGTATGTTCAGCCCATCACAGCTTCTTTGTGCTGGACTAAGCAGCGCTGTTGCAAAAGTTTAATACCCTATACACCTTCCCTCATTTTAAAAAAAATTAAAAATCTTGGGAAAGATTTTTCAGAGGAAAACATAACACTTCTTGTCATAGGCATAAAAGAATTTGTAAGCATGCTAAGAAATTATGCACCACACTCATTCTTTGAGTGTTACATCTAGAAGTTCCCCTGTGGCTTTCTGGTCCTTTGCCAAACCTTCTCTCATTTCAGGGATGTCTCATACAGTGCAATAGGCAATGTTCTAAGCTTTGGGACCATGGAGTATATGCTGGATACACCAGACTACCCCAGGAGGAATTAATTCAATTTGCCTTCATTTGATTCTAATCACACATTCATCTGTTAGTTGTGGCACTGAATACCTGCAGCTCATAGTTTTAATTAACAGCACTGTTATAGCTGCAGCTGGGGGAATATCAAAAGTGCATTCACAATTCAGTTGAACTTTATACCCTTTTTTAATTTTACAGAAAACACTATTCCTCTCGATTTTTATAGTACATGAATGGAATTCTATGATTGCATCTTCATCTAGATATAAATCACAGCAGGTATATAACATATACCAAATAAGAATATACCCTATGAAGTTTAACAAGGGCAAGTGCCAGATTTTGCACCTGGGATGGGGCAACACTGTTTGTGTGTACAAACTGAGGAATGAGATGCTGGAAAGCAGTGCCGTGGAAAGGGACCTGGGGGTTCTGGTCGATGTCAAGTTGAACATGAGTCAGCAGTGCCCTGGCAGCCAGGAGGGCCAACTGTGTCTTGGGGGGCATCAGGCAAAGCATCGCCAGACAGTCAACGGAGGGGATTGTTCTGCTCTGCTCTGCACCTGTGTGGCCTCACCTTGTGCAGTTTTGGGCATCACAATATAAGAAAGATATTAAGCTGTCAGAAAGTGTTCAAAGGAGGGCAATAAAGATAGCAAAGGGCTTTGAGGGGAAGCTGTATGAGGAGCATCTGAGGTTGCTTAGTTTGTTCAGCCTGGAGGAGATTGATCTACTGATCTACTGACCTCTTCACTGTCATGACCAGTGACAGGACTCAAGGAAATGACAGGAAGTTGAGTTGAGGGAGGTATAGTTTATATATCAGGAAAAGGTTCTTCATCCGGAGGGTGGTTGAGCACTGAAACAGGCTCCCCAGAGTAGGGCCAGAATTCAAGAAGTGTTTGAACAATGCTCTCAGGCACATGATATGATTCTTGGGATGTCCTGTGCAGGGCCAGGAGTTGCACTCAATGATCCTGATGGGTCCCTTCCAACACAGTATATTTTATGATTCTATGAACTTTAGCAAAACCAGATACACAAAGTAAACTTGAAGTTTTAGATATGCCACAATACAAACTTAGTTGCAACATTAAGTTGAATATGACACAAAAGAAAAACTTCAATCATTCCAGAAACTTCTGTGTTTCCTCAGAAGACTACTCCTTCTGAAGTAATCTTTATTCTTCCTTTTCAGTCTGTCCTTCAACTACTCTCTTCAAATTCTATAGCAAAGAATATCTCTGGGAAAAGTCAGAGCAAACAGGAGGAGCTCAGAACATGCTCTTACAAATGAAGAAAAGAACAAATTGTTCCATTTCTATTCTACCCAGAAAATGAATGTTCCTTTGTTACACAACCGAAATAATAGTCTCACTCATGAAATATAATGTGCATTCATAATAAAAAACTTATTCTTGAAAATGCAAAGATTTTATTTGCAATGTAATCAACTATGGGTGATTACCTCTCAGGAACAAATATTACTGCTTGCATATTTTATGTATAAATATCTGTTGCCATGGATTTTGAATTATTTTTCAGAATAATTTTTTTGATTAATGAAGAAGAAAGCTTAGAAGTTATTGCTTTTAAATGGATGATGCAATACCTCTCCAGGCAAAATATTCCATTGTGATACTCCAATGAAAACAGTAAGATCATTTCTGACCTCTGAACAAGCAATCAATAATATTTTTTAAGGCAGGAAGGTAAGAAAAATTGTCAAGCAGTCCAGCAATTAAATTAGTGAAAAAAAAAAAAAATAAGTGGTTGTGGTCAGAAAGTCATCTTTGTGGTATCATAAACATACCTAATTTTAATCTTTCAATTGCACTGAATTATTCAACTATATTATCCCCCAAGGCAAGAAAGGGCATCCATGAAAATTCCATGTGGATTCTTGGTCAAATACACCACTGACAAAAAATTAGTGCCTCTGACTCTGCAGTTATGGAGCAGTCACATTTGCTGAAGCTTCCATTTGGCTAGCTTAAAATGTAAAGACCCAGCTGTAACTGGCATTTAGTGCAGAGAACTGCACTGCACTTCTGAAGTCCCGTCAGAGTTTCTTGTTCATTGAGACTCCCTGGAGGAGAACTAGAGTTTGGAGCTCAGAAGTCTGGAGGAAGTAGTTTTGACACCAGGTCCCAGAGGTCCTTAACAGCATTGCACTAAAACATGACTCTTCTAACACAACTTCTAGTATTTAAGTATACTACACCTTAAAGGATAAAAAACACTTTTTCATGGTTAACTGATGACCGCCTTAAAAAAATACTTTTGTAATTTTGTATTGAATGTGGAGGCAGTTGAGTTCCACCAAATGGGCTATGGCTGGAAGACCTTTTGGTCTATCCTTACATGGCATATCCAAATTGCATAGAAAGATTGTAAAATTGCATAGAAAGATTGTATCAGAGAAAGAAATTGCACCAGTGTTTAACACCAATGAAATTTGCCTCTCTGAAAGAGAGAGGAAGGAAGAAACATTCTTTTTATGCCTTTTCCACACACATTTCTTCAAAGGCTTTTTAGGAAGAGGATAAACTCAAAAACATATGTTTCACTACAATTTAATCATCCTAACAGATAAAAATTGTCTAATTTGTGTCTGGTGTATAAACATCGAAGTGTTTAAATATTAAAAGGCATACTTTGCAATGTTGATTAAAATTCTATATTATCCACAATTAAAGTGCTATTTCAGCTTTTCCATGCTCTGATAAAAATTGTTGTGAAAAAAATTCATTAAAGGAGATATGGCGAATACTTCCTAGATATAGTCTTTCATGTTGTTTCATCAGAAAATACTGATCTTTTCTATTTCTCTCTGTTGCTGTGCTGTCCCTCTCCCTATCAGTGAGCTTAAGGTGCTTTAAGACTGATGCAAGCAGTGATGGGGCAATGTTAAGAATTCAGGGGACATTAGGAAAGGAAAAGATTAATGAAATTATATTCCTCTGCCATAAGGGCATAATTTAGAGAAAAAATAGTATTTCTGCTGTAGTTTTACATCCTATAAAAAGGGAATACTAGCTCCCTGTTGTTCTGGTCAACAGTACCCCTTAAAGCGTGAGTTAGCTCTTGGGTTTCTCATCCTCTTTCATTGTTTTGCACCATTAAAAAGCAAACAAACAAACAAAAAAACAATTTTCTCCTGGCATCTTTATCTCAGTCTTTTCTATTCAGAAGATAAACACAGTAACAATCAAATTCTACATATTTAAAATAGAATCATAGAATCATAAAATTATAGAATACGCTGAGTTTGAAGGGACTCATCAGGATCATCAAACCTAACTCCTGGTCCTGCACAGGAGCACCCCAAGAATCACACCATGTGCCTGAGAGCATTGTTTGAACGCTTCTTGAACTCTGTCAGGCTTGGTGCTGTGATCACTTCCCTGTGGAGTCTGTTTCAGTGCTCAACCACACCCTGGGTGAAAAACTTTTTCATGATATCTGACCTAAACCTCCCCCAACTCAGCTTCATGCCATCTTATCCCCTCCTGTTACTGGTCACAAGAGTGAAGAGATCAGTGTTTGCCCTTCTGCTTCCCCTCATAAGGACTTTGTAGACTGCAATGAGGTCTCCCCTCAGTCTCCTCTTCTCCAGGCCGAACAGACGAAATGACCTCAGCTACTCCTTGTAAAGCATCCCTTACAGACCCTTTGGTTTGTATTAAAGCTATTGTCTGAGATATAGTCATGTTTTAGAAAAATATGCATTTCTACTTTAAATAATTTGGGGTAGATTTAGTTTTACTGTTTTGCTGTATCAATTAGATTTTTTCAGAAAAGTATAAGTGAAAAGGCAAAATCAGTTACCATTATTATATACTTAATGCTCTGGAAAGTTTAGGAAGGCAGGTTCTATTCATTTAGAGCTTCTTCAGTTAAATGAAAAAAGAAAAATCAATTCACAAAAGACAGTCCTGTGAACACAAAAGAGACCATCATAAGCTCTTCTTTATCTTCTGACTTTGATTTTAACTAAGTAATTCAAAATTCTCTGTATGTGAGGTTTACTTCAAAAGGTATTATTTTTTATAATATTGCCATTTGCTTAATTTACAGATTTTAAAAATGATCTTACATTTTCCTTATTTTATACGCAATGAGTCAGAAAGATTTATTTTTTTTCTAAAGGTAGTGTCATCCAGAACATCTTTGACCTATTCCTGACTGTTGGAAGTGATCTCACTCATATGTCTGTGTGCTGAAACAGAAAGACAAGCTCACAGGAAAAGCTGCTTACTATATGTCAAAATTATGTGGCTGCTGTTGAGCATCAAAGTCTTCTAAAACAACATGAATCCAAAAATTATGTTAAAATGATCTACGGGTGCCTCTGCAAACCTGTAGTTGCCACCATGGTTCCTAGTACTCATTTGCTGAGGCAGCTATTCTTGATTTTGGCATTCATCTCTTCTGAAGCCTTCAGGCATCTCTGTTTCTTTATCCTTATGCTCACGTAGGTAGTACAAATGCTTATAATAGAAAGGATTTATCTATAAGAGAAGGTATCTCAGAAACTTAGCTGAGTGGGACAGAAATCATGAGAATCTGCAGGCATTTAAAACCTGGCAGGAAAAACAAGAAGAAAAAAACAGTGCTAGGAGGTGACTGTGAGACAGTGGATTATTATATTAATTACTGGGTTGAAACAATTCAAATGTTTGTGTGTGGGGGAAGGACAAATAGAATCTCATGGAGGTAATGCCTCATCCTACAAGCCAGAGCCTGCGAGATTCCTTGGGCAGCCCCGGAGTAGCTGTCAGTCAGTCACCGGACAACAGGAACATACTTATATCCCAACCCCTTGGAGTCTGCTCCAGCCCTGGAGCACTTCAACACGCTACACCCCTTGGAGCCCCTAACCCAGTCTTAGATTGGCTGGCGCACTGAGATCACCACTCCTCACCCTGCTCTGGAGCCCCAGAGTGACCAGTGGGTTTAAAGTCCTGCCTGGGAGGGTTGGCCACAGGGGGCCAGAGCGCATAAAGACAACAGCACATGGTGCCCACCATTGCTCAAGACCTACCACCTGGCCACGTGAAGCTGGACTTGCACTGGACTCTGGTGGTAGTTATTTTTCTCTATTCTTCTCTCTTTCTTTACTTCTTCTTCGCTTAATCTCTTTTCTTAATATTTTAGGTAATTTGGGGCTGAATGGGTTCGATTTTGCTAAGTTCTCTGGGTTAGCATGTGCTAAGTTGATGCTTTGGGGAATGCTTTGTTTTGGCTATATGTTACCCTTTAAAATTTTACCAAGATCTCTTATTTCTTAAAGCTTAATCAGTAAAAGTACCTCCTAGAAAACATGTGGAGTGCCTTCTCTTTATACTATCTCAAAGTATTAAAGCACCGAGGGCTCTTCTAAACATTCAGTGGGTGAATTTTTGGAGCCTTGTATATTTTTAAAGTAAAACTTCTGGATAAGGTTGTCTCTCCGGTCCTGGGATCCTACAATGATACAGAACTTGAGATGATGTCCAGAGCTTGTCAGATTTATTAGAACTGTGCTACCTTTCTATGGTGAATAGTGTATTATCCAACACAGATGCTATGGTGAGGAAATACACTGCCAGTATATCTGCAGTGATATGAAAGGGCTTTGATATCTATATATTGTTGTTTCAAGAGCCTGATGTGAGCTCACTGATGTTGTACAGAAAAAACTGTGACTATCATTGATATGAGCTTAAACTAAATAGCAGCATCTAAACACAATATTTTCTGTAGCTGAGCAGTAGCTAGATCAGTAAATCAAATATTCAAAACAAGTGACTGTTAACGCGAGAGATAAAGGTTACAGGTGACTCACAGACCAATTAGAAAGATACACCATTGGAGGTGTGAAGCAGCAACTTAAACCTTACTTTTCTACTAATCTTTAGTTTATTATGTAACATAATAAATATATTTGAAAAATAAATCAAGAGAGACAGTAAGATGCGTAACAACTACAGGCAGCATATATTCAATTTAACTTTAATTATGATAGTAGGAAGTAAGTGAGTTCCAGACTGGTTGATAATGTATAATAGCTAAAAGAAACATCTATTAGCAATAAACACCATATAGTATTTACTATACTGTATAGGACAAATAATACAATATTATACATTATTTGATAACACTAGATCAATTACAATAATTTTATATTGATGACAACTGCACACAGTATTCAAGGTGAGACTGCACCAGTGCAGAGCAGAACAGGACAATCTCCTCCCCTGAGTGGCTGGTGATATTTTGTCTGATGCCCCTCAGGACACAGCGGGCCCTCCTGGCTGCCAGGGGCACTGCTGACTCAGATTCAACTTGCCATCAACCAGGACCCCCGGGTCCCTTTCCATGGCACTGCTTTCCAGCATCCCATTCCCCAGACTGTATGTACAGCTGGGGTTGCCCCATGCCAGGTGCAGAATCCAGCACTTTCCCTTGTTGAACTGGTGTGTGATTGCCCAGTCCTCTGATTTGCTGAGGTCTCTCCATAAGGCCTCCCTCCCTGTCTTCGAGGGACTCAACAGCTCCTCCCAGTTTATTATCGTCAGCAAACTTTCTCAGTATACCTTCAAGTCTGGCATCCAGCGTCCAAGTTAGTCATGAAGAGCACTAGGCCTAAAATTGAGCCCAGAGGAACACCACTGGTGCCTGACCATCAGGTCTAATTTAACCCCATTTACTATAACCCTTTGTGCTCGACCCATGAGCCAGTTGCTCACCCACTGCACAACGTGGTTTTTTGCTAGACATTTTGTCCAAAAGGATATTGTGAAAGACAATATCAAAAGCTTTACTGAAATCCAACAAGATTACATCTGTCTTCTTTCTACCTATCCACAGAGGTAGCAATCATCCAATTCATGGGAATGGACATTGAGCGAAGTCAGTATCAGTAAAATTGGCAATTTCCCAAATTGACAACTATTTTTTGACATCAGACTTCTTTTGAAAGAGGCATGAGATGTTATCTTTTTAACAAGTGTACATAATGATCACTTAACAAGACAATAACTGAAAAGGAAAATTTATTAGTCAATACAAGTTTCAAGTCCTTTCTTAGCATATCTGTAGCAGTTTTTTTTACAGAATTTCCATCCCTAGTAGTGAGGAAGGTGACATTTTTCACATCTGGTCTATTTAGGGTTGACCTTTACTGGGTTTTTTTTGCCTTTCCTTGAAGTGCACTTGATCTTACCACATGTTCTTTTCACAATGTGCAGTTCAACATTATCCTGCAGAAAAGAACTGTACTTTAAGAGATAATAAAAAAGTCTTTATGCTAATACATATCTTTATAGTTTTTATTTTCATCCTATTCATGATAATCCTTAGTGGGATAATACAGAAATAACTGGTTCTAGGATATTATATTGAAACTTTAGGAAATGGGAAATTTTAACTGAGTCTAAATCATTGTTCCTTCACTTTTCTCCTGGATGACATGGTTGTCTGTGATATACCATAAGTTATCTATGAAGTAACATCCATTTTTTTCTGTATTTATCTGAATTATGAGGAAAACAGAGGAATGTCACAGTTGGAGTCTGAACTATACTGGGAAAGAAAAGTGGAAGAGATGAATATTTAGTCTATTCAAAATAAGGGGAAAAGTCCAAGAAACAACAGATGCAGCAACGTTATCTTTTCAAAGCAGTCATAATAGCATGGGCAGATGTTTCCACAGAGAACAACTAAGTAGCAAGATTTCACTGTCTTTGAATTTCCATTTCTCTTATAAGATTGAAATGGTTTAGCTATTCTCTTTAAAACAAAATCAATTCCCTTTATCATACCTGATGAAGTGATGTTATCACAGACAGCTCATGAAATATTGGGAACATTTACACACATTGACATGAAGGTTGTGATTTTTCAAGGAATTCCCTCAGAGACAGAGGTTTCAAGGAAACCTTAGGAAGCTTACTGTCTGAGTTGTTTTGCAAGTTCTTCTGACCTTCATGTGAACTGTAGAACTACCTGGGTTCTCTAGAACGGCAAAGGATTTACGTCCTGCTCTTTTGACAGAATTGGCAGATTACACTCCCAAATGTTAAGTACCTCACAATACAGATGAAAGCACGTTATTGAAGGTAATACAATTCTTACAGCTTCATTTTCTTAAAACTTCAATAGCTGACAATAAATTGAGTGTTTTAGCTCATTGAAATATATTTATTTTAAATCATCAAGGGCATTGTATGAAGGTCAATTTTGGTCTTAAAGGTCACAGACAAGACACAATAGGTGATTATCCTAAAGAGGTAAGCTGTTATGTTGTTCATATAACATAAGTTAGGACACTTGAAACTACACTCTCAAATGTTTCTAATATTTTCTATATGCATATATTCTAAGCTAGGAGGGGGCAATGTTGGTACACACGGTGTAAGAAAATGATATTATTATATATTTTATCTATCAATACTCTTTTCTCAGAAAGGAAGGTGAACATAAGTGATGAACAGGAACACTATTTTTAATGTAAGATCATGTACTGCCTTTGGCTGGGTCCTTTACCACTAGAAAACAAATTTATAAAAGAAAGATTGTCAGAGTAAATTATCCCACTTATCTCCAGAGTTCTGGATGATATTTCAAGACCCATTTGAGAGAGACAGAAATTGTCCATGCTGTACAAAGGAATTCTGTAAGTCCCTGCCCAAGATAACTTACCTTCTAGAGAGAAATAACCGTATCTTGAGGTAAAAATTGCATTGTTAGAAAACTGAAGGCCAGATTAGCAAGTGCATTGAGAGAAAAAAAAAAAAAAAAAGAGGAAAAAGAATAATTTAGATGCCAATGCTTAGAATTGCAATACTGAAAACTTTTCTGTTATTTAACTGGGAGTTGCTTATACACGATCAGCCTCTGCACTCACCTAGGCTTTGCTTCTCTACTTGTGCAGCTTATTTCCATCCTTCACAGTACTGAACACCTCCATATCACCTCTGTATCAGACTTACTATATGGGCATTACTCTACAAGCAACCTCCCTTAGTCTGATGAAGCATTTTTGAGGCCCTTGGAACAAATGTGTGAGGCCTAAGATATCCCTTTCCAAGAGGTTTGCTCTGCTAAGAGGTAGCATCTACTATGGTATCAAAAAAGTTGTACTCTCTGTGTGTGCGTAGGAACAACCACATCACACACACAGGTGAAATACCAAGAGTAGATTTATTTCCATTACTTTGACAACTGGGGAATTCCCGAAGCAGCACCTGGGCAGAGGCAGACAATGGGGATGCAGGCACCACCGAACTTGGTTCATGGGAGAGGATCACTAAAACTGCCGTTTTGCCTATATATCAGGAATTCAAGCAGACACAGTCTACTGTGGCAGTGGACCTACCATATTTAGGATGGAAAAAGTCCTGTCAGAGATGGACTTGTGGGGAAAATGAAGAAAACA